>CM074726.1:200841497-200844093 GCA_037306005.1 Rhinophrynus dorsalis | reverse complement strand
TGCCCCCACCAGCTCCACTATGCCCTCTCAGCTCCACTATGCCCCCATCAGCTTCAACTTGCCACCATCAGCTCCAACTTGCCACCATCAGCTCCACCTTGCCCCCCATCCGCTCCAACTTGCCCCCATCAGCTCCACTTTGCCCCCATCTGCTCTAACTTGCCCCCACCAGCTTCACTTTGCCCCCTCTTCAGCTTCACTTTGCCCCCTCAGCTCCAACTTGCCCCCATCAGTTCCACTTTGACCCCCATCCTCTCCAACTTACCCCCATCAGCTCCACCTTGCCCCCCATCCGCTCCAACTTGCCCCCACCAGCTCCACTATGCCCTCTCAGCTCCAACTTTCCCCTATCAGCTCCACTATGCCCCCCAGCAGCTCCAACTTGCCACCATCCGCTCCAACTTGCCCCCACATCCGCTCCATCTTGCCCCACCAGCTCCACTTTGCCCCCCCTCAGCTCCACTTTGCCCCCCCCTCTGCTCCAACTTGCCCCTCCTCAGCTCCACTTTGACCCTCATCCGCTCCAACTTGCCCCCACCAGCTCCAACTTGCCCCCATCATCTCCACTTTGCCCCACATCTGCTCCAACTTGCCCCCTCAGCTCCACTATGCCCCCTCAGCTCCAACTTGCCCCCCATCACATACCTGTAGCTCCCGCGCAGTCTTCTCTTCAGTAATGCAGAGCGCGGCGGGAGATCATGAATCCCAGCGCGCTCTGCATTACTAAAGATCCGACCCAATAAGGGAGCGCAGTAACGACACAGACCTGACTGTGTTGTGGTTCCCGGCGTGGTGTGTGCGGGCGCAGCTCTTCTCCGCTGCATGCCCGCGCCCCCAGTACGTGTGCGCCCTAGGCCGGCGCCTACCTCGCCTATAGGTGGAGCCGGCCCTGCACACAGTCTGACCTCCTAAAAAGAGGGACAACTGGGTGGGAAAGAGGGACAGAGGGATTTGGGCCTCAAAGAGGGACACTTGGGATGTATGGTATGTGTCTGCCTGTATGTTGCATATGTCTGTGTTTATCAGTGTGTCTGCATTTCACACACGTGCGCCCAATGGTCATAACATGACGGGCAACGCCGTCCCACATTGCTAGTATATATATATATATGTGTGTATGTATGTATGTTGGTTACTAGAGGAGGGGACTGGCCGGAAGGTATGTGTGGATCTGGATGATATGAGGTAAATGCTGGGGGAAGGGCCTGGGGTATCTATATGCACTGGTTACTAGAGGAGGGGGTCTCTGGAACAAGATGACTAGGGGCAGATGGGGGGGGGGAGGGGTATGTAGGGAAGGTCTGGGGGAATCTATATGCACTGGTTACTAGAGGAGGGTTCAGGGGAGGAGTGTATCCATGGATCTGGATGACTAGGGGTAGATGCTGGGGGAATGGTCTGGGGTATCTGTATGCACTGGTTACTAGAGGAGGGGACTGGGGCAGAGGGGATCTGTGGATCAAGATGATTAGGGGTAGATGGTGGGGGAGGGGTCTGTAGGGAAGGGTCCTGGAGTATTTTTGTGCATTGGTTACTAGGGAGTGGGGCAGATGTTTAGGGGTTTATAGGGGCAGATTCTAGGTATGGGTGAAAGTAATTGGGCAGATGGTGGGGGAGGTGTCTGTAGGGAAGGGTCCTGGAGTATCTTTGTGCATTGGTTACTGGGGGAGTGGGGCAGATTCTAGGTATGGGTGGAAGTAATTGAGCAGATGGTGGGGGAGGTGTCTGTAGGGAAGGGTCAGGGTATCTGTATGTTGATTACTAGAAGAGAGGACTGGGAAGGAAGGTATCTGTGAATCCAGGTGATTAGGGGTTTATGGGGCAGATGAGGAAGGTTTCTGTAGGAGACGGTCTGGGGTATCTGTGCACTGATTACTAGAGGAGGAGTTTAATGCTGAGTTTGGGACATTGTTGGATTGTAATAGGCCCCTTTAGACACAGGGTATCTGGCTTATGAAGGCAGTTAATGCCATAGATCTGAATACTGGCGTGTTGCCTGTTAATAATCGGGTGAGATGGAGGGCACTCTGCCCATGTCAGGACCATAGCGAGGGCATGTTGCCCCTGTCAGGAATGGGCCGTGTTTGAGGCAGGGACAAGAGTTGACATTGCAGTATTGTAAGAATACAGATGCCCTGCCCAGTAATCTGGTGATATCAGTGTTAATGAAAATGACTTGTCAGACCTGTTGTGGGGATTTGTACACCACACCCATCTCATTGCACTTCTCTCTCCCTCTCTGATTATCACAATCCCTTGCTTCTCTCTCCCTCTCTGATTATCACAATCCGTTGCTTCTCTCTCTCCCTCTCGGATTATCGCAATCCCTCACTCTTCCTCTCTAATATCACAATCCCTCACTTCTCTCTTCCCCTCTGATTATCACAATCCCTCTCTTCTCTCTTCCCTTCTGATTATCACAATCCCTCGCTTCCCCTCTGATTATCATTTCTCTCTTCCCACTCAGCTCACTCCCCCCCTTCTCTCTGGCTTCTCAATACGGTCTTGCCCTTCCCGGTCTCTCTTGTTTCCTCTCCTCCCCCTTCTCGGTCTCTCTCTCGTTTCCTCTCCTCCCCCTTCTCGGTCTCTCTCTCGT
>CM074726.1:200691497-200836497 GCA_037306005.1 Rhinophrynus dorsalis | reverse complement strand
CATACTCATCTTTGCCAACAAACAGGACCTGGTAGATGCCATGAAACCCCACGAAATTCAGGAAAAGCTTGGACTAACCCGTATCAGAGACAGAAATTGGTATGTCCAGCCATCTTGTGCCAACACCGGGGAGGGACTCTATGAAGGCCTTATGTGGCTGACTTCAAACTACAAATCTTAACCTTTTAGTTTTTATAACCACTTCTTGTTGGTTTTCTTGAAAACCGTTGGAAGGACTGACCAGCAGAGCTGAAGATTTGTGTTTTGTTCTTTGCTCCGCAGAGGGGCTTTGAAGGGGTCGCAGAGGCTGAAGTCCTAAAAACTGATAGCAACCAACTGCGCCATAGGGGGACAAAACATTCCAAAAATTCCCATGGCTTAAAATGGTGTTTTAGCATCTTGAAATCCTGAGAGCTGTGTGTTGGCGACCTCTTTGTCATTTAAGGTTTTAAAACTACAGGAAGCAATGTCCCCATGGGGCAGGGTGGCTTTCCGTAGAAATGCTCCAGTTTTTCGTACCTCAGCCTCCCTGGCTTGACCCATATCTGGGCGGATCATTTTACTCTTATGGAAGCATGGCTGGGGAGAGAGGTTTTGGACGCTGTTTGAAGATGGCTGTTTTCCTGTGGGCCTGTTTGGGACTTAGAGAGAGAGAGAGACTAATAACCCCCTGTGGTATCTGCCTTAATTATCAAACAGATTGTGTTAAATCGGGCGATTTACACGACAGAGCTTCATCTCTTCCTTTAAACCTCAACCGTTCACATGGACGACTCCTAATTCCTTCCGCTTTCCCACTGTCCTGTGTGTGGTGGCGCAGTATTATCATCATCATTTGGGGTTACCATGAGCTCTGCGGATGAGACCCTGAACCTGCCAACCTGCCTTGTAGTCACAGACTAACCTCTCTTGTACAGCTGGGCACGCAGACTGTGCTCGTGCCCTCTGTGGGGCTTCCTCCAGTCACTTGGGTGCTATTTCATTCCCTGTGTCATGTGACTAACATACAGGTTTGTGTCTCTAACGGCCATACTAATGAAGAGAAGACGGACCAATTCTGGAGCAAACAACTGCACTATAGGAGACAAATTAACCCTGTTAGTGACAGCCGCGTTCGTACGCGGCTGTCACCTTAACACCCGACAAACTTTTTTTTTTTTTTTTTCTTCAAACAAGTCCGGAGTCTCCGAGCGGCGTGCAGACGCACGGAGACGCGGACTTCCGTGACTTAACAGGTACGTCCTCTGTCACTAAGTGACAGTTTCTGCGGGACGTACCTGGTAAGTCATCCGTCGTTAAGGGGTTAAACTTCCTACTGCTATAAATGGGGAATTAATCCTCTTGAATGGGGAAGAGGTCTCATTCTGTTGCTTTACAATGCATACAAGGGGTTAGAGCCAGATTTAAAGCGATAGGAATAATGTGTGGATGTTATTACTTGTGCTGTATGATTGGGGGGGGGGACAGAACATAACATAAAGGCAGATGATTTTGGGGCTCATTGAGGAAACATTTATATAAAATGCCCAACAATTTAGGAGCAAGAAGCCAGATTGTAGGATCACATGCTGTTGTGATTTTCCTCCCCTGTCCCATGGTGCAGTTGGTTTGCTCCAGAATTTCTCATTCTTTAAAGGGGAAGTAACACCTTCTAATGATCCCACACACACTTATCATGACCATAAATTCCTATGTCCCCTATGAATTTTAGCTTTGCAAGACAGTCTTCAGTCAGTCCTGATTTCCTGTACATGTAAGAGGACATGACAGTTCCCAACAGGACACAGACCACACCCACTGCTTGAGCTGGGCTTAACCTTTAAGGGACCAGCGGCTGTGCAATGCATTGCTATGCTTCACAGTCCCTAAAAGTTAAGCAGGCCAGTTCATTGTCATAGCCGCCTCCATGGATCTGACATCAGGACGGATGGAGGATGACGTTCTTGTGAGCAAAGGCCCAAGCAAAGTTCATAAGGATCATTAGGATTTTCCTCCCATTAGGATCGGTTACTTTTGCTTTAACTTCCTGAATATGTCCCCAGATTCCAGGTCTGCCGCCCGAAATGATTAGTATAAGAACTGATTGTGCATTTGTAGTCGCTGATGATTGTTTGATGCTAAATGTATTTCTGTAAAGGCCCAAGCACTAATTTAACCCCTAATAATCCACTTAGTGGAAGTGTTAACTGTTGATTTTGTTGCTATTTAATCTTCAATACATTCCTCCTGTTCTCTCCCACTTCCCCACCGCCAGTTCTCTCCCTCTGTCTTACTGAAATGATATCAGGGCAACCGTGGACACAGATTCACAATGTGCTAATTTAGGTTTAAAGGCACAGGAATCTTTTATTGTATTCTGTGGTAGAGGTGAGTCACTGACTACACTTCTCCATAGAATGTAATAGTAATCGCTCCACCACTTTGTGATGTTTGAATTGCAGTAACTTTGGAATAAAACATCTCCTAGGAATAGCAGTGACATTTGTTTTAATTTTTTTGAAAAGCTCTACAATGGGTACAATGTGGTGTGTTTTCCTGATCCTTTAACGTTAAGACTACCAATCAGAAATCTCCAGGCTCCTCCAGTTTATCTCAAACCACATGTTAGCTTTGCTCCACATATACATTTCTCCCGTCCCTTTAAAATGTTTGTTTGCACTTTCTTTTTATAGGAAAAAAACCCCACAGTCTTCACATTGCTAGCTTTGTATCCGTCCAGCCCAGAGGGTTAATATCACTTTGTATCCGTCCAGCCCAGAGGGTTAATATCACTTTGTATCCGTCCCCCCCAAAGGTCAATAACTCCTTGAACGTGACAGAGGTCTGCAGTGTATTACTTCGGACATCTCCAGTATTTTATGAGTTAAAAGCCCCATTTACATGTGGATTATTTACTGTGTCTTCTGTGTGATGCTCTTTAGAGTCCCGGTGAGCAGTGTGCACTGTGGCTGGAAGCTGCTCTTTGGAGTCCCGGTGAGCAGTGTGCACTGTGGATGGAAGCTGCTCTTTGGAGTCCCGGTGAGCAGTGTGCACTGTGGCTGGAGGCTGCTCTTTGGAGTCCCGGTGAGCAGTGTGCACTGTGGCTGGAGGCTGCTCTTTGGAGTCCCGGTGAGCAGTGTGCACTGTGGCTGGAGGCTGCTCTTTGGAGTCCCGGTGAGCAGTGTGCACTGTGGCTGGAGGCTGCTCTTTGGAGTCCCGGTGAGCAGTGTGAACTGTGGCTGGAGGCTGCTCTTTGGAGTCCCGGTGAGCAGTGTGCACTGTGGCTGGAGGCTGCTCTTTGGAGTCCCGGTGAGCAGTGTGCACTGTGGCTGGAGGCTGCTCTTTGGAGTCCCGGTGAGCAGTGTGCACTGTGGCTGGAGGCTGCTCTTTGGAGTCCCGGTGAGCAGTGTGCACTGTGGCTGGAGGCTGCTCTTTGGAGTCCCGGTGAGCAGTGTGCACTGTGGCTGGAGGCTGCTCTTTGGAGTCCCGGTGAGCAGTGTGCACTGTGGCTGGAGGCTGCTCTTTGGAGTCCCGGTGAGCAGTGTGCACTGTGGCTGGAGGCTGCTCTTGGGAGACCCGGTGAGCAGTGTGCACTGTGGCTGGAGGCTGCTCTTGGGAGTCCCGGTGAGCAGTGTGCACTGTGGCTGGAGGCTGCTCTTGGGAGTCCCGGTGAGCAGTGTGCACTGTGGCTGGAGGCTGCTCTTGGGAGTCCCGGTGAGCAGTGTGCACTGTGGCTGGAGGCTGCGCTTATTCCATGGGATAAGCTTTGCACATTTTACCGGTATTTAAAAGCCAGGTTCACACAGATATTTTAGATGTTGAGTTAAATGCACCAGGTTACCCCCACTTGTACAGACTGGGATGCTGTGCGTTGTTCACATACACAGTTACATCATCTCGTTGCTTACTGCAACTATCTAGTCAGCGGCCAGACTGTGTGGGTGTCCACCAGTAGCATTTGGTTGACATCCCTGTGGCCGAGCCATCATTTCTACTAACCTAACCCCCTTCTGGTGACATTTCTGGGAGGAAGGAAGGGACTGTTTTGATAGTGCTGACATAGTGGTTAGAATGTTTCAAATCCTGCACCTGGTCCTTATTACACCGGGACTGACCAGGTCTGACCAACGAGGAATCCTTATTACACTCGGACTGGCCATGTCCGACTAACTGGGGAGTCCTTATTACACTCGGACTGGCCGTGTCCGACTAACTGGGGAGTCCTTATTACACCCGGACTGGCCGTGTCCGACTAACTGGGGAGTCCTTATTACACTCGGACTGGCCGTGTCCGACTAACTGGGGAGTCCTTATTACACCCGGACTGGCCGTGTCCGACTAACTGGGAGTCCTTATTACACTCGGACTGACCGCGTCCTACTAACTGCGAATCCTTATCACACCCGGGTTGACCACGTCCTACTAACTGGGAAGTCCTTATCACACCTGGACTGACCACATCCGACTAACGGGAAGTCCTTTTTATGCCCAGGATGACCGCGTCCGACTAATGGGCAGTCTTTATTATGCCCGCGCTGACTGCGTCCGACTAATGGGCAGTCCTTATTACGCCCGGGCTGACCGCGTCCAACTAACGGGGAGTCCTTATTATACCCGGGCTGACCGCGTCCAACTAACGGGGAGTCCTTATTACGCCCGGGCTGACCGCGTCCTACTAACGGGAGTCCTTATCACACCCGGGCTGACCGCGTCCAACTAACGGGGAGTCCTTATTATACCCGGGCTGACCGCGTCCAACTAACGGGGAGTCCTTATTATACCCGGGCTGACCGCGTCCAACTAACGGGGAGTCCTTATCACACCCGGGCTGACCGCGTCCAACTAACGGGGAGTCCTTATTATACCCGGGCTGACCGCGTCCAACTAACGGGGAGTCCTTATTATACCCGGACTGACCGCGTCCGACTAACGGGAAGTCCTTTTTATGCCCGGGCTGACCACGTCCGACTAACGGGAAGTCCTTTTTATGCCCGGGCTGACCGCGTCCTACTAACGGGAAGTCCTTATTACACCCGGGCTGACCGCGTCCAACTAACGGGAAGTCTTTATTACACCCTTGCTGACTGTGTCAGACTAATGGGGAGTCCTTATTACACCCGGGCTGACCGCGTCTGACTAACGGGGAGTCCTTATTACACCCGGGCTGACCGCGTCCGACTAACGGGGAGTCCTTATTACGCCCGGGCTGACCGCGTCCGACTAACGGGGAGTCCTTATTACGCCCGGGCTGACCGCGTCCGACTAACGGGGAGTCCTTATTACGCCCAGGCTGACCGCGTCTGGTTAACGGGGAGTCTTTATTACACCCTTGCTGACCGCGTCCGACTAACGGGGAGTCCTTATTACGCCCGGGCTGACCGCGTCCGACTAACGGGGAGTCCTTATTACGCCCGGGCTGACCGCGTCCGACTAACGGGAGTCCTTATTACGCCCGGGCTGACCGCGTCCGACTAACGGGGAGTCCTTATTACGCCCAGGCTGACCGCGTCTGGTTAACGGGGAGTCCTTATTACGCCCAGACAGAGGAATTGGTTCTAACTCCTGTTCAGTGTGATAGGCTTACAAACTGCTGTCTTCAATACAATCCCTTCTTGTGTAAATTCAGACCATGCGATACCCATTGAAACATGGTATTTTCCGTGGTTCCTGTTGTAGACACCCAGACTGTGAGACGCTGTTACACACCCATTTACTACTGTCTTCCAGCCCTGTTGGGGTGGGGTCACTTACACTAGTGCTGGTATTTGTCTTACTACAGAAAGGCCAGGCATGAGTCTAGGGGCCCCTCCTTACTGACTGACATATATTTCCTAGCTATGCAGATCCCTGGTGCTGACGGATTAAATCAGTGTTGCTCCCATCCACCTCGGACCGGTTATACCCCCATTCTGAGAATTATGCTTTATTTACAAGATTTTAATTTCACGTTGAATGCTTAAAACTTCAATCAATAAAATGTCAACAATATTTAAAAAGAACATTGTGTTGTGTAATGTGTGCTGGTGTCTGTACTTGGTCTGTATTGTGTGAGTGTATAGCACAGGTCATCTGCACGTGGGTGCCGGACCTCCCACATGGTTCCCCCAACCGGTCATATATTGGGAGAGCGGACCAACCAGGACAATTTAGAAGCAAGATGATCTCTGCCTACCCCCCATGGTTTTGCACCCCATGTTACAAACTACTTTAAGCTTTAAGTGCCAGGGGCGTGTAAAACAAATTCAGCAGGCAAATAAACCAACCCAGTGCGTTAGTTGTCTTGGTCCCTGAATTACAATAATAATTGTAAAGAAGAAAAACTGTAGTTATAACACTGTAATAGAACAACCAACCTCCCTCCTAACGTGAGGAGAAATACAAAGCCTTCTACAGAAAATGTGAACAGAATTTTGTTTATACACACACACAAAAAGGAAGAGGCAGCACCAGTGGGGCTTCTTGATAGTATATTTAATGCCTGTTGCCTATTAAATATACTATTAAGAAGCCCTACTGGTGCTGCCTCTTCTTTTTTGTATATCAACTCTCATATTTGAGGATTGTGCACCTGGGCATAAGATTTTGAAAACACACCCAGTGGTGGCAGTAAGAAGGAGTTACTGCTCCCATTGGGTGATTCAATTGGGGGGGTGATTTTTGGCCAGCCCACCACTATCTAAGGCTGGAAAAAAAAATGGCTGACACTCACTCACTCCTACACCACAGACACACACACATGCCCCCCACACACTGGCAGACACATATACACACAATCATACAGTGCCACACACGCACGTTGAGCAGCTGAGGATGATAGGAACTATGTTCAAGCTACAGCTGGAAGGCCATGGTCCAAATCTGTATTATGTATCGGGGTTCCCAACACATAGATACAAGATTATGGGCTCGCCACAATAAACCATTCATATGCAGCTTCTTCATTCCCTGTCTGTGACCCTGCACAGCCCTGCCAATTACTACAAGTGAGCTGATTTCTAACCAATCAGCAGGCAGGATGCTGGGGAGCTGACTTGCTAACACAGAGAAGCTGGGAAAGTGGAACAGCAGCAGAGACATGATCAGGCAGTGCAGAGCAGGGCTTCAGCTGAGCTGGTAAATGGCAGAGACATGATCAGGCAGTGCAGAGCAGGGCTTTCAGCTGAGCTGGTAAATGGCAGAGACATGGTTGTGACTGTATTTATATATTGTACAAAGAGAGCAGATTGTCAGTCTGTCTGTAAGTAGAGGTGCCAGTTCCTGCAATCATCTCCATGCTGTACATAGCTCACTGTATAGCATGTATGACAAACTATTTATATATGGTCTGGCACTGTATAGTATACAGTCTGCATGTGTCTGTGTATAAGGACTGGCACTATACAGTATAGGGGGGACAGTCCCTGTTAGTGGCCACTGAGGGCACAGGCTGAGAACCTCTGCTGTATAGTATACAGTCTGCATGTGTCTGTGTATAAGTCCTGGCCTGTTAGTGGCCACTGAGGGCACAGGGTGAGAACCTCTGGTGTATAGTATACAGTCTGCATGTGTCTGTGTATAAGGACTGGCACTATACAGTATAGGAGGGACAGTCCCTGTATGACACCCAAATCCCTCTGCTCCTCTATTTAGGAGATCACACTGTGTGGTGTATATACAAGTGTATCAGATTGCTCCACATCAATAAAACCCACAGTAATGTGGGTATAAACTTCTGTATATATCTCATAAATTAGTCTGTGTAAAAAATACTTTCATCTTCTTCTAAATCATTCACTTACAGAAAGAGTAACTTAACCATTTCAATGCCAGAAGGGTATGCAAGGCATTGTTTATCCCCTGGCACTCAAAGGGTTAAAAATTCTCTAAAATACACCACCTAAAACACGTGTCCCTCTTTGGCCATTTGAAATGTTGGGAGGTATGTTACTTACACTGCTCACACTGTATGTATGTATGTATGTTCTGCTTTGCATCTCTTTGTCACTGTTTGTGTATGTCAGTGCATGTGTGTGTTTATGTGTGTTGCATGTGTCTCTGTCTATCACCGTGTGTCCCCCTGTATGTGCGTGCGCACATCTGTATCACTGTGTGTACCTTTCTGAAACGTACACCCTACACCATATTTCAATATCAGAACATTTATTAAAAAAACAAACAAACAAAAAATTCCCTGCATAACATGACGGGCAATGCCGTCCCACATCGCTAGTTATATATAAAAGACTAGCAATGTGGGACGGCGTTGCCCGTCATATTATTTACACAGAGAGACGTGTGAAACAGAAATATGCAGTGTTACAGACACGCACTTAAAGAGACAGAGCGTGTCACACACTGTGAAACGCATAAATACAGAGACACACACATACATGACGTATGTCACATATGTAGACAGTGTGTGACAGACGCAGTAGTGATGTAGATATGCTGATAAGAGTTGTAAAACATGTTTTAATTGCAGCTCTTCAGCTTGATTAATAAGGCCCTGTATCCTTACAGTTGAAGTGAGTGTGCTGTGTTACTTGGTGAATAAGGCCCTGTATCCTTACAGTTGAAGTGAGTGTGCTGTGTTACTTGATGAATAAGGCCCTGTATCCTTACAGTTGAAGTGAGTGTGCTGTGTTACTTGATGAATAAGGCCCTGTATCCTTACAGTTGAAGTGAGTGAGCTGTGTTACTTGGTGAATAAGGCCCTGTATCCTTACAGTTGAAGTGAGTGTGCTCTATTACTTGATGAATAAGGCCCTGTATCCTTACAGTTGAAGTGAGTGTGCTGTGTTACTTGATTGTAAGGTCCTGTATCCTTACAGTTGAAGTGAGTGAGCTGTGTTACTTGGTGAATAAGGCCCTGTATCCTTACAGTTGAAGTGAGTGTGCTGTTACTTGATGAATAAGGCCTTGTATCCTTACAGTTGAAGTGTGTGCTGTGTTAATTGATGAATAAGGCCCTGTATCCTTAGAGATGAAGTGAGTGAGCTGTGTTACTTGGTGAATAAGGCCCTGTATCCGTACAGTTGAAGTGAGTGTGCTGTTACTTGGTGAATAAGGCCCTCTATCCTTACAGTTGAAGTGAGTGTGCTGTGTTACTTGGTGAATAAGGCCTTGTATCCTTACAGTTGAAGTGAGTGTGCTGTGTTACTTGATGAATAAGGCCCTGTATCCTTACAGCTGAAGTGAGTGTGCTGTGTTACATGATGAATAAGACCCTGTATCCTTATAGTTGAATTGAGTGCACTGTGTTACTTGATGAATAAGGCCCTGTATCCTTATAGTTGAAGTGAGTGTGCTGTGTTACATGATGAATAAGGCCCTGTATCCTTACAGTTGAAGTGAGTGTGCTGTGTTACTTGATGAATAAGACCCTGTATCCTTACAGCTGAAGTGAGTGTGCTGTGTTACATGATGAATAAGACCCTGTATCCTTATAGTTGAATTGAGTGCACTGTGTTACTTGATGAATAAGGCCCTGTATCCTTATAGTTGAAGTGAGTGTGCTGTGTTACATGATGAATAAGGCCCTGTATCCTTACAGTTGAAGTGAGTGTGCTGTGTTACTTGATGAATAAGACCCTGTATCCTTACAGTTGAAGTTAGGGTTGCCACCTTTTCCTAAAAAAAATACCAGCCATAGCTGTGTGAGGGTGGAGTCACAAAAGGGAGGAGCCAAAAAAGGGGCAGAACCACTCAATGTTGCATGACCACTCTCAGACTAAGCACTCTCACTCAGACTAAGCACTCACTCTCACTCAGACTAAGCACTCACTCTCACTCAGACTAAGCACTCACTCTCACTCAGACTAAGCACTCACTCTCACTCAGACTAAGCATTCTCTCTCTCTGAGTAAGCACTCACTCTCTCTCTCAGACTAAGCACTCACTCTCTCTCTCAGACTAAGCACTCTCTCTCTCTCTGACTAAGCACTCTCCCTCTCTCTGACTAAGCACTCTCCCTCTCTCTGACTAAGCACTCTCCCTCTCTCTCAGACTAAGCACTCTCTGTCTCTCTCTATCAGACTAAACACTCTGTCTCTCTCAGACTAAGCACTCTCTGTGTCTCTCAGACTAAGCACTCACTCACTCTCTCTCTCTCTCTCTCTCTCTCTCTCTCTCTCTCTCTCTCTCTCTCTCTCTCTCTCTCTCTCTCTCTGAAACTAAGCTCTCCCAGGCCAGAGTGGTGAAGGATCCCCTACACACAAAGGTGATCAGACCTCCCAATTAAGCCTTTGAGGCCTAGTCAAGTTGCTTGAATACTGGAATACATTGCGCTGCATTGAAGGCCCTATTTGTCCTCTATAATGGTTGGCAGACAGAGGGTTAAGTGACAGACAGTGATAGATAATGTAATAGTGATGTGGGAGTAAAATGGCGAGATTGGGACTATGGATGAATGGCAAGGGGATAGGTGAGTGGGGATGACAAGGGAGGAGGAGATGAGAGAGAAGAGGGACAGTGAAGTGTTAAAGTAAAGTAATGGGTGAGTGGGAGAAATGACTATACATAGACAGTGAAGTAGACATGAAATACAGGGCTGTAGGGTTACTGCATTATACACACCTAGTGTAGCAGTTGGTTGGAGTGAAGCACTTTAACTCTGAGTGTGAGAGAGGTACGCAACACATTGCTGTGTAATGAGTTGTATAGTCCTCTGGCAGTGAAAGGGTTAAGTGACACATGTTGGGCGCTTATACACTATGTGGGACGGCGTTGGCCGTCATGTTATGACTGTTGGGCGCACGTGTGTGAAATGTAGACACACTGATAAACAAAGAAATATGCAACACACAGGCAGACACATACACACAGTGAGCGGCAGAGACATGCAAAAGACATGTACACACACACACCGGAGATGCACACAAATATGTAGCAGAGATGTACACACACACGCAACATATATGCGCAGAAACACATGCACGCATGAGTTGTGCACACCTCTGACACTGAAATGGTTAAGAGAGGCATGTCAGAGTTAAATACCAGTGGGAAGTGTGTTCATACCTGGGAACTTTGATTTCTGTTGTCTCTGGAGGGGAGTTATGTGGTGCTGATGTGGAGAGACAAATGGGGCAATTTGGGTTTAAAGTGGGCGGGTCTTAATCGCGAGTAGGGGGCAGGGCTTAATAGAAATGTGGAAAAGTGTTAGTTATAGGCTGGGGAAGGAGGAGAAGTGGGAGGGGGTTGAACACACTCACTGAGGGCTAAAACTTGATACACAACCCTGTGGCAGTCAGTGGGTTAAGTGTGTACCTCATGGCTGTCTGTCCTGTGTCTTGCATGGCAAATGATGACAGTGAAGAAAGAATTCATCAATGAGGGCCTACCTTAACCCTTTGAGTGCCATTTTGTTCCTCAGTGGCTGTAGTACAGGTCCTGCTGAGGCCACTGGGAGTCAGGGTGAGTCACTGTGTGTCAGCCATCTTTCTTTCTGGCTTTGTGTGTGTGTATGGGTGTTTGGTGCTGTGTGAGTGGGGCATGTGTGTGTGTGTAATACCTGGGAACTTTTACTTGTGGAGTCCCTCATGTGGTGCTGATGTGGAGAGAGCAATGGGGCAATTTGGGTTAAAGGGGGCGGGGCTTAATCGTGAGTAGGGGGCGGGGCTTAAGAGAAATGTGGAAAAGCGTTAGTAATAGGCTGGGGAAGGAGGAGAAGTGGGAGGGAAATGCAAGTTTACAGTGTGGGGTTTGAACACACTCCCTGAGGGGTAAAACTTGATACACAACCCTGTGGCAGTCAGTGGATTAAGTCTGTGTATCTGATGGCTGCCTGTCCTCTGTGTTGTATGGCAAATGATAACGGTGAAGAAATAAGTGAGCAATGAGGACCTACCTTAACCCTTTAAGTGCCATTTTGTTCCTCAGTGGCTGTAGTACAGGTCCTGCTGAGGCCACTGGGAGTGGCTTTTGTGTGTGTGTGTGTGTGTGTGTGTGTGTGTGTGTGTGTGTGTGTGTGTGTGTGTGTGTGTGTGTGTGTGTGTGTGTGTGTGTGTGTGTGTGTGTGTGTGTGTGGCGCGTGTGTGTGTGTGTGTGTGTGTGTGTGTGGCGCGTGTGTGTGTGTGTGTGTGTGTGTGTGTGGCGCGTGTGTGTGTGTGTGTGTGGCGCGTGTGTGTGTGTGTGTGTGTGTGGCGCGTGTGTGAGTGGGGCGTGTGTGTGGGGCGTGTGTGAGTGGGGCGTGTGTGAGTGGGGCGTGTGTGAGTGGGGCGTGTGTGTGTGTGTGTTGCTGTGTGAGTGAGGCATGTGTGTGTTTGTCTGTGGTGTAGGAGCAAGTGGTGGCCATATTGTTTTTTTCTGACTTTGATAGTGGTGGGCGGGCTGCATAGTGGGGGTGGGCCAACTCTCTTCGGCCACTGTAATTGGTGTGAAAATCACACCCCCATTGAATCACCCAATGGGAACAGTAACCCCTCCTTATTGCCACCCCTGGGTGTGTGTGTGTCTCCTGAGGAGACATAAATTATGCAATGAGCCTTTCTCTTTTATATATATAGAAGAGAGCATCATGTGACAGAAAAACTTGTATGAAGCCTAACACACCCAGGGGTGGCAGAAAGGAGGGGCTATTCATGTCTCCTCCCTACTGCGAGTCCTGGAGGTACGGGGGGGAGGGGTTTGGACAGGAGTGGGCAGTACTCTGCAAGGAGTTAGGCCACCCAGTCAGCCCCCCTCCCCTCCACTTCCTCCTCAAAAAAAAAAAAAAAAAAAAAAAAAATGTTAAACACAAACTGTGGCACACATATATACATACATATTACACACACACCCCTCCTCTTTTCTGTTGTGGGTCCCCTAGGGACTTAGAAGCACTTACTAGGCTATTTAGAACTGTGTGTTAGTGCTCAGGATGTGAAAAGGAGGCTTGGATTTTAAGGAACTGAATGAGTATGCTCACAACATGAAAAAGAGGCTTAGATTTCAAGGAACTCAATGAGCACGTTCACAACATGATAAAAAGTCTTGGAATACAAGGAACTTACTGGGCAGGTGCACAAAGACATACACACACAGCCCTCACCTAAGGCTCTTCTATGCCCAAATGTCCTCCTGCTCCAAAACACACACACACACACACAATGCCCTCTCCTGTTAACCCTTTCAGTGCCAGAGGGGTACACAACTCATTCTTTGTAATGTGTTGCAAACCAGTCTGGCACTCAAAGGGTTAAACCCTTATGCACTTTTAACTTGCAGGGAAGTAATGTACGAGGGAGGGATGTTGGACGCCTATGCTACTCAAACGGTACCCAGAGGGGTATGCAAAACATTGCTTTGCAATGTGTTGAGAAACTGGATTCCAGATCTAATGGGAGGTGACCAGAAGGGGCGGGAGGGGGAGCCTTTCCGCTTCAATAGAGTTTGAACTACAACAATATATGTAATTAAATATAGCGTAATGTTAAAAAATATCTATAAAGACGACTCAGAGATAAACTTAACAGAAGTATCACTATCCCTTTAAAACATTACATACTCTTGACTTTTTCCGGTGTGGCCATGTTGGGGTTTTTTTGGAGCCTTTTTCATGTTTTTAGATGGACAGTGGATGCACAGGATCCCTGGTCTTTCCTCAACTCACAGACACCCAGCACTGCCTCTCCATGGCCGATACCCCTGCTAGCCCCTAGGCTCAGGCCTGTTCCCTCAGAATCAATAGCGGGAGAAGAGCGTCTCCTCTGTACCATGGACAGTAATGTGGGGAGAAGAGTGTCTCCTCTGTACAGGGGACAGTAATGTGGGGAGAAGAGTGTCTCCTCTGTACAGGGGACAGTAATGGGGGGAGAAGAGAAGAGTGTCTCCTCTGTACAGGGGACAGTAATGTGGGGAGAAGAGTGTCTCCTCTGTACAGGGGACAGTAATGTGGGGAGAAGAGTGTCTCCTCTGTACAGGGGACAGTAATGTGAGGAGAAGAGTGTCTCCTCTGTACAGGGGACAGTAATGTGGGGAGAAGAGTGTCTCCTCTGTACAGGGGACAGTAATGTGGGGAGAAGAGTGTCTCCTCTGTACCATGGACAGTAATGTGGGGAGAAGAGTGTCTCCTCTGTACAGGGGACAGTAATGTGGGGAGAAGAGTGTCTCCTCTGTACAGGGGACAGTAATGGGGGGAGAAGAGAAGAGTGTCTCCTCTGTACAGGGGACAGTAATGTGGGGAGAAGAGTGTCTCCTCTGTACAGGGGACAGTAATGTGAGGAGAAGAGTGTCTCCTCTGTACAGGGGACAGTAATGTGGGGAGAAGAGTGTCTCCTCTGTACCATGGACAGTAATGTGGGGAGAAGAGCGTCTCCTCTGTACCGAGGACAGTAATGTGGGGAGAAGAGTGTCTCCTCTGTACCGGGGACAGTAACGTGGGGAGAAGAGTGTCTCCTCTGTACAGGGGACAGTAATGTGGGGAGAAGAGTGTCTCCTCTGTACAGGGGACAGTAATGTGGGGAGAAGAGCGTCTCCTCTGTACAGGGGACAGTAATGTGGGGAGAAGAGCGTCTCCTCTGTACCATGGACAGTAATGTGGGTAGAAGAGTGTCTCCTCTGTACAGGGGACAGTAATGTGGGTAGAAGAGTGTCTCCTCTGTACAGGGGACAGTAATGTGGGTAGAAGAGTGTCTCCTCTGTACCATGGACAGTAATGTGGGTAGAAGAGTGTCTCCTCTGTACAGGGGACAGTAATGTGGGGAGAAGAGTGTCTCCTCTGTACAGGGGACAGTAATGTGGGTAGAAGAGTGTCTCCTCTGTACAGGGGACAGTAACGTGGGGAGAAGAGTGTCTCCTCTGTACCAGGGACAGTAACGTGGGGAGAAGAGTGTCTCCTCTGTACAGGGGACAGTAATGTGGGGAGAAGAGTGTCTCCTCTGTACCGGGGACAGTAATGTGGGGAGAAGAGTGTCTCCTCTGTACAAGAGACAGTAATGTGGGGAGAAGAGTGTCTCCTCTGTACAGGGGACAGTAACGTGGGGAGAAGAGTGTCTCCTCTGTACAGGGGACAGTAACGTGGGGAGAAGAGCGTCTCCTCTGTACAGGGGACAGTAATGTGGGGAGAAGAGTGTCTCCTCTGTACAGGGGACAGTAATGTGGGTAGAAGAGTGTCTCCTCTGTACAGGGGACAGTAATGTGGGGAGAAGAGTGTCTCCTCTGTACCATGGACAGTAATGTGGGTAGAAGACTGTCTCCTCTGTACAGGGGACAGTAATGTGGGGAGAAGAGTGTCTCCTCTGTACAGGGGACAGTAATGTGGGGAGAAGAGTGTCTCCTCTGTACAGGGGACAGTAATGTGGGGAGAAGAGTGTCTCCTCTGTACCGGGGACAGTAATGTGGGGAGAAGAGTGTCTCCTCTGTACAGGGGACAGTAATGTGGGGAGAAGAGTGTCTCCTCTGTACAGGGGACAGTAATGTGGGGAGAAGAGTGTCTCCTCTGTACCGGGGACAGTAACGTGGGGAAAAGAGTGTCTCCTCTGTACCGGGGACAGTAACGTGGGGAGAAGAGTGTCTCCTCTGTACAGGGGGACAGTAACGTGGGGAGAAGAGTGTCTCCTCTGTACCGGGGACAGTAACGTGGGGAGAAGAGTGTCTCCTCTGTACCGGGGACAGTAACGTGGGGAGAAGAGTGTCTCCTCTGTACAGGGGACAGTAACGTGGGGAGAAGAGTGTCTCCTCTGTACCGGGGACAGTAACGTGGGGAGAAGAGTGTCTCCTCTGTACCGGGGACAGTAACGTGGGGAGAAGAGTGTCTCCTCTGTACCGGGGACAGTAACGTGGGGAGAAGAGTGTCTCCTCTGTACCGGGGACAGTAACGTGGGGAGAAGAGTGTCTCCTCTGTACCGGGGACAGTAACGTGGGGAGAAGAGTGTCTCCTCTGTACCGGGGACAGTAACGTGGGGAGAAGAGTGTCTCCTCTGTACAGGGGACAGTAACGTGGGGAGAAGAGTGTCTCCTCTGTACAGGGGACAGTAACGTGGGGAGAAGAGTGTCTCCTCTGTACAGGGGACAGTAACGTGGGGAGAAGAGCGTCTCCTCTGTACAGGGGACAGTAACGTGGGGAGAAGAGCGTCTCCTCTGTACAGGGGACAGTAACGTGGGGAGAAGAGTGTCTTCTCTTTACAGGGGACAGTAACGTGGGGAGAAGAGCGTCTCCTCTGTACCGGGGACAGTAACGTGGGGAGAAGAGCGTCTCCTCTGTACAGGGGACAGTAACGTGGGGAGAAGAGCGTCTCCTCTGTACAGGGGACAGTAACGTGGGGAGAAGAGCGTCTCCTCTGTACCGGGGACAGTAACGTGGGGAGAAGAGCGTCTCCTCTGTACCGGGGACAGTAACGTGGGGAGAAGAGCGTCTCCTCTGTACAGGGGACAGTAACGTGGGGAGAAGAGCGTCTCCTCTGTACAGGGGACAGTAACGTGGGGAGAAGAGCGTCTCCTCTGTACAGGGGACAGTAACGTGGAGAGAAGAGCGTCTCCTCTGTACAGGGGACAGTAACGTGGAGAGAAGAGCGTCTCCTCTGTACAGGGGACAGTAACGTGGGGAGAAGAGCGTCTCCTCTGTACAGGGGACAGTAACGTGGGGAGAAGAGCGTCTCCTCTGTACCGGGGACAGTAACGTGGGGAGAAGAGCGTCTCCTCTGTACCGGGGACAGTAACGTGGGGAGAAGTGTCTCCTCTGTACCGGGGACAGTAACGTGGGGAGAAGTGTGTCTCCTCTGTACAGGGGACAGTAACGTGGGGGAGAAGAGTGTCTCCTCTGTACAGGGGACAGTAATGTGAGGAGAAGAGTGTCTCCTCTGTACAGGGGACAGTAATGTGAGGAGAAGAGTGTCTCCTCTGTACAGGGGACAGTAATGTGAGGAGAAGTGTCTCCTCTGTACAGGGGACAGTAACGTGGGGAGAAGAGTGTCTCCTCTGTACAGGGGACAGTAACGTGGGGAGAAGAGTGTCTCCTCTGTACAGGGGACAGTAACGTGGGGAGAAGAGTGTCTCCTCTGTACAGGGGACAGTAACGTGGGGAGAAGAGTGTCTCCTCTGTACGGGGACAGTAACGTGGGGAGAAGAGTGTCTCCTCTGTACAGGGGACAGTAACGTGGGGGAGAAGAGTGTCTCCTCTGTACAGGGGACAGTAACGTGGGGGAGAAGAGTGTCTCCTCTGTACCGGGGCCAGTAATGTGGGGAGAAGAGTGTCTCCTCTGTACCGGGGCCAGTAATGTGGGGAGAAGAGTGTCTCCGCTGTACCGGGGACAGTAACGTGGGGAGAAGAGTGTCTCCGCTGTACCGGGGACAGTAACGTGGGTAGAAGAGCGTCTCCTCTGTACAGGGGACAGTAACGTGGGGAGAAGAGCGTCTCCTCTGTACAGGGGACAGTAACGTGGGGAGAAGAGCGTCTCCTCTGTACAGGGGACAGTAACGTGGGGAGAAGAGCGTCTCCTCTGTACCGGGAACAGTAACGTGGGGAGAAGAGCGTCTCCTCTGTACCGGGGACAGTAACGTGGGGAGAAGAGCGTCTCCTCTGTACAGGGGACAGTAACGTGGGGAGAAGAGCGTCTCCTCTGTACAGGGGACAGTAACGTGGGGAGAAGAGCGTCTCCTCTGTACAGGGGACAGTAACGTGGGGAGAAGAGCGTCTCCTCTGTACCGGGGACAGTAACGTGGGGAGAAGAGCGTCTACTCTGTACAGGGGCCAGTAACGTGGGGAGAAGAGTGTCTCCTCTGTACAGGGGCCAGTAACGTGGGGAGAAGAGTGTCTCCTCTGTACCGGGGCCAGTAACGTGGGGAGAAGAGTGTCTCCTCTTTACAGGGGACAGTAACGTGGGGAGAAGAGTGTCTCCTCTGTACAGGGGACAGTAACGTGGGGAGAAGAGTGTCTCCTTTGTACAGGGGACAGTAACGTGGGGAGAAGAGTGCCTCCTCTGTACCGGGGACAGTAACGTGGGGAGAAGAGTGTCTCCTCTGTACAGGGGACAGTAACGTGAGGAGAAGAGTGTCTCCTCTGTACAGGGGACAGTAACGTGGGGAGAAGAGTGTCTCCTCTGTACCGGGGACAGTAACGTGGGGAGAAGAGTGTCTCCTCTGTACCGGGGACAGTAACGTGGGGAGAAGAGTGTCTCCTCTGTACAGGGGACAGTAACGTGGGGAGAAGAGTGTCTCCTTTGTACCGGGGACAGTAATGTGGGGAGAAGAGTGTCTCCTCTGTACCAGGGACAGTAACGTGGGGAGAAGAGTGTCTCCTCTGTACAGGGGACAGTAACGTGGGGAGAAGAGTGTCTCCTTTGTACCGGGGACAGTAACGTGGGGAGAAGAGTGTCTCCTCTGTACCGGGGACAGTAACGTGGGGAGAAGAGTGTCTCCTCTGTACAGGGGACAGTAACGTGGGGAGAAGAGTGTCTCCTCTGTACAGGGGCCAGTAACGTGGGGAGAAGAGTGTCTCCTCTGTACAGGGGCCAGTAACGTGGGGAGAAGAGTGTCTCCTCTGTACAGGGGCCAGTAACGTGGGGAGAAGAGTGTCTCCTCTGTACAGGGGCCAGTAACGTGGGGAGAAGAGTGTCTCCTCTGTACAGGGGCCAGTAACGTGGGGAGAAGAGTGTCTCCTCTGTACAGGGGCCAGTAACGTGGGGAGAAGAGTGTCTCCTCTGTACAGGGGCCAGTAACGTGGGGAGAAGAGTGTCTCCTCTGTACAGGGGCCAGTAACGTGGGGAGAAGAGTGTCTCCTCTGTACAGGGGCCAGTAACGTGGGGAGAAGAGTGTCTCCTCTGTACAGGGGACAGTAACGTGGGGAGAAGAGTGTCTCCTCTGTACAGGGGACAGTAACGTGGGGAGAAGAGTGTCTCCTCTGTACAGGGGACAGTAACGTGGGGAGAAGAGTGTCTCCTCTGTACAGGGGACAGTAACGTGGGGAGAAGAGCGCCTCCTCTGTACAGGGGACAGTAACGTGGGGAGAAGAGCGTCTCCTCTGTACAGGGACAGTAACGTGGGGAGAAGAGCGTCTCCTCTGTACAGGGGCCAGTAACGTGTGGAGAAGAGCGTCTCCTCTGTACAGGGGACAGTAACGTGTGGAGAAGAGCGTCTCCTGTGTACAGGGGACAGTAACGTGGGAGAAGAGCGTCTCCTGTGTACAGGGGACAGTAACGTGGGGAGAAGAGCGTCTCCTGTGTACAGGGGACAGTAACGTGGGGAGAAGAGCGTCTCCTGTGTACAGGGGACAGTAACGTGGGGAGAAGAGCGTCTCCTCTGTACCAGGGACAGTAAAGTGGGGAGAAGAGCGTCTCCTCTGTACAGGGACAGTAACGTGGGGAGAAGAGTGTCTCCTCTGTACAGGGGACAGTAACGTGGGGAGAAGAGTGTCTCCTCTGTACAGGGGACAGTAACGTGGGGAGAAGAGTGTCTCCTCTGTACCAGGGCCAGTAATATGGGGAGAAGAATGTCTCCTCTGTACAGGGGACAGTAACGTGGGGAGAAGAGTGTCTCCTCTGTACAGGGGACAGTAACGTGGGGAGAAGAGTGTCTCCTCTGTACAGGGGACAGTAACGTGGGGAGAAGAGTGTCTCCTCTGTACAGGGGACAGTAACGTGGGGAGAAGAGTGTCTCCTCTGTACAGGGGACAGTAACATGGGGAGAAGTGTGTCTCCTCTGTACAGGGACAGTAACGTGGGGAGAAGAGTGTCTCCTCTGTACAGGGGACAGTAACGTGGGGAGAAGAGTGTCTCCTCTGTACCGGGGACAGTAATGTGGGGAGAAGAGTGTCTCCTCTGTACAGGGGACAGTAATGTGAGGAGAAGAGTGTCTCCTCTGTACCGGGGACAGTAATGTGGGGAGAAGAGTGTCTCCTCTGTACACGGGACAGTAATGTGAGGAGTTGAATCTACATTATTTATGTCACTGGGATTTCTTGATATATTAACAGCACTCTGTTTAACCATTTGAGTGTCAACGAATTTGATGCCTTTCCAGCACTAGACGCGTTAATTCTGAATTGACACAGCACTGTATACTGCATGGCACTCTATGCGTTAACGTGCTGGTATAAGTCTCTCTCACATAATCTCCTTTTATTTTCTTCTTTCCCCTTCTACATGACAAACACACAGAGGTATAATACTGCAATTCTGCCCCAAAGTAAAGGAAATAACAAATACCACTGATTTATTGTAAGAAAACGTTTTATTGATGGCAGTAGAGGTACATACATGTCAGACAGTGCATTATAACAGGATGGGAATTGTATTACAGAGACATTCAGCAGAATGACCAAATGGTGCCATTAACAATGATTTCAAGATGAGCATAATGAAGTCCCCCTCTGCCATGCATTTTCTTTTTTTTTTTTATACCCACCCTCACAACCAAACCCCAAAACAGACCCCAGATCCCTTCCCTAACCTAATCCCCTACCTTTACCCACTCACTGGACCGGGAACCCAGCACCCCGGACTCATCCCCCCCCCCACAGCTTCAGACAAGTACGTAGCCAGCGGATTGTATATATTTTATGAGGGAAGAGCCCGTGGAGCGTGATGAGCCGTCAGCCATTTGTCCCAAATTTTATGAAACATATGAGGTGCACCCCTATGAACATAAACTAATTTGTAGTGTGGAATAGTGTGCCTGACTAACTCCCACCATTTCACTTCAGTCGGGGGACTGCTGGAGAACCAGTGCAGTGTCACCACCCTTCTCTCCAGCACCAGGAGCTCCGACAGAAGGTGTCTATCAGAATCTGAGTCAGTATCGTCAGGAAATATAGCAAGAATACACATTTTAGGAGTCAGGGGGAGGGGAGCTGGAAGGCCTCCCCTAAGTGTTTGATCATAGATGTCCAAAAGTCCATGACCCCGGGACATGACCAGAACATGTGCAAAAAATCTGCCCCCAAACGATCACACCTGGGACATGCACTGTCGGGGCGTCCACCCATCCTGCACACTCGTATCGGACTATAATATATCCTGTGGAGGACCTTCAGTTGAATAACTTAGTGTCTGGTAGTGGTGACAACCGTCGCCGGTCCATTGAGGGCCACTGCCCATTCCCAGTTCTCCAAGTCCCCCAGGTCACTCTCCCATCTAGCCCTAAGAGATCTCAGTGTTGTCTCAGAATGTTTATATAACCAATTGTAAATGGAAGATACTAACTTGGGTATCTGTCTAGTAGTTAAGGTTTGGAGTAAAGAAAACCCCAGTATAAGTGGCCCCTCTTCCCACTGTACCCCCAGTACATGTCTCAGTCTTAAAGGGATAGTAATACTTAAAATGTAAAAAAAAAATATGTTGTAGGGTTTATCCCCCGGAGTAAAACAAGAGTACTCCCACTGCTGAAAGGTGTTTCATTCAAAAGTTATTAATTTTAAAAGTTGAATTTTTTAGGTGCAGTATCACAGTGGCCTGAAATTGTACAGTGGCGCTGTTGCTACACAATCCTATGGACAGCTCTGGTCCCGGGACCATAAATCTCCATAGGATGGTGTAGCAACAGCGCCACTGTACAATTTCAGACCACTGTGATATTGCACCTAAAAAATTAAAGTTTGAAAATTAATAACTTTTGAATGAAACACCTTTCAGCAGTGGGAGTACTCTTGTTTTACTCAGGGGGATAAACCCTACAACATATATTTTTTTACATTTGAAGTATTACTATCCCTTTAAGTAGGAGTATAAAGGATTATTAGGTAGGTTGAATTCTTGATGTAGCTGTTGGAAGGACTTGAGAATGCCCCTGTCATATATCTGACCTATAGTGCGGATCCCATGCATGGTCCAGACCCGGCCAAAGTCAAGACCACACAATTTTTCGAATGTTACTGCACCCCAAAGAGGCGTAAAGGGGTCAACACACTCCAATCCCACCCAGGGTTGTACTGCAGACCATGCCTTGCATACAGATCGAACCACAGTAGTAGGATTTGGACTAACCGCCGGTAGGGTTGCCACCTTTTCCTCAAAAAAATACCGGGCATAGTTGTGGATCTGTGAGGGCGCAATGTGTTCCACATCCATCGGGCACTCAAAGGGTTAACTCTGGATCTACTGACTTCTGATGCGCAGGGAGTATTTATATGATTACTTATAACCCTCTGATTGCCAGAGGGGGTGTCCACTCAGAGGGTCAGACAACACTGACGTTGAGGGGTTTTAATAATGGTACATCTGGTTTTAACCATTTGATTGCCAAAGCTGCCTAACACATTGCTCCGCGATGCGTTGGACAGCTCTTTGGCAATAAAATGCACCGGGTCCTGGACAGTGAGTGGTCACTCTCCCATCAGAATGCCCCATGCCCACTCTCCTGCCCATGCATTACCTTGGCTACTTGTTGGCTGTTTCTTTTTGAACTTCTTGTCCTCTTTGCTGTCAGCTGACTCCTCTGCCCCCAGGGGCTCATACCTATCGGGCAGGGGGCACAGGTGCACCTTCTTCCTGGATTGTTTTTTCTCTTTTTCCCTGGCACCCTGTGCCATGCTCTGCCTAGGCAGAAAGCTCCAGCTCGCTGCTGTCTGTGCCCCTGTTTTACTCTGGGTTCAGATTTTTGTATTTATTCTTCCTCCTCTGTTTTGAACCCCCACCATGCTGCCTGTGCCCAGTATACCCTCAGCAGGATCTGACTGCCCCAGGCAAGTTAATAGCCCGGTAATGTGCTGAGGTGGACAGAACATTGCTTCCTTCACCAAAGGAATGTGTGAGTGCTCTCTGCTGCCACCTAGAGGCAGATCTGTGTGACTGCAGTGTCTACCTCCCATTGGATATTATAAAATATTTAGAATTTCCTCTCCCTGCTCACCTCACTCCCCTGACAGACAAATACCGGCTCTTCAGTTGCCAGTATAGTAGTTATACCGGCACCGGCCTCAGAGCTCTAATTACCGGCTGTGCCGGTAACATACCGGCCGGGTGGCAACCCTAACCACCGGGCCCAGAGAGCGATAATGAGCAGTGTCATAGGGGGCGTGGAGGAACATTGCCTCCAGGCGTACAAACTCAAAGGTAGTATTAGAAGAAATATATGCCAAAACCATCAAGCCCCGTGCAGCCAAGTAATACCTATAGAAGTCCGGAAGGGCAATATCTCCTGCATCCCTAGGGCGTTTAAGAGTAGCCAAACCTATCCTATGCCTACCACCCCCCTCAAGGAAAGAAAGAAACAGCCCTATCTATATGTGTAAAGTAATGCTTGGGAATAGTTATAGGGATGTTACGGAATATATAAAGACACTTGGGAAGGAAGATCATCTTTATCAGATTGGATCGGCCTATTCTATTAAGGGGCAGCGTGATGCACAAGCGAGATTTCTTTTGCAGTAGCGATATTAGGGGCTCTAAATTGAGTTTCAGAAAGAGCGATTCACCCATGGATACCTCTACACCCAGATATTTACTCTGAGATGTACAAATTAAAGGTGTGCGGGAGCTCACCACAGGCCCCGGTAAGGGATCTATAGGTAACATAGAGGACTTTGACCAATTTATGGACAGGCCAGCGTACAATGCAAAATCATCAATGGGAGAAAGAACAGGGAGTCCTGCGTGTCCCCCAAGAACAGAAGGATGTCATCAGCGTACAGCGCCAGTTTATCCTCCCTGGGTCCTATCCGAAGTTCCCGAATCTGCGCATCATTACGGAGTCTGACGGCTAACAGTTCCAAAGCCAGGGCAAAGAGACGCATCGAGAGGAGGCATCCCTGCCTCGTGTCCTTAGACAGGGAGAAAACATTGGAGATCGTTGTGCCCGTCGGTACTCTAGCTGTTGTGGCGGTTTATAATATTTTGATCCAGTTAATGAAACACTGTCCAAAACCAAAGCCCTCCAAGACCCCCCACAGGTAGGTCCACTCGACGGAGTAAAATGCCTTAGTGGCATCCAGAAAGAGTACCACCCTGTTACCACTGTTGTCATGTCATGTCTGCAAGTGAGTGTACAGTCTGTAAAGGTCATGTGACGTGGATCTGTGGGGCATGAAGCCTGTCTGAAATACCACTGATTTAATGGTTTCAGGACCAGATGGGGGACGGCAACACATTGTGAAGTGATATCCTCTGGTCTTTAGAGGTCTACATTTGGCTTCTAATACTCTGAATACTACAGATATTCACTGTAATACCAGATTGTAACCTGCACAGCACTGTAACGCTCCTACACTAATCCCAGGGTGGACACAGCCCACACTACTACACAGCACTGTAACACTCCTACACTAATCCCACGGTGCACACAGCCCACACTACTACACAGCACTGTAACACTCCTACACTAATCCCACGGTGCACACAGCCCACACTACTACACAGCACTGTAACGCTCCTACATTAATCCCACGGTGCACACAGCCCACACTACTACACAGCACTGTAACGCTCCTACACTAATCCCAGGGTGGGCACAGTCCACACTACTACACAGCACTGTAACGCTCCTACACTAATCCCAGGATGCACACAGTCCACACTACTACACAGCACTGTAACGCTCCTACACTAATCCCACAGTGCACACAGTCCACACTACTACACAGCACTGTAACACTCCTACACTAATCTCAGGGTGGACACAGCCCACACTACTACACAGCACTGTAACGCTCCTACACTAATCCCACAGTGCACACAGCCCACACTACTACACAGCACTGTAACGCTCCTACACTAATCCCACGGTGCACACAGCCCACACTACTACACAGCACTGTAACGCTCCTACACTAATCCCACAGTGCACACAGCCCACACTACTACACAGCACTGTAACGCTCCTACACTAATCCCACGGTGCACACAGCCCACACTACTACACAGCACTGTAACGCTCCTACACTAATCCCAGGATGCACACAGCCCACACTACTACACAGCACTGTAACGCTCCTACACTAATCCCACGGTGCACACAGCCCACACTACTACACAGCACTGTAACGCTCCTACACTAATCCCACGGTGCACACAGCCCACACTACTACACAGCACTGTAACGCTCCTACACTAATCCCAGGGTGGACACAGCCCACACTACTACACAGCACTGTAACGCTCCTACACTAATCCCACAGTGCACACAGCCCACACTACTACACACCACTGTAACGCTCCTACACTAATCCCAGGGTGCACACAGCCCACACTACTACACAGCATTGTAACGGCTCTACACTAATCCCACAGTGCACACAGCCCACACTACTACACAGCACTGTAACGCTCCTACACTAATCCCACGGTGCACACAGCCCACACTTCTACACAGCACTGTAACGCTCCTACACTAATCCCACGGTGCACACAGCCCACACTACTACACAGCACTGTAACGCTCCTACACTAATCCCACGGTGCACACAGCCCACACTACTACACAGCACTGTAACACTCCTACACTAATCCCACGGTGCACACAGCCCACACTACTACACAGCACTGTAACGCTCCTACACGAATCCCACAGTGCACACAGCCCACACTTCTACACAGCACTGTAACGCTCCTACACTAATCCCACGGTGCACACAGCCCACACTACTACACAGCACTGTAACGCTCCTACACTAATCCCACGGTGCACACAGCCCACACTACTACACAGCACTGTAACACTCCTACACTAATCCCACGGTGCACACAGCCCACACTACTACACAGCACTGTAACGCTCCTACACTAATCCCACAGTGCACACAGCCCACACTTCTACACAGCACTGTAACGCTCCTACACCAATCCCACGGTGCACACAGCCCACACTACTACACAGCACTGTAACGCTCCTACACTAATCCCAGGGTGCACACAGCCCACACTACTACATAGCACTGTAACGCTCCTACACTAATCCCACGGTGCACACAGCCCACACTACTACACAGCACTGTAACGCTCTACACTAATCCCAGGGTGCACACAGCCCACACTACTACACAGCACTGTAACACTCCTACACTAATCCCACGGTGCACACAGCCCACACTACTACACAGCACTGTAACACTCCTACACTAATCCCACGGTGCACACAGCCCACACTACTACACAGCACTGTAACGCTCCTACACTAATCCCACGGTGCACACAGCCCACACTACTACACAGCACTGTAACGCTCCTACACTAATCCCAGGGCACACACAGCCCACACTTCTACACAGCACTGTAACGCTCCTACACCAATCCCACGGTGCACACAGCCCACACTACTACACAGCACTGTAACGCTCCTACACTAATCCCACAGTGCACACAGCCCACACTTCTACACAGCACTGTAACGCTCCTACACCAATCCCACGGTGCACACAGCCCACACTACTACACAGCACTGTAACGCTCCTACACTAATCCCAGGGTGCACACAGCCCACACTACTACATAGCACTGTAACGCTCCTACACTAATCCCACGGTGCACACAGCCCACACTAGTACACAGCACTGTAACGCTCCTACACTAATCCCATGGTGCACACAGCCCACACTACTACACAGAACTGTAACGCCCCTACACTAATCCCACGGTGCACACAGCCCACACTACTACACAGCACTGTAACGCTCCTACACTAATCCCACGGTGCACACAGCCCACACTACTACACAGCACTGTAACGCTCCTACACTAATCCCACGGTGCACACAGCCCACATTTCTACACAGCACTGTAACGCTCCTACACTAATCCCACGGTGCACACAGCCCACACTACTACACAGCACTGTAACGCTCCTACACTAATCCCACGGTGCACACAGCCCACATTTCTAAACAGCACTGTAACGCTCCTACACTAATCTCACGGTGCACACAGCCCACACTACTACACAGCACTGTAACGCTCCTACACTAATCCCAGGGTGGACACAGCCCACACTACTACACACCACTGTAACGCTCCTACACTAATCCCACAGTGCACACAGCCCACACTACTACACACCACTGTAACGCTCCTACACTAATCCCAGGGTGCACACAGCCCACACTACTACACAGCACTGTAACGCTCCTACACTAATCCCAGGGTGCACACAGCCCACACTACTACACAGCACTGTAACGCTCCTACACTAATCCCACAGTGCACACAGCCCACACTACTACACAGCACTAACGCTCCTACACTAATCCCAGGGTGCACACAGCCCACACTACTACACAGCACTGTAACGCTCCTACACTAATCCCAGGGTGCACACAGCCCACACTTCTACACAGCACTGTAACGCTCCTACACTAATCCCACGGTGCACACAGCCCACACTACTACACAGCAATGTAACGCTCCTACACTAATCCCACGGTGCACACAGCCCACACTACTACACAGCACTGTAACGCTCCTACACTAATCCCACGGTGCACACAGCCCACACTACTACACAGCACTGTAACACTCCTACACTAATCCCACGGTGCACACAGCCCACACTACTACACAGCACTGTAACGCTCCTACACTAATCCCACAGTGCACACAGCCCACACTTCTACACAGCACTGTAACGCTCCTACACTAATCCCACGGTGCACACAGCCCACACTACTACACAGCACTGTAACGCTCCTACACTAATCCCAGGGTGCACACAGCCCACACTACTACACAGCACTGTAACGCTCCTACACTAATCCCACGGTGCACACAGCCCACACTTCTACACAGCACTGTAACGCTCCTACACTAATCCCACGGTGCACACAGCCCACACTACTACACAGCACTGTAACGCTCCTACACTAATCCCACGGTGCACACAGCCCACACTACTACACAGCACTGTAACGCTCTACACTAATCCCAGGGTGCACACAGCCCACACTACTACACAGCACTGTAACACTCCTACACTAATCCCACGGTGCACACAGCCCACATTTCTACACAGCACTGTAACGCTCCTACACTAATCCCACGGTGCACACAGCCCACACTACTACACAGCACTGTAACACTCCTACACTAATCCCACGGTGCACACAGCCCACACTACTACACAGCACTGTAACGCTCCTACACTAATCCCACGGTGCACACAGCCCACACTACTACACAGCACTGTAACGCTCCTACACTAATCCCAGGGCACACACAGCCCACACTTCTACACAGCACTGTAACGCTCCTACACTAATCCCACGGTGCACACAGCCCACACTAGTACACAGCACTGTAACGCTCCTACACTAATCCCACGGTGCACACAGCCCACACTACTACACAGAACTGTAACGCTCCTACACTAATCCCACGGTGCACACAGCCCACACTACTACACAGCACTGTAACGCTCCTACACTAATCCCACGGTGCACACAGCCCACACTACTACACATCACTGTAACGCTCCTACACTAATCCCACGGTGCACACAGCCCACATTTCTACACAGCACTGTAACGCTCCTACACTAATCCCACGGTGCACACAGCCCACACTACTACACAGCACTGTAACGCTCCTACACTAATCCCACGGTGCACACAGCCCACATTTCTAAACAGCACTGTAACGCTCCTACACTAATCCCACGGTGCACACAGCCCACACTACTACACAGCACTGTAACGCTCCTACACTAATCCCAGGGTGGACACAGCCCACACTACTACACAGCACTGTAACACTCCTACACTAATCCCAGGGTGCACACAGCCCACACTACTACACAGCACTGTAACGCTCCTACACTAATCCCACGGTGCACACAGCCCACACTACTACACAGAACTGTAACGCTCCTACACTAATCCCAGGGTGCACACAGCCCACACTACTACACATCACTGTAACGCTCCTACACTAATCCCACGGTGCACACAGCCCACACTACTACACAGAACTGTAACGCTCCTACACTAATCCCAGGGTGCACACAGCCCACACTACTACACAGCACTGTAACGCTCCTACACTAATCCCAGGGTGCACACAGCCCACACTACTACACAGCACTGTAACGCTCCTACACTAATCCCACGGTGCACACAGCCCACACTACTACACAGCACTGTAACGCTCCTACACTAATCCCAGGGTGCACACAGCCCACACTACTACACAGAACTGTAACGCTCCTACACTAATCCCAGGGTACACACAGCCCACACTACTACACAGCACTGTAACACTCCTACACTAATCCCAGGGTGGACACAGCCCACACTACTACACATTACTGTAACGCTCTACACTAATCCCTGGGTGGACACAGCCCACACTACTACACAGCACTGTAACGCTCCTACACTAATCCCACGGTGCACACAGCCCACACTACTACACAGCACTGTAACGCTCCTACACTAATCCCACGGTGCACACAGCCCACACTACTACACAGCACTGTAACGCTCCTACACTAATCCCACGGTGCACACAGCCCACACTACTACACAGCACTGTAACGCTCCTACACTAATCTCAGGGTGGACACAGCCCACACTACTACACAGCACTGTAACACTCCTACACTAATCCCTGGGTGGACACAGCCCACACTACTACACATTACTGTAACGCTCTACACTAATCCCTGGGTGGACACAGCCCACACTACTACACAGCACTGTAACGCTCCTACACTAATCCCAGGGTGGACACAGCCCACACTACTACACATTACTGTAACGCTCTACACTAATCCCTGGGTGGACACAGCCCACACTACTACACAGCACTGTAACGCTCCTACACTAATCCCACGGTGCACACAGCCCACACTACTACACAGCACTGTAACGCTCCTACACTAATCCCACGGTGCACACAGCCCACACTACTACACAGCACTGTAACGCTCCTACACTAATCCCACGGTGCACACAGCCCACACTACTACACAGCACTGTAACGCTCCTACACTAATCTCAGGGTGGACACAGCCCACACTACTACACAGCACTGTAACGCTCCTACACTAATCCCAGGGTGCACACAGCCCACACTACTACACAGCACTGTAACGCTCCTACACTAATCCCACGGTGCACACAGCCCACACTACTACACAGCACTGTAACGCTCCTACACTAATCCCACGGTGCACACAGCCCACACTACTACACAGCACTGTAACGCTCCTACACTAATCCCACGGTGCACACAGCCCACACTACTACACAGCACTGTAACGCTCCTACACTAATCCCACGGTGCACACAGCCCACACTACTATACACCACTGTAACGCTCCTTCACTAATCCCAGGGTGCACACAGCCCACACTACTACACAGCACTATAACGCTCCTATACTAATCCCAGGGTGGACACAGCCCACACTACTACACAGCACTGTAACGCTTCTACACTAATCCCTGGGTGGACACAGCCCACACTACTACACAGCACCGTAACGCTCCTACACTAATCCCACGGTGCACACAGCCCACACTACTACACAGCACTGTAACGCTCCTACACTAATCCCACGGTGCACACAGCCCACACTACTACACAGCACTGTAACGCTCCTACACTAATCCCACGGTGCACACAGCCCACACTACTACACAGCACTGTAACGCTCCTACACTAATCCCAGGGTGGACACAGCCCACACTACTACACAGCACTGTAACGCTCCTACACTAATCCCACAGTGCACACAGCCCACACTACTACACACCACTGTAACGCTCCTACACTAATCCCAGGGTGCACACAGCCCACACTACTACACAGCACTGTAACGCTCCTACACTAATCCCAGGGTGCACACAGCCCACACTACTACACAGCACTGTAACGCTCCTACACTAATCCCACAGTGCACACAGCCCACACTACTACACAGCACTAACGCTCCTACACTAATCCCAGGGTGCACACAGCCCACACTACTACACAGCACTGTAACGCTCCTACACTAATCCCAGGGTGCACACAGCCCACACTTCTACACAGCACTGTAACGCTCCTACACTAATCCCACGGTGCACACAGCCCACACTACTACACAGCAATGTAACGCTCCTACACTAATCCCACGGTGCACACAGCCCACACTACTACACAGCACTGTAACACTCCTACACTAATCCCACGGTGCACACAGCCCACACTACTACACAGCACTGTAACGCTCCTACACTAATCCCACAGTGCACACAGCCCACACTTCTACACAGCACTGTAACGCTCCTACACTAATCCCACGGTGCACACAGCCCACACTACTACACAGCACTGTAACGCTCCTACACTAATCCCAGGGTGCACACAGCCCACACTACTACACAGCACTGTAACGCTCCTACACTAATCCCACGGTGCACACAGCCCACACTACTACACAGCACTGTAACGCTCCTACACTAATCCCAGGGTGGACACAGCCCACACTACTACACAGCACTGTAACGCTCCTACACTAATCCCACGGTGCACACAGCCCACACTTCTACACAGCACTGTAACGCTCCTACACTAATCCCACGGTGCACACAGCCCACACTACTACACAGCACTGTAACGCTCCTACACTAATCCCACGGTGCACACAGCCCACACTACTACACAGCACTGTAACGCTCTACACTAATCCCAGGGTGCACACAGCCCACACTACTACACAGCACTGTAACGCTCCTACACTAATCCCACGGTGCACACAGCCCACATTTCTACACAGCACTGTAACGCTCCTACACTAATCCCACGGTGCACACAGCCCACACTACTACACAGCACTGTAACGCTCCTACACTAATCCCACGGTGCACACAGCCCACACTACTACACAGCACTGTAACGCTCTACACTAATCCCTGGGTGCACACAGCCCACACTACTACACAGCACTGTAACACTCCTACACTAATCCCACGGTGCACACAGCCCACACTACTACACAGCACTGTAACGCTCCTACACTAATCCCACGGTGCACACAGCCCACACTACTACACAGCACTGTAACGCTCCTACACTAATCCCAGGGCACACACAGCCCACACTTCTACACAGCACTGTAACGCTCCTACACTAATCCCACGGTGCACACAGCCCACACTAGTACACAGCACTGTAACGCTCCTACACTAATCCCACGGTGCACACAGCCCACACTACTACACAGAACTGTAACGCTCCTACACTAATCCCACGGTGCACACAGCCCACACTACTACACAGCACTGTAACGCTCCTACACTAATCCCACGGTGCACACAGCCCACACTACTACACAGCACTGTAACGCTCCTACACTAATCCCACGGTGCACACAGCCCACATTTCTACACAGCACTGTAACGCTCCTACACTAATCCCACGGTGCACACAGCCCACACTACTACACAGCACTGTAACGCTCCTACACTAATCCCACGGTGCACACAGCCCACATTTCTAAACAGCACTGTAACGCTCCTACACTAATCCCACGGTGCACACAGCCCACACTACTACACAGCACTGTAACGCTCCTACACTAATCCCAGGGTGGACACAGCCCACACTACTACACAGCACTGTAACACTCCTACACTAATCCCAGGGTGCACACAGCCCACACTACTACACAGCACTGTAACGCTCCTACACTAATCCCACGGTGCACACAGCCCACACTACTACACAGAACTGTAACGCTCCTACACTAATCCCAGGGTGCACACAGCCCACACTACTACACATCACTGTAACGCTCCTACACTAATCCCACGGTGCACACAGCCCACACTACTACACAGAACTGTAACGCTCCTACACTAATCCCTGGGTGCACACAGCCCACACTACTACACAGCACTGTAACGCTCCTACACTAATCCCACAATGCACACAGCCCACACTACTACACAGCACTGTAACGCTCCTACACTAATCCCACGGTGCACACAGCCCACACTACTACACAGCACTGTAACGCTCCTACACTAATCCCAGGGTGCACACAGCCCACACTACTACACAGAACTGTAACGCTCCTACACTAATCCCAGGGTACACACAGCCCACACTACTACACAGCACTGTAACACTCCTACACTAATCCCAGGGTGGACACAGCCCACACTACTACACATTACTGTAACGCTCTACACTAATCCCTGGGTGGACACAGCCCACACTACTACACAGCACTGTAACGCTCCTACACTAATCCCACGGTGCACACAGCCCACACTACTACACAGCACTGTAACGCTCCTACACTAATCCCACGGTGCACACAGCCCACACTACTACACAGCACTGTAACGCTCCTACACTAATCCCACGGTGCACACAGCCCACACTACTACACAGCACTGTAACGCTCCTACACTAATCTCAGGGTGGACACAGCCCACACTACTACACAGCACTGTAACGCTCCTACACTAATCCCTGGGTGGACACAGCCCACACTACTACACAGCACTGTAACGCTCCTACACTAATCCCACGGTGCACACAGCCCACACTACTACACAGCACTGTAACGCTCCTACACTAATCCCACGGTGCACACAGCCCACACTACTACACAGCACTGTAACGCTCCTACACTAATCCCACGGTGCACACAGCCCACACTACTACACAGCACTGTAACGCTCCTACACTAATCCCACGGTGCACACAGCCCACACTACTATACACCACTGTAACGCTCCTTCACTAATCCCAGGGTGCACACAGCCCACACTACTACACAGCACTATAACGCTCCTATACTAATCCCAGGGTGGACACAGCCCACACTACTACACAGCACTGTAACGCTTCTACACTAATCCCTGGGTGGACACAGCCCACACTACTACACAGCACCGTAACGCTCCTACACTAATCCCACGGTGCACACAGCCCACACTACTACACAGCACTGTAACGCTCCTACACTAATCCCACGGTGCACACAGCCCACACTACTACACAGCACTGTAACGCTCCTACACTAATCCCACGGTGCACACAGCCCACACTACTACACAGCACTGTAACGCTCCTACACTAATCCCACGGTGCACACAGCCCACACTACTACACAGCACTGTAACGCTCCTACACTAATCCCACGGTGCACACAGCCCACACTTCTACACTCAGATCCTACAGATCCGGGGGACCATCAAGAGCCGGAACCTCCAAACATGGGGGGAGGGGGGCAGCTATCACTGTGTCAGTGTCCCCTCTGTGTGTGTGTGTGTGTGTGTATGCATGTCTGTTGCACGCATGTGTCTATTGTGTGTACATCTGTTACAAGTGTGTCTATGTGTGTGTGTGTGTGTGTCTTTTACATGTTTCTACTGCTCACTGTATGTGTGTCTGCCTGTGTGTTGCATATATCTGTGTTTATCAGTGAGTCTACATTTCACACACGTGCGCCCAATAGTGATAACATGAGGGGCAATGCCATCCCACATTGCTAGTATTTATATATTGAAGCCTTGATTAACATTTTCATTGCCACAAAAGATTGCAACTGAAGGCAGGGGTGAATGTGACTGAATGTGTGCCTGGTAGGTGGGATCGGTGTTACTTTTACAATTGTGTGTGTAATACTGTGGCACGGACATACAGTTTGTGGTCACCTGCCCACTTCTTTTATAGTATAGATTTGTGAAATTAAGGAATTTACTTTAGCCCAGATATACACGACCTTGGGACACGGCCACCACATGTGCATAAAAGTGCCGGCTTCATTACAACCAAGAAAGCACACATGAGGAAGGAACAAAATTTTGAAGGAACAAAATAAGAGAGAATAGTGGTCTAAAATTATAAGTGAATGTTTTGCTTAAGGTTTTGTGAATCTTGACACATGCACAAAAAAAATGCACAACACACATGCGCAAAACACACAAGCAATACACACATGAAATACACATGGAGAACGTACACAATACACACTCACAACACACATACAATACACACACATGCACAGTACACCACAACACACAATACACAAACATGTACAACGCACATGTGCAACACACACATGCACACCACACACATGAAAAGACAACAGCTTACAGCGCTAACTCACCTTAGTGCATAACTATATAAGTGTATGTATAATACTTTTTTAATTATTTATTTTCCATGAAATGTCCATTGATAAAATTGGGGTTACTGAAGTGTGCAGCAAGGAATGAGAGGGTTCTCCAGTCCCCCAAACATCAGGCCAGAGCTCAAAGTGCAAACATAGAACAGACAGCAAACCTGCGCTCCCCCAGTCTAAATGTGACTAGTATGCCCTGTGTTAGGCATATATTATAATAGTGTGAATAAATTTGAGGCATTAGTGCCTATATTTTTGGCCCAAAATCCAGATTTAAGCTTCCCAACTGCACCAAGGTTCCTCAAGTGTGGCAAGTCCTACTCTAAACACTTGACGTCCCTATCTAAAAATAAATAAAATTAAAATAAAAAAAGACCCCTGTCGAAATGCGTTAGCTCTACGCGTTGCTACCACATTTCGTCAGGGGTCTTTTTTAATTTTATTTATTTTTAGATAGGGACTTAAAGTGTTTAGAGTGGGACTTGCCACACTTGAGGAACCTTGGCGCGGTTGGTAAGATTAAACCTCGTTTTTGGGCCAAAAATGTAAGCACTAATGCCAAGTGTCCTCCAGAGGAAGATGCAAGTAAAACCACAGACAAATGCCAGGGGAAGGTGGGTGAAAAGGAACCTTGTAAGATCAGGAAAACTGATAACTTGGAAGACTTCAACACCATTAAAATCCTGGGAGAAGGAGGATTTGGGAAGGTAATCTTGGTAGACTCCAAGCGAGACAACAAGGAGTATGCCATGAAGGTAATCAAGAAGAAGGCAGTCTGTGACGACATGGAGATGATTTGGACAGAAAAGAAGTACTGCAGATAGCTTCTACCTCTCCATTTCTGATTGGGCTACACATCTACCTTCAGACACCTAGCTGGCTGTGTTTTATTACAAACTATGCACATGGAGGAGACTTGGCACGCCTTGTCAATAAACACGGAGCTGTGCCAGAAGGCTACATACGTTTCTACACAGCCGAGATAACCCTGGGTCTTGACTTTCTACATCAGAAAAGTATCATCCACCGAGACATAAAGCTTGAAAACATCTTATTGGAACATGAGGGCCATGCACAAATCACAGATTTTGGCCTGTGTAAAATGTTACATGGGAAAGATCAAAAAACGCGGTCCATGTGTGGAACTCCATTTTGTTGTGCCCCTGAAACAATCGAAGGAAAGGAATACGTCTTTGCAGTCGATTGGTGGGCACTGGGTATGGCTCTGTGGATAATGGCATAATGGCAAAATTTCCATATCCTGGGGTCTTGATTCGCAACTTCCAGGATATGAGAGCTGTAATACATAGACCATTGTCAAAGCCACAAGATATATCCAATGATTTTTACCAGCTATTACATGGGTTCCGGACATATGACACAGAATATAGGCTGGGAGGATATCGCCAGTATGGAATATCACACATACAACAACATCCCTCTTTCTGTGGCCTGGACTGGGAGAAAGTAGAGAAAAGGCAGATTATGCCTCCGTATCAGTCTGCTCCTGCACCAGCTTTGAAGCAAGTTTACCAACAAATAACAGACACAACTTCAGGAGAGGAAATAGACCAGAGCCTGTTTGCTGACACTGATTTTGTTACTCATTCTTAACCCCTTAACGACTGGCCGAGCAGGCACACGGTGGTCACTAAAGGACTACGGAGCATTTTTTTTTTTATTTGTCGATCTGACTCAGGACTCCGCGAACGGCAAGCAGCCGCACGGGAAGCCCTGAAATCCATGACGGTCCTGGTATGTCACGGGTCGTTCAGTGACTTTTACCCATGACGTACCAGGACCGTCAAGGGTCGTTAAGGGGCTAAAGACAACAGATCATGCAGAAAAAAATTTTTGTCATTAGAAAGAATATCATGTTTTGTATGTACTTGGGTTCATTTTTCTCTTCATTTTTTACATTAAGAAAGGTATAAGTATTTTGTTAATTGTGGCGTAATAAACTCGACTGAGGTGGCCCTATGCGGCTGGGAAAAAGGTTCTATTGGTAGTGGTACATTACATATACACAGTCTGCCACCCCAGCTTTGTTGTACAGTCCACTGGTAGTCACAGTATTACACATATATACAGTCTAATGTCCAACCTTGTTTCACTGGTAGTCACAGTATTACACATATATACAGTCTGACATCCAACCTTCTTCCACTGGTAGTCACAGAGCCACATATATATTGTCTGACACCACATCCTTGTTCCACTGACCACTGGTAGCTTCATAATCACAAGTGCATTTTCTGACACCCCAGACTGACTCCACTGTCCACTGGTACACTGTCACTGTCTGATGTCCCAGCAGGTTCCACTAGTAGTCACAGATCCCCATGAACATTGTCTGTCTGCCCAGCCTGGTTCCACTGATAGTCTCATATCTCCACATACACTGTCTTCTTTTCCCCATTCTGGTTTTATTGGTAGTCACAGTGCCCACATACACTGTCTGTCCTTCAGGCTAGTTCCCAGGGTAGTCACAGATCCCAATCTGCACTTCTCTGAACTCCATCCTGGTTTCACAGTCCACTGGTAGTCACGGGTCCCCACATGTGCTGTCTGACCACCAGCCTGGTTCCACTACCCACTTACAGTCACAGAACCGTACATGCACCTGACCACCAGTGTTGTTCCATTAACCACTGATAGTCACTGATCCACACATACCCTGACCTCCCAGCCTATCTTGCCTGCAACCTGGGAGTTCACACATCCCCTCATGCTCCCACTTCCCAGCTATATTTCACTGCCCACTGGTAGTCACAGATCCCCGCATGCATTTGTTGAGGGGACATCCGTTGCACCCCTTGGTAGGTTCTTCAGAGCCCTGTCCTCATTCAGTATATAGTTGATCAGGCCGCACTACTTCTTATGGTTGTACTGGGTTGTGCAGAGGTCAGCTCACTGCAGGTCAGAAGTATCAGGTAGAGTGGAGCCAGTAGATGGCTTTCAGGCTGTCTAAAGGGGAGGACAGAGCACTGCAGAACCCTACCTGCAGAAAGTGGTACACAATAGTAAAAAGAGAATGTGGTCCAGGCATATCAAACTCAAATAAAGTAATGGGTCTAAATTTAAAGTGGATCTCTGACCTCCATAAAAATCTGTCTCTATGTATTCTTCTTACAATGTTAACATGTAGTCTGTGATTTTCTTTTTATTCAATGACGGCTATAGCGAGACTTTCGGTTTTAAAAGTGAGTTGGTGATGTAACTTATGGACAGGCTGTGGCACAACCCTGTCAATCCTCGCCTGTTGTCCTCTCCATGTAGTGCCTTGTGCCAACCTCCTCCGTGTCAGCTGAGCGGTCTCGTCAGCAAGACAACGTATGAACGCTCGTCCCACTGCTATGTAACTGTGACATGACACACCCGTGTATACTGCATGCCTTCTATACCTTAACTCTCTGAGTGCCAGAGGGGTGCACAACGCATTGCAAAGATATGTATTGCAAACCCCTCTGGCACTCAAAGGGTTAACATGCTGGTATAACGCTCCTTTTTTTTCTGCTTTCCATTTGCACAACTGAAACACACACAGGCATAATACTGCAATTCTGCCCCAAAGTAAAAGAGAAATAAAATACAACACTGATGTAATGGGGAGATACACGATGTGAAGCGATGTCCTCTGGTCCTTAGAGGTCTACATTTACCTTCTAACTCTCTCAATACTGCAGATATTCACTTTAATACAACATTGTTACCTACACAGCACTGTAACTCTCCTACACTAATCCCACGGTGCACACAGCCCACACTACTACACAGCACTGTAACTCTCCTACACTAATCCCACGGTGCACACAGCCCACACTACTACACAGCACTGTAACGCTCCTACACTAATCCCACAGTGCACACAGCCCACACTACTACACAGCACTATAACGCTCCTACACTAATCCCAGGGTGCACACAGCCCACACTACTACACAGCACTGTAACGCTCCTACACTAATCCCAGGGTGCACACAGCCCACACTACTACACAGCACTGTAACGCTCCTACACTAATCCCAGGGTGCACACAGCCCACACTACTACACAGCACTGTAACGCTCCTACACTAATCCCTGGGTGCACACAGCCCACACTACTACACAGCACTGTAACGCTCCTACACTAATCCCTGGGTGCACACAGCCCACACTACTACACAGCACTGTAACGCTCCTACACTAATCCCAGGGTGCACACAGCCCACACTACTACACAGCACTGTAACGCTCCTACACTAATCCCACGGTGCACACAGCCCACACTACTACACAGCACTGTAACGCTCCTACACTAATGCCACAGTGCACACAGCCCACACTACTACACAGCACTGTAACGCTCCTACACTAATCCCACGGTGCACACAGCCCACACTACTACACAGCACTGTAACGCTCCTACACTAATCCCAGGGTGCACACAGCCCACACTCTACACAGCACTGTAACACTCCTACACTAATCCCACGGTGCACACAGCCCACACTACTACACAGCACTGTAACGCTCCTACACTAATCCCTGGGTGCACACAGCCCACACTACTACACAGCACTGTAACGCTCCTACACTAATCCCACGGTGCACACAGCCCACACTACTACACAGCACTGTAACGCTCCTACACTAATCCCACGGTGCACACAGCCCACACTACTACACAGCACTGTAACGCTCCTACACTAATCCCTGGGTGCACACAGCCCACACTACTACACAGCACTGTAACACTCCTACACTAATCCCAGGGTGCACACAGCCCACACTACTACACAGCACTGTAACGCTCCTACACTAATCCCACGGTGCACACAGCCCACACTACTACACAGCACTGTAACGCTCCTACACTAATCCCTGGGTGCACACAGCCCACACTACTACACAGCACTGTAACACTCCTACACTAATCCCAGGGTGCACACAGCCCACACCACTACACAGCACTGTAACGCTCCTACACTAATCCCAGGGTGCACACAGCCCACACTACTACACAGCACTGTAACGCTCCTACACTAATCCCACGGTGCACACAGCCCACACTACTACACAGCACTGTAACACTCCTACACTAATCCCACAGTGCACACAGCCCACACTACTACACAGCACTGTAACGCTCCTACACTAATCCCAGGGTGCACACAGCCCACACTACTACACAGCACTGTAACACTCCTACACTAATCCCACAGTGCACACAGCCCACACTACTACACAGCACTGTAACGCTCCTACACTAATCCCAGGGTGCACACAGCCCACACTACTACACAGCACTGTAACGCTCCTACACTAATCCCACAGTGCACACAGCCCACACTACTACACAGCACTGTAACGCTCTACACTAATCCCACGGTGCACACAGCCCACACTACTACACAGCACTGTAACGCTCCTACACTAATCCCAGGGTGCACACAGCCCACACTACTACACAGCACTGTAACGCTCCTACACTAATCCCACAGTGCACACAGCCCACACTACTACACAGCACTGTAACGCTCCTACACTAATCCCACAGTGCACACAGCCCACACTACTACACAGCACTATAACGCTCCTACACTAATCCCAGGGTGCACACAGCCCACACTACTACACAGCACTGAACGCTGCTACACTAATCCCAGGGTGCACACAGCCCACACTACTACACAGCACTGTAACGCTCCTACACTAATCCCACAGTGCACACAGCCCACACTACTACACAGCACTGTAACGCTCTACACTAATCCCACGGTGCACACAGCCCACACTACTACACAGCACTGTAACGCTCCTACACTAATCCCACGGTGCACACAGCCCACACTACTACACAGCACTGTAACGCTCCTACACTAATCCCACGGTGCACACAGCCCACACTACTACACAGCACTGAACGCTGCTACACTAATCCCACGGTGCACACAGCCCACACTACTACACAGCACTGTAACGCTCCTACACTAATCCCACAGTGCACACAGCCCACACTACTACACAGCACTGTAACGCTCCTACACTAATCCCACGGTGCACACAGCCCACACTACTACACAGCACTGTAACGCTCCTACACTAATCCCACAGTGCACACAGCCCACACTACTACACAGCACTGTAACGCTCCTACACTAATCCCAGGGTGGACACAGCCCACACTACTACACAGCACTGTAACGCTCCTACACTAATCCCAGGGTGCACACAGCCCACACTACTACACAGCACTGTAACGCTCCTACACTAATCCCACAGTGCACACAGCCCACACTACTACACAGCACTGTAACGCTCCTACACTAATCCCAGGGTGCACACAGCCCACACTACTACACAGCACTGTAACGCTCCTACACTAATCCCACGGTGCACACAGCCCACACTACTACACAGCACTGTAACGCTCCTACACTAATCCCACAGTGCACACAGCCCACACTACTACACAGCACTGTAACGCTCCTACACTAATCCCACAGTGCACACAGCCCACACTACTACACAGCACTGTAACGCTCCTACACTAATCCCAGGGTGCACGCAGCCCACACTACTACACAGCACTGTAACGCTCCTACACTAATCCCACGGTGCACACAGCCCACACTACTACACAGCACTGTAACGCTCCTACACTAATCCCAGGGTACACACAGCCCACACTACTACACAGCACTGTAACGCTCCTACACTAATCCCACAGTGCACACAGCCCACACTACTACACAGCACTGTAACGCTCCTACACTAATCCCACGGTGCACACAGCCCACACTACTACACAGCACTGTAACGCTCCTACACTAATCCCAGGGTGCACGCAGCCCACACTACTACACAGCACTGTAACGCTCCTACACTAATCCCACGGTGCACACAGCCCACACTACTACACAGCACTGTAACGCTCCTACACTAATCCCAGGGTGCACACAGCCCACACTACTACACAGCACTGTAACGCTCCTACACTAATCCCACGGTGCACACAGCCCACACTACTACACAGCACTGTAACGCTCCTACACTAATCCCAGGATGGACACAGCCCACACTACTACACAGCACTGTAACGCTCCTACACTAATCCCAGGGTGCACACAGCCCACACTACTACACAGCACTGTAACGCTCCTACACTAATCCCACAGTGCACACAGCCCACACCACTACACAGCACTGTAACGCTCCTACACTAATCCCAGGGTGCACACAGCCCACACTACTACACAGCACTGTAACGCTCCTACACTAATCCCAGGGTGCACACAGCCCACACTACTACACAGCACTGTAACGCTCCTACACTAATCCCACGGTGCACACAGCCCACACTACTACACAGCACTGTAACGCTCCTGCACTAATCCCAGGGTGCACACAGCCCACACTACTACACAGCACTGTAACGCTCCTGCACTAATCCCAGGGTGCACACAGCCCACACTCCTACAAGGCACTGTAACGCTCCTACACTAATCCCACAGTGCACACAGCCCACACTACTACACAGCACTGTAACGCTCCTACACTAATCCCACGGTGCACACAGCCCACACTACTACACAGCACTGTAACGCTCCTACACTAATCCCAGGGTGCACACAGCCCACACTACTACACAGCACTGTAACGCTCCTACACTAATCCCACGGTGCACACAGCCCACACTACTACACAGCACTGTAACGCTCTATACTAATCCCACGGTGCACACAGCCCACACTACTACACAGCACTGTAACGCTCTATACTAATCCCACGGTGCACACAGCCCACACTACTACACAGCACTGTAACGCTCTATACTAATCCCACGATGCACACAGCCCACACTACTACACAGCACTGTAACGCTGCTACACTAATCCCACGATGCACACAGCCCACACTACTACACAGCACTGTAACGCTCCTACACTAATCCCACGGTGCACACAGCCCACACTACTACACAGCACTGTAACGCTCCTACACTAATCCCACGGTGCACACAGCCCACACTACTACACAGCACTGTAACGCTCCTACACTAATCCCACGGTGCACACAGCCCACACTACTACACAGCACTGTAACGCTCCTACACTAATCACACGGTGCACACAGCCCACACTACTACACAGCACTGTAACGCTCCTACACTAATCCCACGGTGCACACAGCTCACACTACTACACAGCACTGTAACTCTCCTACACTAATCCCTGGGTGGACACAGCCCACACTACTACACAGCACTGTAACGCTGCTACACTAATCCCACGGTGCACACAGCCCACACTACTACACAGCACTGTAACGCTCCTACACTAATCCCACGGTGCACACAGCCCACACTACTACACAGCACTGTAACGCTCTATACTAATCCCACGGTGCACACAGCCCACACTACTACACAGCACTGTAACGCTCTATACTAATCCCACGGTGCACACAGCCCACACTACTACACAGCACTGTAACGCTCTATACTAATCCCACGATGCACACAGCCCACACTACTACACAGCACTGTAACGCTGCTACACTAATCCCACGATGCACACAGCCCACACTACTACACAGCACTGTAACGCTCCTACACTAATCCCACGGTGCACACAGCCCACACTACTACACAGCACTGTAACGCTCCTACACTAATCCCACGGTGCACACAGCCCACACTACTACACAGCACTGTAACGCTCCTACACTAATCCCACGATGCACACAGCCCACACTACTACACAGCACTGTAACGCTCCTACACTAATCCCACGGTGCACACAGCCCACACTACTACACAGCACTGTAACGCTCCTACACTAATCCCACGGTGCACACAGCTCACACTACTACACAGCACTGTAACTCTCCTACACTAATCCCTGGGTGGACACAGCCCACACTACTACACAGCACTGTAACGCTGCTACACTAATCCCACGGTGCACACAGCCCACACTACTACACAGCACTGTAACGCTCCTACACTAATCCCACGGTGCACACAGCCCACACTACTACACAGCACTGTAACGCTCTATACTAATCCCACGGTGCACACAGCCCACACTACTACACAGCACTGTAACGCTCTATACTAATCCCACGGTGCACACAGCCCACACTACTACACAGCACTGTAACGCTCTACACTAATCCCACGGTGCACACAGCCCACACTACTACACAGCACTGTAACGCTCCTACACTAATCCCAGGGTGCACACAGCCCACACTACTACACAGCACTGTAACGCTCCTACACTAATCCCACGGTGCACACAGCCCACACTACTACACAGCACTGTAACGCTCCTACACTAATCCCACAGTGCACACAGCCCACACTACTACACAGCACTGTAACGCTCCTACACTAATCCCACGGTGCACACAGCCCACACTACTACACAGCACTGTAACGCTCCTACACTAATCCCACGGTGCACACAGCCCACACTACTACACAGCACTGTAACGCTCCTACACTAATCCCACGGTGCACACAGCTCACACTACTACACAGCACTGTAACTCTCCTACACTAATCCCTGGGTGGACACAGCCCACACTACTACACAGCACTGTAACGCTGCTACACTAATCCCACGGTGCACACAGCTCACACTACTACACAGCACTGTAACTCTCCTACACTAATCCCTGGGTGGACACAGCCCACACTACTACACAGCACTGTAACGCTCCTACACTAATCCCACGGTGCACACAGCCCACACTACTACACAGCACTGTAACGCTCCTACACTAATCCCACGGTGCACACAGCCCACACTACTACACAGCACTGTAACGCTCCTACACTAATCACACGGTGCACACAGCCCACACTACTACACAGCACTGTAACGCTCCTACACTAATCCCACGGTGCACACAGCTCACACTACTACACAGCACTGTAACTCTCCTACACTAATCCCTGGGTGGACACAGCCCACACTACTACACAGCACTGTAACGCTGCTACACTAATCCCACGGTGCACACAGCCCACACTACTACACAGCACTGTAACGCTCCTACACTAATCCCACGGTGCACACAGCCCACACTACTACACAGCACTGTAACGCTCTATACTAATCCCACGGTGCACACAGCCCACACTACTACACAGCACTGTAACGCTCTATACTAATCCCACGGTGCACACAGCCCACACTACTACACAGCACTGTAACGCTCTATACTAATCCCACGATGCACACAGCCCACACTACTACACAGCACTGTAACGCTGCTACACTAATCCCACGATGCACACAGCCCACACTACTACACAGCACTGTAACGCTCCTACACTAATCCCACGGTGCACACAGCCCACACTACTACACAGCACTGTAACGCTCCTACACTAATCCCACGGTGCACACAGCCCACACTACTACACAGCACTGTAACGCTCCTACACTAATCCCACGATGCACACAGCCCACACTACTACACAGCACTGTAACGCTCCTACACTAATCCCACGGTGCACACAGCCCACACTACTACACAGCACTGTAACGCTCCTACACTAATCCCACGGTGCACACAGCTCACACTACTACACAGCACTGTAACTCTCCTACACTAATCCCTGGGTGGACACAGCCCACACTACTACACAGCACTGTAACGCTGCTACACTAATCCCACGGTGCACACAGCCCACACTACTACACAGCACTGTAACGCTCCTACACTAATCCCACGGTGCACACAGCCCACACTACTACACAGCACTGTAACGCTCTATACTAATCCCACGGTGCACACAGCCCACACTACTACACAGCACTGTAACGCTCTATACTAATCCCACGGTGCACACAGCCCACACTACTACACAGCACTGTAACGCTCTACACTAATCCCACGGTGCACACAGCCCACACTACTACACAGCACTGTAACGCTCCTACACTAATCCCAGGGTGCACACAGCCCACACTACTACACAGCACTGTAACGCTCCTACACTAATCCCACGGTGCACACAGCCCACACTACTACACAGCACTGTAACGCTCCTACACTAATCCCACAGTGCACACAGCCCACACTACTACACAGCACTGTAACGCTCCTACACTAATCCCACGGTGCACACAGCCCACACTACTACACAGCACTGTAACGCTCCTACACTAATCCCACGGTGCACACAGCCCACACTACTACACAGCACTGTAACGCTCCTACACTAATCCCACGGTGCACACAGCTCACACTACTACACAGCACTGTAACTCTCCTACACTAATCCCTGGGTGGACACAGCCCACACTACTACACAGCACTGTAACGCTGCTACACTAATCCCACGGTGCACACAGCTCACACTACTACACAGCACTGTAACTCTCCTACACTAATCCCTGGGTGGACACAGCCCACACTACTACACAGCACTGTAACGCTCCTACACTAATCCCACGGTGCACACAGCCCACACTACTACACAGCACTGTAACTCTCCTACACTAATCCCTGGGTGGACACAGCCCACACTACTACACAGCACTGTAACGCTCCTACACTAATCCCACGGTGCACACAGCCCACACTACTACACAGCACTGTAACGCTCTATACTAATCCCACGGTGCACACAGCCCACACTACTACACAGCACTGTAACGCTCTATACTAATCCCACGGTGCACACAGCCCACACTACTACACAGCACTGTAACGCTCTATACTAATCCCACGATGCACACAGCCCACACTACTACACAGCACTGTAACGCTGCTACACTAATCCCACGATGCACACAGCCCACACTACTACACAGCACTGTAACGCTCCTACACTAATCCCACGGTGCACACAGCCCACACTACTACACAGCACTGTAACGCTCCTACACTAATCCCACGATGCACACAGCCCACACTACTACACAGCACTGTAACGCTCCTACACTAATCCCACGGTGCACACAGCCCACACTACTACACAGCACTGTAACGCTCCTACACTAATCCCACGGTGCACACAGCTCACACTACTACACAGCACTGTAACTCTCCTACACTAATCCCTGGGTGGACACAGCCCACACTACTACACAGCACTGTAACGCTGCTACACTAATCCCACGGTGCACACAGCCCACACTACTACACAGCACTGTAACGCTCCTACACTAATCCCACGGTGCACACAGCCCACACTACTACACAGCACTGTAACGCTCCTACACTAATCCCACGGTGCACACAGCCCACACTACTACACAGCACTGTAACGCTCCTACACTAATCCCACGGTGCACACAGCCCACACTACTACACAGCACTGTAACGCTCTATACTAATCCCACGGTGCACACAGCCCACACTACTACACAGCACTGTAACGCTCTATACTAATCCCACGGTGCACACAGCCCACACTACTACACAGCACTGAAACGCTCTACACTAATCCCACGGTGCACACAGCCCACACTACTACACAGCACTGTAACGCTCCTACACTAATCCCAGGGTGCACACAGCCCACACTACTACACAGCACTGTAACGCTCCTACACTAATCCCACGATGCACACAGCCCACACTACTACACAGCACTGTAACGCTCCTACACTAATCCCACAGTGCACACAGCCCACACTACTACATAGCACTGTAACGCTCTACACTAATCCCACGGTGCACACAGCCCACACTACTACACAGCACTGTAACGCTCCTACACTAATCCCACGGTGCATACAGCCCACACTACTACACAGCACTGTAACGCTCTATACTAATCCCACGGTGCACACAGCCCACACTACTACACAGCACTGTAACGCTCTACACTAATCCCACGGTGCACACAGCCCACACTATTACACAGCACTGTAACGCTCCTACACTAATCCCAGGGTGGACACAGCCCACACTACTACACAGCACTGTAACGCTCCTACACTAATCCCAGGGTGGACACAGCCCACACTACTACACAGCACTGTAACGCTCCTACACTAATCCCACGGTGCACACAGCCCACACTATTACACAGCACTGTAACGCTCCTACACTAATCCCACGGTGCACACAGCCCACACTACTACACAGCACTGTAACGCTCCTACACTAATCCCACGGTGCACACAGCCCACACTTCTACACAGCACTGTAACGCTCCTACACTAATCCCACGGTGCACACAGCCCACACTACTACACAGCACTGTAACGCTCCTACACTAATCCCACAGTGCACACAGCCCACACTACTACACAGCACTGTAACGCTCCTACACTAATCCCACGGTGCACACAGCCCACACTACTACACAGCACTGTAACGCTCCTACACTAATCCCACGGTGCACACAGCTCACACTACTACACAGCACTGTAACTCTCCTACACTAATCCCTGGGTGGACACAGCCCACACTACTACACAGCACTGTAACGCTGCTACACTAATCCCACGGTGCACACAGCCCACACTACTACACAGCACTGTAACGCTCCTACACTAATCCCACGGTGCACACAGCCCACACTACTACACAGCACTGTAACGCTCCTACACTAATCCCACGGTGCACACAGCCCACACTACTACACACCACTGTAACGCTCCTTCACTAATCCCTGGGTGGACACAGCCCACACTACTACACAGCACTGTAACGCTGCTACACTAATCCCACGGTGCACACAGCCCACACTACTACACAGCACTGTAACGCTCCTACACTAATCCCACGGTGCACACAGCCCACACTACTTCACAGCACTGTAACGCTCCTACACTAATCCCACGGTGCACACAGCCCACACTACTACACAGCACTGTAACGCTCCTACACTAATCCCAGGGTGGACACAGCCCACACTACTACACAGCACTGTAACGCTCCTACACTAATCCCACGGTGCACACAGCTCACACTACTACACAGCACTGTAACTCTCCTACACTAATCCCTGGGTGGACACAGCCCACACTACTACACAGCACTGTAACGCTCCTACACTAATCCCACGGTGCACACAGCCCACACTACTACACAGCACTGTAACGCTCCTACACTAATCCCACGGTGCACACAGCCCACACTTCTACACACCACTGTAACGCTCCTACACTAATCCCAGGGTGCACACAGCCCACACTAGTACACAGCACTATAACGCTCCTACACTAATCCCACGGTGCACACAGCCCACACTACTACACACCACTGTAACGCTCCTACACTAATCCCACAGTGCACACAGCCCACACTACTACACAGCACTGTAACGCTCCTACACTAATCCCACGGTGCACACAGCCCACACTACTACACAGCACTGTAACGCTCCTACACTAATCCCACGGTGCACACAGCCCACACTACTACACAGCACTGTAACGCTCCTACACTAATCCCACGGTGCACACAGCCCACACTACTACACACCACTGTAACGCTCCTTCACTAATCCCTGGGTGGACACAGCCCACACTACTACACAGCACTGTAACGCTGCTACACTAATCCCACGGTGCACACAGCCCACACTACTACACAGCACTGTAACGCTCCTACACTAATCCCACGGTGCACACAGCCCACACTACTTCACAGCACTGTAACGCTCTACACTAATCCCACAATGCACACAGCCCACACTACTACACAGCACTGTAACGCTCCTACACTAATCCCAGGGTGGACACAGCCCACACTACTACACAGCACTGTAACGCTCCTACACTAATCCCAGGGTGCACACAGCTCACACTACTACACAGCACTGTAACTCTCCTACACTAATCCCTGGGTGGACACAGCCCACACTACTACACAGCACTGTAACGCTCCTACACTAATCCCACGGTGCACACAGCCCACACTTCTACACACCACTGTAACGCTCCTACACTAATCCCAGGGTGCACACAGCCCACACTAGTACACAGCACTATAACGCTCCTACACTAATCCCACGGTGCACACAGCCCACACTACTACACAGCACTGTAACGCTCCTACACTAATCCCACAGTGCACACAGCCCACACTACTACACAGCACTGTAACGCTGCTACACTAATCCCAGGGTGCACACAGCCCACACTACTACACAGCACTGTAACGCTCCTACACTAATCCCACGGTGCACACAGCCCACACTACTACACAGCACTGTAACGCTCCTACACTAATCCCACGGTGCACACAGCCCACACTACTACACAGCACTGTAACGCTCCTACACTAATCCCAGGGTGCACACAGCCCACACTACTACACAGCACTGTAACGCTCCTACACTAATCCCATGGTGCACACAGCCCACACTACTACACAGCACTGTAACGCTCCTACACTAATCCCACGGTGCACACAGCCCACACTACTACACAGCACTGTAACGCTCCTACACTAATCCCACAGTGCAGACAGCCCACACTACTACACAGCACTGTAACGCTCCTACACTAATCCCACGGTGCACACAGCCCACACTACTACACAGCACTGTAACGCTCCTACACTAATCCCACGATGCACACAGCCCACACTACTACACACCACTGTAACGCTCCTTCACTAATCCCAGGGTGCACACAGCCCACACTACTACACAGCACTGTAACGCTCCTACACTAATCCCACGGTGCACACAGCCCACACTACTACACACCACTGTAACGCTCCTTCACTAATCCATGGGTGGACACAGCCCACACTACTACACAGCACTGAAACGCTCCTACACTAATCCCACGGTGCACACAGCTCACACTACTACACAGCACTGTAACGCTCCTACACTAATCCCACGGTGCACACAGCCCACACTACTACACAGCACTGTAACGCTCCTACACTAATCCCACGGTGCACACAGCCCACACTACTACACAGCACTGTAACGCTCCTACACTAATCCCACGGTGCACACAGCCCACACTACTACACAGCACTGTAACGCTCTATACTAATCCCACGGTGCACACAGCCCACACTACTACACAGCACTGTAACGCTCTATACTAATCCCACGGTGCACACAGCCCACACTACTACACAGCACTGTAACGCTCTACACTAATCCCACGGTGCACACAGCCCACACTACTACACAGCACTGTAACGCTCCTACACTAATCCCACGGTGCACACAGCCCACACTACTACACAGCACTGTAACGCTCCTACACTAATCCCACGGTGCACACAGCCCACACTTCTACACAGCACTGTAACGCTCCTACACTAATCCCACGGTGCACACAGCCCACACTACTACACAGCACTGTAACGCTCCTACACTAATCCCACGGTGCACACAGCCCACACTACTACACAGCACTGTAACGCTCCTACACTAATCCCACGGTGCACACAGCCCATAACGCTCCTACACTAATCCCACGGTGCACACAGCCCACACTACTACACAGCACTGTAACGCTCCTACACTAATCCCACGGTGCACACAGCCCACACTACTACACAGCACTGTAACGCTCCTACACTAATCCCACGGTGCACACAGCCCACACTACTACACAGCACTGTAACGCTCTATACTAATCCCACGGTGCACACAGCCCACACTACTACACAGCACTGTAACGCTCTACACTAATCCCACGGTGCACACAGCCCACACTATTACACAGCACTGTAACGCTCCTACACTAATCCCAGGGTGGACACAGCCCACACTACTACACAGCACTGTAACGCTCCTACACTAATCCCAGGGTGGACACAGCCCACACTACTACACAGCACTGTAACGCTCCTACACTAATCCCACGGTGCACACAGCCCACACTATTACACAGCACTGTAACGCTCCTACACTAATCCCACGGTGCACACAGCCCACACTACTACACAGCACTGTAACGCTCCTACACTAATCCCACGGTGCACACAGCCCACACTTCTACACAGCACTGTAACGCTCCTACACTAATCCCACGGTGCACACAGCCCACACTACTACACAGCACTGTAACGCTCCTACACTAATCCCACAGTGCACACAGCCCACACTACTACACAGCACTGTAACGCTCCTACACTAATCCCACGGTGCACACAGCCCACACTACTACACAGCACTGTAACGCTCCTACACTAATCCCACGGTGCACACAGCTCACACTACTACACAGCACTGTAACTCTCCTACACTAATCCCTGGGTGGACACAGCCCACACTACTACACAGCACTGTAACGCTGCTACACTAATCCCACGGTGCACACAGCCCACACTACTACACAGCACTGTAACGCTCCTACACTAATCCCACGGTGCACACAGCCCACACTACTACACAGCACTGTAACGCTCCTACACTAATCCCACGGTGCACACAGCCCACACTACTACACAGCACTGTAACGCTCCTACACTAATCCCACGGTGCACACAGCCCACACTACTACACAGCACTGTAACGCTCCTACACTAATCCCACGGTGCACACAGCCCACACTACTACACACCACTGTAACGCTCCTTCACTAATCCCTGGGTGGACACAGCCCACACTACTACACAGCACTGTAACGCTCCTACACTAATCCCACGGTGCACACAGCCCACACTTCTACACACCACTGTAACTCTCCTACACTAATCCCACGGTGCACACAGCCCACACTACTACACAGCACTGTAACGCTCCTACACTAATCCCACGGTGCACACAGCCCACACTAGTACACACCACTGTAACGCTCCTTCACTAATCCCTGGGTGGACACAGCCCACACTACTACACAGCACTGTAACGCTCCTACACTAATCCCACAGTGCACACAGCCCACACTACTACACAGCACTGTAACGCTCCTACACTAATCCCAGGGTGCACACAGCCCACACTAGTACACAGCACTATAACGCTCCTACACTAATCCCACGGTGCACACAGCCCACACTACTACACACCACTGTAACGCTCCTACACTAATCCCACAGTGCACACAGCCCACACTACTACACAGCACTGTAACGCTCCTACACTAATCCCACGGTGCACACAGCCCACACTACTACACAGCACTGTAACGCTCCTACACTAATCCCACGGTGCACACAGCCCACACTACTACACACCACTGTAACGCTCCTTCACTAATCCATGGGTGGACACAGCCCACACTACTACACAGCACTGTAACGCTGCTACACTAATCCCACGGTGCACACAGCCCACACTACTACACAGCACTGTAACGCTCCTACACTAATCCCACGGTGCACACAGCCCACACTATTACACAGCACTGTAACGCTCCTACACTAATCCCAGGGTGGACACAGCCCACACTACTACACAGCACTGTAACGCTCCTACACTAATCCCACGGTGCACACAGCTCACACTACTACACAGCACTGTAACGCTCCTACACTAATCCCACGGTGCACACAGCCCACACTACTACACAGCACTGTAACTCTCCTACACTAATCCCTGGGTGGACACAGCCCACACTACTACACAGCACTGTAACGCTCCTGCACTAATCCCACGGTGCACACAGCCCACACTACTACACAGCACTGTAACGCTCCTACACTAATCCCACGGTGCACACAGCCCACACTTCTACACACCACTGTAACGCTCCTACACTAATCCTAGGGTGCACACAGCCCACACTACTACACAGCACTGTAACGCTCCTACACTAATCCCACGGTGCACACAGCTCACACTACTACACAGCACTGTAACGCTCCTACACTAATCCCACAGTGCACACAGCCCACACTACTACACAGCACTGTAACGCTCCTACACTAATCCCACGGTGCACACAGCCCACACTACTACACAGCACTGTAACGCTCCTACACTAATCCCACGGTGCACACAGGCCACACTACTACACACCACTGTAACGCTCCTTCACTAATCCCAGGGTGCACACAGCCCACACTACTACACAGCACTGTAACGCTCCTACACTAATCCCACGGTGCACACAGCCCACACTACTACACAGCACTGTAACGCTCCTACACTAATCCCACGGTGCACACAGCTCACACTTCTACACTCAGATCCTACAGATTCGGGGGACTGGAAAGAGATGCAACCTGCAGAGACAGGGGGCTATCGCTGTCTCTGTGTCCGTGTGTGTGTGTTTGTCTGTGTGCATATCTGTTGCATGTGTCTGTCTACATATCTGTTGCATGCATTTGTGCATGTATGTGTGCATGTCTGAAGCATGTATGTGTGTGCGTCTCAGTTACATGTGTGTGTGTGTGTGTGTGTGTGCATTTCTGTTCCATGTCTGTGTCTCACTGTGTGTATGTGTCTGCCTGTGTGTTGCATATATCTGTCTGTATCGGTGTGTGTACATTTCAGACACGTATGCCAGGATCACCGGTCTTTCCTCGCTAATCTGCGTCATACTTACCTGTCATCCACTGCCCTTCTCCTTCTGTCTTCATTTCAGCCTTCTCTTCATTCTTCTCTTCTATCTTCTCTTCATTCTTCTCTTCATTCTTCTCTTCATTCTTCTCTTCTATCTTCTCTTCATTCTTCTCTTCTATCTTCTCTTCTTGCTGTAAATAAAATAAAATATTAATTGAACGAATAAACAATTACATTGTTTAACACCTTGAGTGACAGAGGGGTACGCAAAGCATTGCAAAGCAATGCGCTGCAGACCTCTCTGGGCTCAAAGGGTTAAGCAATGTATTCAGTGCCCAGGATCGTATAAATATGCCACCATTACATGTTGTTAAAATAAGCCATTATACTAATAAAACATGAGCCAATAAGATATCACTACCTGGACACACACAGGACTAGCAGGACTTCTCTTCTTCCTTCCTGTACAGTATATAGATATATCACTGCCTGGACACGCACAAGACTAGCGGAGCTTCTCATCCTTCCTGTACAGTATATAGATATATCACTGCCTGGACACGCACAAGACTAACAGGACTTCTTTTCTTCCTTCCTGTACAGTATATAGATATATCACTGCCTGGACACGCACAAGACTAACAGGACTTCTGCTCTTCCTTCCTGTACAGTATATAGATATATCACTGCCCGGACACGCACAAGACTAGCAGGACTTCTCCTCTTCCTTCCTGTACAGTATATAGATATATCACTACCTGGACACACACAAGACTAACAGGACTTCTCCTCTTCCTTCCTGTACAGTATATAGATCTATCACTGCCCGGACATGCACAAGACTAACAGGACTTCTCCTCTTCCTTCCTGTACAGTATATAGATATATCACTGCCCGGACACGCACAAGACTAGCAGGACTTCTCCTCTTCCTTCCTGTACAGTATATAGATATATCACTACCCGGACACGCACAAGGCTAACAGGACTTCTCCTCTTCCTTCCTGTACAGTATATAGATATATCACTACCCGGACACGCACAAGGCTAACAGGACTTCTCCTCTTCCTTCCTGTACAGTATATAGATACATCACTGCCCGGACACGCACAAGACTAGCGGGACTTCTCTTCTTCCTTCCTGTACAGTATATAGATATATCACTGCCCGGACACGCACAAGACTAGCGGGACTTCTCTTCTTCCTTCCTGTACAGTATATAGATATATCACTGCCTGGACACGCACAAGACTAACAGGACTTCTCCTCTTCCTTCCTGTACAGTATATAGATATATCACTGCCCGGACACGCACAAGACTAACAGGACTTCTCCTCTTCCTTCCTGTACAGTATATAGATATATCACTGCCCGGACACGCACAAGACTAACAGGACTTCTCTTCCTTCCTGTACAGTATATAGATATATCACTGCCCGGACACGCACAAGACTAACAGGACTTCTCTTCTTCCTTCCTGTACAGTATATAGATATATCACTGCCCGGACTCGCACAGGACTAACAGGACTTCTCTTCTTCCTTCCTGTACAGTATATAGATATATCACTACCTGGACACACACAAGACTAGCAGGACTTCTCCTCTTCATTCCTGTACAGTATATAGATATATCACTGCCTGGACACGCACAAGACTAGCAGGACTTCTCCTCTTCCTTCCTGTACAGTATATAGATATATCACTGCCCGGACACGCACAAGACTAACAGGACTTCTCCTCTTCCTTCCTGTACAGTATATAGATATATCACTGCCCGGACACGCACAAGACTAGCAGGACTTCTCCTCTTCCTTCCTGTACAGTATATAGATATATCACTGCCTGGACATGCACAAGACTAACAGGACTTCTCTTCTTCCTTCCTGTACAGTATATAGATATATCACTGCCTGGACACGCACAAGACTAACAGGACTTCTCCTCTTCCTTCCTGTACAGTATATAGATATATCACTGCCTGGACACACACAAGACTAACAGGACTTCTCCTCTTCCTTCCTGTACAGTATATAGATATATCACTGCCCGGACACACACAAGACTAACAGGACTTCTCCTCTTCCTTCCTGTACAGTATATAGATATATCACTGCCTGGACACACACAAGACTAACAGGACTTCTCCTCTTCTTCCTGTACAGTATATAGATATATCACTGCCCGGACACACACAGGACTAGCAGGACTTCTCCTCTTCCTTCCTGTACAGTATATAGATATATCACTGCCCGGACACACACAAGACTAACAGGACTTCTCCTCTTCCTTCCTGTACAGTATATAGATATATCACTGCCTGGACACACACAAGACTAACAGGACTTCTCCTCTTCCTTCCTGTACAGTATATAGATATATCACTGCCTGGACACACACAAGACTAACAGGACTTCTCCTCTTTCTTCCTGTACAGTATATAGATATATCACTGCCCGGACACACACAAGACTAACAGGACTTCTCCTCTTTCTTCCTGTACAGTATATAGATATATCACTGCCCGGACATGCACAGGACTAACAGGACTTCTCCTCTTCCTTCCTGTACAGTATATAGCTATATCACTGCCTGGACACAGACAAGACTAACAGGACTTCTCTTCTTCCTTCCTGTACAGTATATAGATATATCACTGCCTGGACACGCACAAGACTAACAGGACTTCTCTTCTTCCTTCCTGTACAGTATATAGATATATCACTGCCTGGACACACACAAGACTAACAGGACTTCTCCTCTTCCTGTACAGTATATAGATATATCACTGCCTGGATACGCACAAGACTAACAGGACTTCTCCTCTTCCTTCCTGTACAGTATATAGATATATCACTGCCCGGACACACACAAGACTAACAGGACTTCTCCTCTTCCTTCCTGTACAGTATATAGATATATCACTGCCCGGACTCGCACAAGACTAACAGGACTTCTCCTCTTCCTTCCTGTACAGTATATAGATATATCACTGCCCGGACACGCACAAGACTAACAGGACTTCTCCTCTTCCTTCCTGTACAGTATATAGATATATCACTGCCTGGACACGCACAAGACTAACAGGACTTCTCCTCTTCCTGTACAGTATATAGATATATCACTGCCTGGACACACACCAGACTAACAGGACTTCTCCTCTTCCTGTACAGTATATAGATATATCACTGCCTGGACACGCACAAGACTAACAGGACTTCTCCTCTTCCTTCCTGTACAGTATATAGATATATCACTGCCTGGACACGCACAAGACTAACAGGACTTCTCCTCTTCCTTCCTGTACAGCATATAGATATATCACTGCCTGGACACGCACAAGGACTAACAGGACTTCTCCTCTTCCTTCCTGTACAGTATATAGATACTACCCGGACACACACAGGACTAACAGGACTTCTCCTCTTCCTTCCTGTACAGTATATAGATATATCACTGCCTGGACACGCACAAGACTAACAGGACTTCTCCTCTTCCTGTACTGTATATAGATATATCACTGGATACACACAGGACTAACAGGACTTCTCCTCTTCCTTCCTGTACAGTATATAGATATATCACTGCCCGGACACGCACAAGACTAACAGGACTTCTCCTCTTCCTTCCTGTACAGTATATAGATATATCACTGCCCGGACACGCACAAGACTAACAGGACTTCTCCTCTTCCTTCCTGTACAGTATATAGATATATCACTGCCTGGACACGCACAAGACTAACAGGACTTCTCCTCTTCCTGTACAGTATATAGATATATCACTGCCTGGACACGCACAAGACTAACAGGACTTCTCCTCTTTCTTCCTGTACAGTATATAGATATATCACTGCCTGGACACGCACAAGACTAACAGGACTTCTCCTCTTCCTGTACAGTATATAGATATATCACTGCCCGGACACGCACAAGACTAACAGGACTTCTCCTCTTCCTTCCTGTACAGTATATAGATATATCACTGCCTGGACACACACCAGACTAACAGGACTTCTCCTCTTCCTGTACAGTATATAGATATATCACTGCCTGGACACACACCAGACTAACAGGACTTCTCCTCTTCCTGTACAGTATATAGATATATCACTGCCTGGACACGCACAAGACTAACAGGACTTCTCCTCTTCCTTCCTGTACAGCATATAGATATATCACTGCCTGGACACGCACAAGACTAACAGGACTTCTCCTCTTCCTTCCTGTACAGTATATAGATATATCACTGCCTGGACATGCACAAGACTAGCAGGACTTCTCTTCTTCCTTCCTGTACAGTATATAGATATATCACTGCCTGGACACACACAAGACTAACAGGACTTCTCCTCTTCCTTCCTGTACAGTATATAGATATATCACTGCCTGGACACACACAGGACTAGCAGGACTTCTCTTCTTCCTTCCTGTACAGTATATAGATATATCACTACCTGGACACACACAAGACTAACAGGACTTCTCCTCTTCCTTCCTGTACAGTATATAGATATATCACTGCCTGGACACACACAGGACTAGCAGGACTTCTCTTCTTCCTTCCTGTACAGTATATAGATATATCACTGCCTGGACACACACAAGACTAACAGGACTTCTCCTCTTTCTTCCTGTACAGTATATAGATATATCACTGCCTGGACACGCACAAGACTAACAGGACTTCTCTTCCTTCCTGTACAGTATATAGATATATCACTGCCCGGACTCGCACAAGACTAACAGGACTTCTCCTCTTCCTTCCTGTACAGTATATAGATATATCACTGCCCGGACACACACAAGACTAACAGGACTTCTCCTCTCCCTTCCTGTACAGTATATAGATATATCACTGCCTGGACACACACAAGACTAGCAGGACTTCTCCTCTTCCTGTACAGTATATAGATATATCACTGCCTGGACACACACCAGACTAGCAGGACTTCTCCTCTTCCTGTACAGTATATAGATATATCACTGCCTGGACACACACAAGACTAACAGGACTTCTCCTCTTCCTTCCTTCCTGTACAGTATATAGATATATCACTGCCCGGACACGCACAAGACTAACAGGACTTCTCTTCCTTCCTGTACAGTATATAGATATATCACTACCTGGACACACACAGGACTAGCAGGACTTCTCTTCTTCCTTCCTGTACAGTATATAGATATATCACTGCCTGGACACACACAAGACTAGCAGGACTTCTCTTCTTCCTTCCTGTACAGTATATAGATATATCACTGCCCGGACACGCACAAGACTAACAGGACTTCTCCTCTTTCTTCCTGTACAGTATATAGATATATCACTGCCTGGACACGCACAAGACTAACAGGACTTCTCTTCCTTCCTGTACAGTATATAGATATATCACTGCCCGGACTCGCACAAGACTAACAGGACTTCTCCTCTTCCTTCCTGTACAGTATATAGATATATCACTGCCCGGACACACACAAGACTAACAGGACTTCTCCTCTCCCTTCCTGTACAGTATATAGATATATCACTGCCTGGACACACACCAGACTAGCAGGACTTCTCCTCTTCCTGTACAGTATATAGATATATCACTGCCTGGACACACACAAGACTAACAGGACTTCTCCTCTTTCTTCCTGTACAGTATATAGATATATCACTGCCTGGACACACACAAGACTAACAGGACTTCTCCTCTTCCTTCCTGTACAGTATATAGATATATCACTACCTGGACACGCACAAGACTAACAGGACTTCTCCTCTTCCTTCCTGTACAGTATATAGATATATCACTGCCTGGACACGCACAAGACTAACAGGACTTCTCTTCCTTCCTGTACAGTATATAGATATATCACTGCCCGGACTCGCACAAGACTAACAGGACTTCTCCTCTTCCTTCCTGTACAGTATATAGATATATCACTGCCCGGACACACACAAGACTAACAGGACTTCTCCTCTCCCTTCCTGTACAGTATATAGATATATCACTGCCTGGACACACACCAGACTAGCAGGACTTCTCCTCTTCCTGTACAGTATATAGATATATCACTGCCTGGACACACACAAGACTAACAGGACTTCTCCTCTTCCTTCCTTCCTGTACAGTATATAGATATATCACTGCCCGGACACGCACAAGACTAACAGGACTTCTCCTCTTCCTGTACAGTATATAGATATATCACTGCCTGGACATGCACAGGACTAACAGGACTTCTCCTCTTTCTTCCTGTACAGTATATAGATATATCACTGCCCGGACACGCACAAGACTAACAGGACTTCTCCTCTTCCTTCCTTCCTGTACAGTATATAGATATATCACTGCCCGGACACGCACAAGACTAACAGGACTTCTCCTCTTCCTGTACAGTATATAGATATATCACTGCCTGGACACGCACAAGACTAACAGGACTTCTCCTCTTCCTTCCTGTACAGTATATAGATATATCACTGCCCGGACACGCACAAGACTAACAGGACTTCTCCTCTTCCTGTACAGTATATAGATATATCACTGCCTGGACATGCACAGGACTAACAGGACTTCTCCTCTTTCTTCCTGTACACTATATAGATATATCACTGCCCGGACACGCACAGGACTAACAGGACTTCTCCTCTTTCTTCCTGTACAGTATATAGATATATCACTGCCCGGACACGCACAAGACTAACAGGACTTCTCCTCTTCCTGTACAGTATATAGATATATCACTGCCTGGACACGCACAAGACTAACAGGACTTCTCCTCTTCCTGTACAGTATATAGATATATCACTGCCTGGACACGCACAAGACTAACAGGACTTCTCTTCTTCCTTCCTGTACAGTATATAGATATATCACTACCCGGACACACACAGGACTAACAGGACTTCTCCTCTTCCTTCCTGTACAGTATATAGATATATCACTGCCTGGACACACACAAGACTAGCAGGACTTCTCCTCTTCCTTCCTGTACAGTATATAGATATATCACTGCCCGGACACGCACAAGACTAACAGGACTTCTCCTCTTCCTGTACAGTATATAGATATATCACTGCCTGGACACGCACAAGACTAACAGGACTTCTCCTCTTTCTTCCTGTACAGTATATAGATATATCACTGCCTGGACACGCACAAGACTAACAGGACTTCTCCTCTTCCTTCCTGTACAGTATATAGATATATCACTGCCTGGACACGCACAAGACTAACAGGACTTCTCCTCTTCCTGTACAGTATATAGATATATCACTGCCTGGACACGCACAGGACTAACAGGACTTCTCCTCTTCCTTCCTGTACAGTAAAGATATATCACTGCCTGGACACACACAAGACTAGCAGGACTTCTCCTCTTCCTTCCTGTACAGTATATAGATATATCACTGCCCGACACGCACAAGACTAACAGACTTCTCCTCTTCCTTCCTGTACAGTATATAGATATATCACTGCCTGGACACGCACAAGACTAACAGGACTTCTCTTCTTCCTTCCTGTACAGTATATAGATATATCACTGCCTGGACACGCACAAGACTAACAGGACTTCTCCTCTTCCTGTACAGTATATAGATATATCACTGCCTGGATACGCACAAGACTAACAGGACTTCTCCTCTTTCTTCCTGTACAGTATATAGATATATCACTGCCCGGACACGCACAAGACTAACAGGACTTCTCCTCTTCCTTCCTGTACAGGTATATAGATATATCACTGCCTGGACACGCACAAGACTAACAGGACTTCTCCTCTTCCTGTACAGTATATAGATATATCACTACCTGGACACGCACAAGACTAACAGGACTTCTCCTCTTCCTGTACAGTATATAGATATATCACTGCCCGGACACGCACAAGACTAACAGGACTTCTCCTCTTCCTTCCTGTACAGTATATAGATTATATCACTGCCTGGACACGCACAAGACTAACAGGACTTCTCCTCTTCCTGTACAGTATATAGATATATCACTACCTGGACACACACAAGACTAACAGGACTTCTCTTCTTCCTTCCTGTACAGTATATAGATATATCACTGCTGGACACACACAAGACTAACAGGACTTCTCCTCTTTCTTCCTGTACAGTATATAGATATATCACTGCCTGGACACGCACAAGACTAACAGGACTTCTCTTCCTTCCTGTACAGTATATAGATAATATCACTGCCTGGACACGCACAAGACTAACAGGACTTCTCCTCTTTCTTCCTGTACAGTATATAGATATATCACTGCCTGGACATGCACAAGACTAACAGGACTTCTCTTCCTTCCTGTACAGTATATAGATATATCACTGCCCGGACACACACAAGACTAACAGGACTTCTCCTCTTCCTGTACAGTATATAGATATATCACTGCCCGGACACACACAGGACTAACAGGACTTCTCCTCTTCCTTCCTGTACAGTATATAGATATATCACTACCTGGACACACACAGGACTAACAGGACTTCTCCTCTTCCTTCCTGTACAGTATATAGATATATCACTGCCCGGACACGCACAAGACTAACAGGACTTCTCCTCTTCCTTCCTGTACAGTATATAGATATATCACTGCCCGGACACGCACAAGACTAACAGGACTTCTCTTCCTTCCTGTACAGTATATAGATATATCACTGCCCGGACTCGCACAAGACTAACAGGACTTCTCCTCTTCCTTCCTGTACAGTATATAGATATATCACTGCCCGGACACGCACAAGACTAACAGGACTTCTCCTCTTCCTGTACAGTATATAGATATATCACTGCCTGGACATGCACAGGACTAACAGGACTTCTCCTCTTTCTTCCTGTACAGTATATAGATATATCACTGCCTGGACACGCACAAGACTAACAGGACTTCTCTTCTTCCTTCCTGTACAGTATATAGATATTATCACTGCCTGGACACACACAAGACTAGCAGGACTTCTCCTCTTCCTTCCTGTACAGTATATAGATATATCACTGCCCGGACACGCACAAGACTAACAGGACTTCTCCTCTTCCTGTACAGTATATAGATATATCACTGCCTGGACACGCACAGGACTAACAGGACTTCTCCTCTTTCTTCCTGTACAGTATATTGATATATCACTGCCTGGACACGCACAAGACTAACAGGACTTCTTCTTCCTTCCTGTACAGTATATAGATATATCACTGCCTGGACACACACAAGACTAACAGGACTTCTCCCTCTTCCTGTACAGTATATAGATATATCACTGCCTGGATACGCACAAGACTAGCAGGACTTCTCTTCCTTCCTGTACAGTATATAGATATATCACTGCCTGGACACGCACAAGACTAACAGGACTTCTCCTCTTCCTTCCTGTACAGTATATAAATCACTGCCCGGACACGCACAAGACTAACAGGACTTCTCCTCTTCCTGTACAGTATATAGATATATCACTGCCCGGACACGCACAAGACTAACAGGACTTCTCCTCTTCCTTCCTGTACAGTATATAGATATATCACTGCCCGGACATGCACAAGACTAACAGGACTTCTCCTCTTCCTTCCTGTACAGTATATAGATATATCACTGCCCGGACATGCACAAGACTAACAGGACTTCTCCTCTTCCTTCCTGTACAGTATATAGATATATCACTGCCCGGACACGCACAAGACTAACGGGACTTCTCCTCTTCCTTCCTGTACAGTATATAGATATATCACTGCCCGGACACGCACAAGACTAACAGGACTTCTCCTCTTCCTTCCTGTACAGTATATAGATCTATCACTGCCCGGACACGCACAAGACTAACAGGACTTCTCCTCTTCCTTCCTGTACAGTATATAGATATATCACTGCCTGGACACACACAAGACTAGCAGGACTTCTCTTCTTCCTTCCTGTACAGTATATAGATATATCACTGCCCGGACACGCACAAGACTAACAGGACTTCTCCTCTTTCTTCCTGTACAGTATATAGATATATCACTGCCTGGACACGCACAAGACTAACAGGACTTCTCTTCCTTCCTGTACAGTATATAGATATATCACTGCCCGGACTCGCACAAGACTAACAGGACTTCTCCTCTTCCTTCCTGTACAGTATATAGATATATCACTGCCCGGACACACACAAGACTAACAGGACTTCTCCTCTCCCTTCCTGTACAGTATATAGATATATCACTGCCTGGACACACACCAGACTAGCAGGACTTCTCCTCTTCCTGTACAGTATATAGATATATCACTGCCTGGACACACACAAGACTAACAGGACTTCTCCTCTTTCTTCCTGTACAGTATATAGATATATCACTGCCTGGACACGCACAAGACTAACAGGACTTCTCTTCCTTCCTGTACAGTATATAGATATATCACTGCCCGGACTCGCACAAGACTAACAGGACTTCTCCTCTTCCTTCCTGTACAGTATATAGATATATCACTGCCCGGACACACACAAGACTAACAGGACTTCTCCTCTCCCTTCCTGTACAGTATATAGATATATCACTGCCTGGACACACACCAGACTAGCAGGACTTCTCCTCTTCCTGTACAGTATATAGATATATCACTGCCTGGACACACACAAGACTAACAGGACTTCTCCTCTTCCTTCCTTCCTGTACAGTATATAGATATATCACTGCCCGGACACGCACAAGACTAACAGGACTTCTCCTCTTCCTGTACAGTATATAGATATATCACTGCCTGGACATGCACAGGACTAACAGGACTTCTCCTCTTTCTTCCTGTACAGTATATAGATATATCACTGCCCGGACACGCACAAGACTAACAGGACTTCTCCTCTTCCTTCCTTCCTGTACAGTATATAGATATATCACTGCCCGGACACGCACAAGACTAACAGGACTTCTCCTCTTCCTGTACAGTATATAGATATATCACTGCCTGGACACGCACAAGACTAACAGGACTTCTCCTCTTCCTTCCTGTACAGTATATAGATATATCACTGCCCGGACACGCACAAGACTAACAGGACTTCTCCTCTTCCTGTACAGTATATAGATATATCACTGCCTGGACATGCACAGGACTAACAGGACTTCTCCTCTTTCTTCCTGTACACTATATAGATATATCACTGCCCGGACACGCACAGGACTAACAGGACTTCTCCTCTTTCTTCCTGTACAGTATATAGATATATCACTGCCCGGACACGCACAAGACTAACAGGACTTCTCCTCTTCCTGTACAGTATATAGATATATCACTGCCTGGACACGCACAAGACTAACAGGACTTCTCTTCTTCCTTCCTGTACAGTATATAGATATATCACTACCCGGACACACACAGGACTAACAGGACTTCTCCTCTTCCTTCCTGTACAGTATATAGATATATCACTGCCTGGACACACACAAGACTAGCAGGACTTCTCCTCTTCCTTCCTGTACAGTATATAGATATATCACTGCCCGGACACGCACAAGACTAACAGGACTTCTCCTCTTCCTGTACAGTATATAGATATATCACTGCCTGGACACGCACAAGACTAACAGGACTTCTCCTCTTTCTTCCTGTACAGTATATAGATATATCACTGCCTGGACACGCACAAGACTAACAGGACTTCTCCTCTTCCTTCCTGTACAGTATATAGATATATCACTGCCTGGACACGCACAAGACTAACAGGACTTCTCCTCTTCCTGTACAGTATATAGATATATCACTGCCTGGACACGCACAGGACTAACAGGACTTCTCCTCTTCCTTCCTGTACAGTATATAGATATATCACTGCCTGGACACACACAAGACTAGCAGGACTTCTCCTCTTCCTTCCTGTACAGTATATAGATATATCACTGCCCGGACACGCACAAGACTAACAGGACTTCTCCTCTTCCTGTACAGTATATAGATATATCACTGCCTGGACACGCACAGGACTAACAGGACTTCTCCTCTTTCTTCCTGTACAGTATATAGATATATCACTGCCTGGACACGCACAAGACTAACAGGACTTCTCTCTTCCTTCCTGTACAGTATATAGATATATCACTGCCTGGACACACACAAGACTAACAGGACTTCTCCTCTTCCTGTACAGTATATAGATATATCACTGCCTGGATACGCACAAGACTAACAGGACTTCTCCTCTTTCTTCCTGTACAGTATATAGATATATCACTGCCCGGACACGCACAAGACTAACAGGACTTCTCCTCTTCCTTCCTGTACAGTATATAGATATATCACTGCCTGGACACGCACAAGACTAACAGGACTTCTCCTCTTCCTGTACAGTATATAGATATATCACTACCTGGACACACACAAGACTAACAGGACTTCTCTTCTTCCTTCCTGTACAGTATATAGATATATCACTGCCTGGACATGCACAAGACTAACAGGACTTCTCCTCTTCCTTCCTGTACAGTATATAGATATATCACTGCCTGGACACACACAAGACTATCAGGACTTCTCCTCTTCCTGTACAGTATATAGATATATCACTACCTGGACACACACAAGACTAACAGGACTTCTCTTCTTCCTTCCTGTACAGTATATAGATATATCACTGCCTGGACACGCACAAGACTAACAGGACTTCTCTTCCTTCCTGTACAGTATATAGATATATCACTGCCTGGACACGCACAAGACTAACAGGACTTCTCCTCTTTCTTCCTGTACAGTATATAGATATATCACTGCCTGGACATGCACAAGACTAACAGGACTTCTCTTCCTTCCTGTACAGTATATAGATATATCACTGCCCGGACACACACAGGACTAACAGGACTTCTCCTCTTCCTTCCTGTACAGTATATAGATATATCACTACCTGGACACACACAGGACTAACAGGACTTCTCCTCTTCCTTCCTGTACAGTATATAGATATATCACTGCCCGGACACGCACAAGACTAACAGGACTTCTCCTCTTCCTTCCTGTACAGTATATAGATATATCACTGCCCGGACACGCACAAGACTAACAGGACTTCTCTTCCTTCCTGTACAGTATATAGATATATCACTGCCCGGACTCGCACAAGACTAACAGGACTTCTCCTCTTCCTTCCTGTACAGTATATAGATATATCACTGCCCGGACACGCACAAGACTAACAGGACTTCTCCTCTTCCTGTACAGTATATAGATATATCACTGCCTGGACATGCACAGGACTAACAGGACTTCTCCTCTTTCTTCCTGTACAGTATATAGATATATCACTGCCTGGACACGCACAAGACTAACAGGACTTCTCTTCTTCCTTCCTGTACAGTATATAGATATATCACTGCCTGGACACACACAAGACTAGCAGGACTTCTCCTCTTCCTTCCTGTACAGTATATAGATATATCACTGCCCGGACACGCACAAGACTAACAGGACTTCTCCTCTTCCTGTACAGTATATAGATATATCACTGCCTGGACACGCACAGGACTAACAGGACTTCTCCTCTTTCTTCCTGTACAGTATATAGATATATCACTGCCTGGACACGCACAAGACTAACAGGACTTCTCTTCTTCCTTCCTGTACAGTATATAGATATATCACTGCCTGGACACACACAAGACTAACAGGACTTCTCCTCTTCCTGTACAGTATATAGATATATCACTGCCTGGATACGCACAAGACTAGCAGGACTTCTCTTCCTTCCTGTACAGTATATAGATATATCACTGCCTGGACACGCACAAGACTAACAGGACTTCTCCTCTTCCTTCCTGTACAGTATATAGATATATCACTGCCTGGACACACACAAGACTAACAGGACTTCTCCTCTTCATTCCTGTACAGTATATAGATATATCACTGCCTGGACACACACAAGACTAACAGGACTTCTCCTCTTCCTTCCTGTACAGTATATAGATATATCACTACCTGGACACACACAGGAGTAACAGGACTTCTCCTCTTTCTTCCTGTACAGTATATAGATATATCACTGCCCGGACACGCACAAGACTAACAGGACTTCTCCTCTTCCTTCCTGTACAGTATATAGATATATCACTGCCCGGACACGCACAAGACTAACAGGACTTCTCCTCTTCCTTCCTGTACAGTATATAGATATATCACTGCCCGGACACGCACAAGACTAACGGGACTTCTCCTCTTCCTTCCTGTACAGTATATAGATATATCACTGCCCGGACACGCACAAGACTAACAGGACTTCTCCTCTTCCTTCCTGTACAGTATATAGATCTATCACTGCCCGGACATGCACAAGACTAACAGGACTTCTCCTCTTTCTTCCTGTACAGTATATAGATATATCACTGCCTGGACACGCACAAGACTAACAGGACTTCTCTTCTTCCTTCCTGTACAGTATATAGATATATCACTACCTGGACACACACAGGAGTAACAGGACTTCTCCTCTTTCTTCCTGTACAGTATATAGATATATCACTGCCCGGACATGCACAAGACTAACAGGACTTCTCCTCTTCCTTCCTGTACAGTATATAGATATATCACTACCTGGACACACACAGGAGTAACAGGACTTCTCCTCTTTCTTCCTGTACAGTATATAGATATATCACTGCCCGGACATGCACAAGACTAACAGGACTTCTCCTCTTCCTTCCTGTACAGTATATAGATATATCACTGCCCGGACACGCACAAGACTAACGGGACTTCTCCTCTTCCTTCCTGTACAGTATATAGATATATCACTGCCCGGACTCGCACAAGACTAACAGGACTTCTCCTCTTCCTTCCTGTACAGTATATAGATATATCACTGCCCGGACACGCACAAGACTAACAGGACTTCTCCTCTTCCTTCCTGTACAGTATATAGATATATCACTGCCTGGATACACACAAGACTAACAGGACTTCTCCTCTTCCTGTACAGTATATAGATATATCACTGCCTGGATACGCACAAGACTAACAGGACTTCTCCTCTTCCTTCCTGTACAGTATATAGATATATCACTGCCCGGACACACACAAGACTAACAGGACTTCTCCTCTTCCTTCCTGTACAGTATATAGATATATCACTGCCTGGACACGCACAAGACTAACAGGACTTCTCCTCTTCCTTCCTGTACAGTATATAGATATATCACTGCCTGGACACGCACAAGACTAACAGGACTTCTCTTCTTCCTTCCTGTACAGTATATAGATATATCACTGCCTGGACACGCACAAGACTAACAGGACTTCTCCTCTTCCTTCCTGTACAGTATATAGATATATCACTGCCCGGACACACACAGGACTAACAGGACTTCTCCTCTTCCTTCCTGTACAGTATATAGATATATCACTGCCTGGACACACACAGGACTAACAGGACTTCTCCTCTTCCTTCCTGTACAGTATATAGATATATCACTGCCCGGACACACACAAGACTAACAGGACTTCTCCTCTTCCTTCCTGTACAGTATATAGATATATCACTGCCTGGACACACACAAGACTAACAGGACTTCTCCTCTTTCTTCCTGTACAGTATATAGATATATCACTACCCGGACACGCACAAGGCTAACAGGACTTCTCCTCTTCCTTCCTGTACAGTATATAGATATATCACTACCCGGACACGCACAAGGCTAACAGGACTTCTCCTCTTCCTTCCTGTACAGTATATAGATATATCACTGCCTGGACACACACAAGACTAACAGGACTTCTCTTCCTTCCTGTACAGTATATAGATATATCACTGCCTGGACACACACAGGACTAGCAGGACTTCTCTTCTTCCTGTACAGTATATAGATATATCACTGCCTGGATACGCACAAGACTAACAGGACTTCTCCTCTTCCTTCCTGTACAGTATATAGATATATCACTGCCTGGACACGCACAAGACTAACAGGACTTCTCCTCTTCCTTCCTGTACAGTATATAGATATATCACTGCCTGGACACGCACAAGACTAACAGGACTTCTCTTCTTCCTTCCTGTACAGTATATAGATATATCACTGCCTGGACACGCACAAGACTAACAGGACTTCTCCTCTTCCTTCCTGTACAGTATATAGATATATCACTGCCCGGACACACACAGGACTAACAGGACTTCTCCTCTTCCTTCCTGTACAGTATATAGATATATCACTGCCTGGACACACACAGGACTAACAGGACTTCTCCTCTTCCTTCCTGTACAGTATATAGATATATCACTGCCCGGACACACACAAGACTAACAGGACTTCTCCTCTTCCTTCCTGTACAGTATATAGATATATCACTGCCTGGACACACACAAGACTAACAGGACTTCTCCTCTTTCTTCCTGTACAGTATATAGATATATCACTACCCGGACACGCACAAGGCTAACAGGACTTCTCCTCTTCCTTCCTGTACAGTATATAGATATATCACTACCCGGACACGCACAAGGCTAACAGGACTTCTCCTCTTCCTTCCTGTACAGTATATAGATATATCACTACCTGGACACGCACAAGACTAACAGGACTTCTCCTCTTCCTTCCTGTACAGTATATAGATATATCACTGCCCGGACACACACAAGACTAACAGGACTTCTCCTCTTCCTGTACAGTATATAGATATATCACTGCCTGGACACGCACAGGACTAACAGGACTTCTCCTCTTCCTTCCTGTACTGTATATAGATATATCACTGCCTGGATACGCACAAGACTAACAGGACTTCTCTTCCTTCCTGTACAGTATATAGATATATCACTGCCTGGACACGCACAAGACTAACAGGACTTCTCCTCTTCCTTCCTGTACAGTATATAGATATATCACTGCCTGGATACACACAAGACTAACAGGACTTCTCTTCCTTCCTGTACAGTATATAGATATATCACTGCCTGGACACACACAAGACTAACAGGACTTCTCCTCTTCCTTCCTGTACAGCATATAGATATATCACTGCCTGGATACACACAAGACTAACAGGACTTCTCCTCTTCCTTCCTGTACAGCATATAGATATATCACTGCCTGGACACACACAAGACTAACAGGACTTCTCCTCTTCCTTCCTGTACAGTATATAGATATATCACTGCCTGGACACGCACAAGACTAACAGGACTTCTCCTCTTCCTTCCTGTACAGTATATAGATATATCACTGCCTGGATACACACAAGACTAACAGGACTTCTCTTCCTTCCTGTACAGTATATAGATATATCACTGCCTGGACACGCACAAGACTAACAGGACTTCTCCCCTTCCTTCCTGTACAGTATATAGATATATCACTGCCTGGACACGCACAAGACTAACAGGACTTCTCTTCCTTCCTGTACAGTATATAGATATATCACTGCCCGGACACGCACAAGACTAACAGGACTTCTCTTCTTCCTTCCTGTACAGTATATAGATATATCACTACCCGGACACACACAGGACTAACAGGACTTCTCCTCTTCCTTCCTGTACAGTATATAGATATATCACTGCCCGGACACGCACAAGACTAACAGGACTTCTCCTCTTCCTGTACAGTATATAGATATATCACTGCCTGGACACGCACAAGACTAACAGGACTTCTCCTCTTCCTTCCTGTACAGTATATAGATATATCACTGCCCGGACACGCACAAGACTAACAGGACTTCTCCTCTTCCTTCCTGTACAGTATATAGATATATCACTGCCTGTACACGCACAAGACTAACAGGACTTCTCCTCTTCCTTCCTGTACAGTATATAGATATATCACTGCCTGGACACGCACAAGACTAACAGGACTTCTCTTCTTCCTTCCTGTACAGTATATAGATATATCACTGCCTGGACACGCACAAGACTAGCAGGACTTCTCCTCTTCCTTCCTGTACAGTATATAGATATATCACTGCCTGGACACGCACAAGACTAGCAGGACTTCTCCTCTTCCTTCCTGTACAGTATATAGATATATCACTGCCCGGACACGCACAAGACTAACAGGACTTCTCCTCTTCCTTCCTGTACAGTATATAGATATATCACTGCCTGGATACACACAGGACTAACAGGACTTCTCCTCTTCCTTCCTGTACAGTATATAGATATATCACTGCCTGGATACACACAAGACTAGCAGGACTTCTCCTCTTCCTTCCTGTACAGTATATAGATATATCACTGCCCGGACACGCACAAGACTAACAGGACTTCTCCTCTTCCTGTACAGTATATAGATATATCACTGCCTGGACACGCACAAGACTAACAGGACTTCTCCTCTTCCTTCCTGTACAGTATATAGATATATCACTGCCTGGACACGCACAAGACTAACAGGACTTCTCTTCTTCCTTCCTGTACAGTATATAGATATATCACTGCCTGGACACGCACAAGACTAGCAGGACTTCTCCTCTTCCTTCCTGTACAGTATATAGATATATCACTGCCTGGACACACACAAGACTAACAGGACTTCTCTTCTTCCTTCCTGTACAGTATATAGATATATCACTGCCTGGACACGCACAAGACTAGCAGGACTTCTCCTCTTCCTTCCTGTACAGTATATAGATACATCACTGCCTGGACACGCACAAGACTAGCAGGACTTCTCCTCTTCCTTCCTGTACAGTATATAGATATATCACTGCCCGGACACGCACAAGACTAACAGGACTTCTCTTCTTCCTTCCTGTACAGTATATAGATATATCACTGCCTGGACACACACAAGACTAACAGGACTTCTCCTCTTCCTTCCTGTACAGTATATAGATATATCACTGCCCGGACACACACAAGACTAACAGGACTTCTCCTCTTCCTTCCTGTACAGTATATAGATATATCACTGCCCGGACACACACCAGACTAGCAGGACTTCTCCTCTTCCTTCCTGTACAGTATATAGATATATCACTGCCTGGATACACACAAGACTAACAGGACTTCTCCTCTTCCTGTACAGTATATAGATATATCACTGCCTGGATACACACAAGACTAACAGGACTTCTCCTCTTCCTGTACAGTATATAGATATATCACTGCCTGGACACGCACAAGACTAACAGGACTTCTCCTCTTCCTTCCTGTACAGTATATAGATATATCACTGCCTGGACACACACAGGACTAACAGGACTTCTCCTCTTCCTTCCTGTACAGTATATAGATATATCACTGCCTGGACACGCACAAGACTAGCGGGACTTCTCCTCTTCCTTCCTGTACAGTATATAGATATATCACTGCCTGGACACGCACAAGACTAGCGGGACTTCTCCTCTTCCTTCCTGTACAGTATATAGATATATCACTGCCTGTACACACACAGGACTAACAGGACTTCTCCTCTTCCTTCCTGTACAGTATATAGATATATCACTGCCTGTACACACACAAGACTAACAGGACTTCTCCTCTCCCTTCTTGTACAGTATATAGATATATCACTGCCTGGACACGCACAAGACTAACAGGACTTCTCCTCTTCCTTCCTGTACAGTATATAGATATATCACTGCCTGGACACACACAAGACTAACAGGACTTCTCCTCTTCCTGTACAGTATATAGATATATCACTGCCTGGACACGCACAAGACTAACAGGACTTCTCCTCTTCCTTCCTGTACAGTATATAGATATATCGCTGCCTGGACACACACAAGACTAACAGGACTTCTCCTCTTCCTTCCTGTACAGTATATAGATATATCACTGCCCGGACACACACAAGACTAACAGGACTTCTCCTCTTCCTTCCTGTACAGTATATAGATATATCACTGCCTGGATACACACAAGACTAACAGGACTTCTCCTCTTCCTTCCTGTACTGTATATAGATATATCACTGCCTGGACACACACAGGACTAGCAGGACTTCTCTTCTTCCTTCCTGTACAGTGTATAGATATATCACTGCCTGGACACGCACAAGACTAACAGGACTTCTCCTCTTCCTTCCTGTACAGTATATAGATATATCACTGCCCGGACACGCACAAGACTAACAGGACTTCTCCTCTTCCTTCCTGTACAGTATATAGATATATCACTGCCTGGACACACACAGGACTAGCAGGACTTCTCTTCTTCCTTCCTGTACAGTGTATAGATATATCACTGCCTGGACACACACAGGACTAGCAGGACTTCTCTTCTTCCTTCCTGTACAGTATATAGATATATCACTGCCTGGACACGCACAAGACTAACAGGACTTCTCCTCTTCCTTCCTGTACAGTATATAGATATATCGCTGCCTGGACACACACAAGACTAACAGGACTTCTCCTCTTCCTTCCTGTACAGTATATAGATATATCACTGCCCGGACACACACAAGACTAACAGGACTTCTCCTCTTCCTTCCTGTACAGTATATAGATATATCACTACCTGGATACACACAAGACTAACAGGACTTCTCCTCTTCCTTCCTGTACTGTATATAGATATATCACTGCCTGGACACACACAGGACTAGCAGGACTTCTCTTCTTCCTTCCTGTACAGTGTATAGATATATCACTGCCTGGACACGCACAAGACTAACAGGACTTCTCCTCTTCCTTCCTGTACAGTATATAGATATATCACTGCCCGGACACGCACAAGACTAACAGGACTTCTCCTCTTCCTTCCTGTACAGTATATAGATATATCACTGCCTGGACACACACAGGACTAGCAGGACTTCTCCTCTTCCTTCCTGTACAGTATATAGATATATCACTGCCTGGACACGCACAAGACTAACAGGACTTCTCCTCTTCCTTCCTGTACAGTATATAGATATATCACTGCCCGGACACGCACAAGACTAACAGGACTTCTCCTCTTCCTTCCTGTACAGTATATAGATATATCACTGCCCGGACACACACAAGACTAACAGGACTTCTCTTCCTTCCTGTACAGTATATAGATATATCACTGCCCGGACACGCACAAGACTAACAGGACTTCTCCTCTTCCTTCCTGTACAGTATATAGATATATCGCTGCCTGGACACACACAAGACTAACAGGACTTCTCCTCTTCCTTCCTGTACAGTATATAGATATATCACTGCCCGGACACACACAAGACTAACAGGACTTCTCCTCTTCCTTCCTGTACAGTATATAGATATATCACTACCTGGATACACACAAGACTAACAGGACTTCTCCTCTTCCTTCCTGTACAGTATATAGATATATCACTGCCTGGACACGCACAAGACTAACAGGACTTCTCTTCCTTCCTGTACAGTATATAGATATATCACTGCCTGGATACGCACAAGACTAACAGGACTTCTCCTCTTCCTTCCTGTACAGTATATAGATATATCACTGCCTGGACACGCACAAGACTAGCAGGACTTCTCCTCTTCCTGTACAGTATATAGATATATCACTGCCCGGACACGCACAAGACTAACAGGACTTCTCCTCTTCCTGTACAGTATATAGATATATCACTGCCTGGACACGCACAAGACTAGCAGGACTTCTCTTCTTCCTTCCTGTACAGTATATAGATATATCACTGCCCGGACACACACAGGACTAACAGGACTTCTCCTCTTCCTTCCTGTACAGTATATAGATATATCACTGCCTGGACACACACAAGACTAACAGGACTTCTCCTCTTCCTTCCTGTACAGTATATAGATATATCACTGCCTGGACACGCACAAGACTAACAGGACTTCTCCTCTTCCTTCCTGTACAGTATATAGATATATCACTGCCTGTACACACACAGGACTAACAGGACTTCTCCTCTTCCTTCCTGTACAGTATATAGATATATCACTGCCCGGACACACACAAGACTAACAGGACTTCTCCTCTTCCTTCCTGTACAGTATATAGATATATCACTACCCGGACACGCACAAGACTAACAGGACTTCTCCTCTTCCTGTACAGTATATAGATATATCACTGCCCGGACTCGCACAAGACTAACAGGACTTCTCCTCTTCCTGTACAGTATATAGATATATCACTGCCCGGACACACACAAGACTAACAGGACTTCTCCTCTTCCTGTACAGTATATAGATATATCACTGCCCGGACTCGCACAAGACTAACAGGACTTCTCCTCTTCCTGTACAGTATATAGATATATCACTGCCCGGACACACACAAGACTAACAGGACTTCTCCTCTTCCTTCCTGTACAGTATATAGATATATCACTGCCTGGACACACACAAGACTAACAGGACTTCTCCTCTCCCTTCCTGTACAGTATATAGATATATCACTGCCTGGACACACACAAGATTAGCAGGACTTCTCCTCTTCCTTCCTGTACAGTATATAGATATATCACTGCCTGGACACACACATGACTAACAGGACTTCTCTTCTTCCTTCCTGTACAGTATATAGATATATCACTGCCTGGATACACACAAGACTAGCAGGACTTCTCTTCTTCCTTCCTGTACTGTATATAGATATATCACTGCCTGGACACACACAAGACTAACAGGACTTCTCTTCTTCCTTCCTGTACAGTATATAGATATATCACTGCCTGGACACGCACAAGACTAGCAGGACTTCTCCTCTTTCTTCCTGTACAGTATATAGATATATCACTGCCTGGACACGCACAAGACTAACAGGACTTCTCCTCTTCCTTCCTGTACAGTATATAGATATATCACTGCCTGGACACACACAAGACTATCAGGACTTCTCCTCTTCCTTCCTGTACAGTATATAGATATATCACTGCCTGGATACACACAAGACTAACAGGACTTCTCCTCTTCCTTCCTGTACAGTATATAGATATATCACTGCCTGGACACACACAAGACTAGCAGGACTTCTCCTCTTTCTTCCTGTACAGTATATAGATATATCACTGCCTGGACACGCACAAGACTAACAGGACTTCTCCTCTTCCTTCCTGTACAGTATATAGATATATCACTGCCTGGACACACACAAGACTATCAGGACTTCTCCTCTTCCTTCCTGTACAGTATATAGATATATCACTGCCTGGATACACACAAGACTAACAGGACTTCTCCTCTTCCTTCCTGTACAGTATATAGATATATCACTGCCTGGACACGCACAAGACTAGCAGGACTTCTCCTCTTTCTTCCTGTACAGTATATAGATATATCACTGCCTGGACACGCACAAGACTAACAGGACTTCTCCTCTTCCTTCCTGTACAGTATATAGATATATCACTGCCTGGACACACACAAGACTATCAGGACTTCTCCTCTTCCTTCCTGTACAGTATATAGATATATCACTGCCTGGATACACACAAGACTAACAGGACTTCTCCTCTTCCTTCCTGTACAGTATATAGATATATCACTGCCTGGACACACACAGGACTAACAGGACTTCTCTTCTTCCTTCCTGTACAGTATATAGATATATCACTGCCCGGACACGCACAAGACTAACAGGACTTCTCTTCCTTCCTGTACAGTATATAGATATATCACTGCCTGGACACACACAAGACTAACAGGACTTCTCTTCCTTCCTGTACAGTATATAGATATATCACTGCCTGGACACACACAAGACTAACAGGACTTCTCTTCTTCCTTCCTGTACAGTATATAGATATATCACTGCCCGGACACGCACAAGACTAACAGGACTTCTCCTCTTCCTGTATAGTATATAGATATATCACTACCTGGACACACACAAGACTAACAGGACTTCTCTTCTTCCTTCCTGTACAGTATATAGATATATCACTGCCTGGATACGCACAAGACTAGCAGGACTTCTCTTCCTTCCTGTACTGTATATAGATATATCACTGGATACACACAAGACTAACAGGACTTCTCCTCTTCCTTCCTGTACAGTATATAGATATATCACTGCCCGGACACGCACAAGACTAACAGGACTTCTCTTCCTTCCTGTACAGTATATAGATATATCACTGCCTGGACACACACAAGACTAACAGGACTTCTCTTCTTCCTTCCTGTACAGTATATAGATATATCACTGCCCGGACACGCACAAGACTAACAGGACTTCTCTTCCTTCCTGTACAGTATATAGATATATCACTGCCTGGACACACACAAGACTAACAGGACTTCTCTTCCTTCCTGTACAGTATATAGATATATCACTGCCTGGACACACACAAGACTAACAGGACTTCTCTTCTTCCTTCCTGTACAGTATATAGATATATCACTGCCTGGACACGCACAAGACTAACAGGACTTCTCTTCTTCCTTCCTGTACAGTATATAGATATATCACTGCCTGGACACGCACAAGACTAACAGGACTTCTCCTCTTCCTTCCTGTAACAGTATATAGATATATCACTACCTGGACACACACAAGACTAACAGGACTTCTCCTCTTCCTGTACAGTATATAGATATATCACTGCCTGGACACACACAGGACTAACAGGACTTCTCTTCCTTCCTGTACAGTATATAGATATATCACTGCCCGGACACACACAGGACTAACAGGACTTCTCCCTCTGCCTTCCTGTATATATAAGGTATATGTACAGTATATATAGACTGTTTCCTCTATACACAATTAGAAGCTCGTTATCACACCCATTACAGACATAGTGAGTGTCTCTAGATTATATACTTTACAGGTCTCAATGTCAGGGTTCTCTAGAAGGGCCAGACAGAGAAAATAACAGTGACTCATGGGCCACATATCCTACATAATAATTTGCTAAAACGTGTGTAACGCCGCGACATGCGCAGTAGAGACTGCCCGTGCCATGGCTGTCCCGCTCTGTATCAGCTGTGACGTGCGTAGTCTGTACTGCGCATGACTGCCCCGCGACCAGGTGGCAGTGGCACTGTGGCCCGTGTAACGGGCTGTACAACTAGTTACTGAATAATGTCACAGCATGTAGGACAAGCAAGCACTGAATTACAGTATAAACTGACGCATGCAATCCATCGCTACCATTACATTGTACCACGCATATTTATGCAGAAAGTATCACGTCTGCCTGATTGTTAACAATTAGGTGAGACTTATGTTTTACAATAGTTTAAAGTTGTATTTTGTTTTAAAGGGATAGTAATGTGTCACAATAAAAGCAGCTCGAATTAATCTTCATAGTATTTGGACCATGGACAGTGTTATATCAATACTGTTAGAGTTGTAGTACAAGAGTAACTGAATGATAAAGTATCGCCCTCCCGCACCTTTTACTGATGTAACACTGCTCACCTCAGAGCAGCAAGACTGTCCGGATGGATCACAGAGAGGGACAATCTTCACTGATCATAAGGAAAAACCTGTCAAGGGGGCAGGGTTTTCCTTATGATCACAGTAAGAAGATTGTCCCTTGCTGTGACCTGTCTGGTCAAGTGACCAGATTCCACATCTGAGGGAAGGTGGCTTACACTAGGTAAAAGGGACTGTAACGTATTCTAGTCCATTACTGGAGCCCTTGTCTGGGCGTACACCTGTCACGGTTTTTTTAAAGACTCTCAGACCAGTATGTAGTGGCGGTTGGGTGTACATAAATGATAGTGACTGGAAAATACAAAGTTAAATGCACAAACGGAAAGCAAGTACACATTTACGACCAAGGAAGGGGTATAACCCCGGAGGGTTAAGTCCTTTATAACTATTAGTTTCAAAGGAACTGTTTGGCACGCCCTGGGTATGAGTAGGTTACGCTTAAGGTAACCACAAAGGGTTAAGTCCTTAATTATGATCAGTCTCTTAAGTGGATGCTTGGCACGCCCAAGGTGTAGATGAGCTGTGCTGAAGAAATGTTCACCAACAAGTGGATAGGGACTGTCTCGCCACGGTGTGTAGTATAGCAGAGCCCAATAGGCCCCCACGGGCGTACCTACAGGAATGGCTACTGCTGGTGCAAGTGATCTTAGCCCCACGGGCGTGTATCGAACCGGCCTGCAGTGCAAGAGCTCCCAAGCCTCTTCAGACTCTACCGGACTGAGTATAATGAGACAGGGCCCAAAGCCCAACAGAAGTAGTACCGGAATACTAGTGCTAAAGCCTGTGCCTGTCACCACTCGGTATAACGGAATCGCCCAGTGTATACAACGAGAGAGATAGAGAGCCAAAGCGCCCAACCGGCCTAATAGGAAGTGAACACTCTACTGGGATGGTATCGAGTTGCCGACGGAGAGCGGCCAACTCAGCAAGAGTTTCACTATGAACGAGGCTCACACTGGAGTAGGGAGAGTGGGACCGAGACAGCACTGGTAGGGATAAAAGGTCATACACAAGCCAGGTCATACACAAGCAGGAACATCAGCCAAGCAGAGTCGAGATCCGGAGGAGATAGTCAGACGAGCCGGGTCATACACAAGCAGGAACGTCAGCCAAGCAGAGTCGAGATCCGGAGGAGATAGTCAGACGAGCCGGGTCATACACAAGCAGGAACACTGGAGAATGGTCAGGGCTAGCCAAATCGGTACACAGGAATCAGAAACGTAGCAACAGAACAACTGGCTCAGAAACACCACGAAAGGGCGCCTGACAGATGGAATTGCCAGGTATAAAAAGGAAACCAAGGGGCGGGCCAAACTAAGTGAACAAATCACCCTTGTACATAGCAGAGAGTGACAGCTAGATCACAGGCACTGTGATAGTACCCCCCCCTCAAAGACCCCCTCTCCCAGCTGGAGGCTTCGGTTTCTGAGGGTATTTGGAGTGGAAATTGCGCACAAGTCTGGGCGCATGGAGGTCCTTCTGGTCAATCCAAGAGCGCTCCTCCGGGTCATAGCCCTTCCAGTGGACCAAGTATTGCAACTTCCCTCTAAGTCGCCTAGAATCAATAATGCTCTGGACCTCATATTCCTCTTGCCCCTGGACGTCCACCGGCCCAGGAACCACCGGAGTGGTCGTGTAACGATTGCAAACCAAGGGTTTTAATAAAGACACATGGAACACATTGTGAATGTGCATAGACGGTGGAAGTTCCAACGCATAGGAGACCGGATTAATTTTGCGAATAATCTTAAATGGGCCAATAAACCGGGGAGCCAACTTATTCGAAGGGACTTGCAGGTTGAGGTTTCTGGAGGAAAGCCATACCCTATCCCCAACCTGGAAAGAGACCGCTGGCAGCCGTCTGCGATTGGCATACCTCTGATGTCGCTGGAAGGACTGACTGAGGGTCCTTTGTACCTGTGCCCATGTAGAACGGAGCTGCTCCATATGCTCATCCAAAGCCGGAATCTGCTGAGACTGAAACGAATCCGGGAGCAAACCTGGTTGAAACCCATAATTGATTAAGAACGGGGAGCTCCCGGATGATGAGTTAACTGCACAGTTCCTGGCAAACTCCGCCCATGGCAACAGGTCGGCCCAATTGTCGTGATGATCAGAGATGAAACAGCGCAGGAACTGTTCCAATCTCTGGTTGGCACGCTCAGCGGCTCCGTTGGTCTGGGGATGGTAGGCGGAAGAGAAGGACAATTGAATGCCCATCATGCCACAGAATGCCCTCCAGAACCTGGACACGACTTGACTCCCACGGTCAGACACCACCACTGTGGGTACCCCGTGCAAACGAAACACCTCACTAGCAAACACTTTAGCTAGTTCCTGAGCCGATGGAAGCCCTCTGAGTGGCACAAAATGAGCCATTTTGGAGAACCGATCAACCACCATAAATATAAAAGTAAACCCCCTCGAGTTAGGCAATTCTCCCATAAAATCAATAGAAATGTGGGACCAGGGTCGTTCCCCATTAGGCACAGGTTGGAGCAAGCCCACTGGAAGATGCCTGGGGGTCTTGTCACGGGCACATGTGGCACAGGCGGCAGTAAAGGCGGAACAATCGGCTCTGAGCGTCGGCCACCAGAATAATTGCGAAAGAGACCATACCAGTTGATCCCTGCCAATGTGCCCGGCAGCCCTAGAGGAATGATAGGTCTCCAAAAGGCGAGTACGGAAAGGCTCCTCCACAAAGCATTTGCCAACTGGAGTCTCAGGTGGAGCCCTAGCTTGAGACCCCAGAATCTCCTCTCCCAGAGGTGAGGTTATACTAGTGCGGATGGTAGCCAAAATACGGTCAGGCTGAATGATGGGTACCGGCTCCTCCTCCCTGTCAGTGTCCGATGCAAACTGACGAGACAATGCGTCTGCCCTGATATTCTTAGACCCTGGAAGGTATGATACCACAAAGTTAAATCGGGACAGAAAGAGTGCCCACCTGGCCTGACGAGAAGACAACCTCTTAGCTTCAGAGAGATATGTCAAGTTCTTGTGATCGGTCAGGATCAATACTGGATTCTTAGTACCCTCCAACAGGTGGCGCCACTCCTTCAATGCCAGAATAATAGCCAATAACTCTCTGTCGCCAATCTCATAGTGACTTTGTGCGGTAGACAACTTCTTAGAAAAAAACCCACAAGGTTTCAAGCTACCATCTCCCACAGGACGCTGGGAGAGTACTGCCCCAACCCCAACTTCGGAGGCGTCGACCTCCAACGTAAAAGGCAGGGAGGGGTTGGGATGGGACAGTACTGGAGCAGACGCAAAGGCAGATTTTAAGGTCTCAAACGCATTATCAGCGGCCTCGGACCACTGAGAGGGAGAAGCGCCCTTATGAGTTAAGTCAGACAAGGGTTTCACAATAGTGGAAAAGTTGCGTATGAATTTCCTATAATAGTTGGAAAACCCTAAAAAGCGTTGAATCGCTTTTAACCCTTTAGGGCGAGGCCACTGCAATACCGCTGCCAACTTCTCTTGGTCCATAGCGATTCCATCCTTCGAGATTATGAACCCCAAGAATGGTACTTGTGACACATGGAATTCGCATTTTTCCAACTTGCAAAACAGCTTATTAGCCCTGAGTAGTGACAAAACTTGCGTGACATCTTTAATATGCTGGGCTAGCGTAGAGGAGTGAATCAATATATCGTCCAGATATACCACCACACAGGATTGAAGCATGTCACGCAAGATGTCATTAATCAGCTCCTGAAATACCGCAGGTGCATTACATAAGCCAAATGGCATTACCAGATATTCGTAGTGTGCCGATCTGGTATTAAATGCTATTTACCACTCATCACCTTCTCTGATTCTTACTAGATTGTAAGCAGCCCGTAAATCAAGTTTGGTGAAGACAGAAGAGCCCTTCAATCTGTCAAATAACTCAGTGATGAGTGGAATAGGGTATGCATTCTTGGGCATCAGCTTGTTAAGCCCCCAGTAATCTATACAAGGCCTAAGTTCGCCATTTTTCTTCTTAACAAAGAAGAATCCGGCACCAGCCGGGGAGTTAGACTTGCGGATAATTCCTCTACTAAGGGCATCCTCAATGTACTCCTCCATAGCCCTGTTCTCTTCGCAAGACAGTGGGTAAGTATGACCCCTGGGAGGAAACACGCCAGGAGGCAGATCAATAGCGCAATTGTAGTTTCTGTGCTCGGGCAATGCGCTAGCCTCCCCCTTGCTGAATACATCACTGAATTCACCATATTTAACTGGTATAGCAGGGGAGGTACACATAATTTTCACAGGGATAGATAGGCAGTTTTCTTTACAGTAATTGGACCAGGCACTGACTTCGCATGTTTGCCAATCAAATTGAGGATTATGCCGAAGCAACCATGGATACCCCAATATGACTGCATGGTGAGGAGAGCGGATAATCTGAAACTGAACCTCCTCTTTGTGGAGAGCCCCAACTGACATAGAGATAGGAATAGTATCCATAGTAATAAAGGCTGGCTCCAATGGTCTGCCATCAATGGCCTCTACTGCCAACGGACACTCCTTCTTGCATAGAGGAATGTTGTGCAAGTCTGCGAAAGATTGGTCCATAAAGTATCCGGCTGCACAAGAGTCCACTAGTGCCAAGGTGTCTGCGCCCTTATCTGCCCAAAAGAACGTCACCTGGATGGTGGGTTTAGCAACGTTAGGATCTGGGGACTGTTGTACACCACCTAGGGCCTGTCCCCCAAGGTACCCTAGGTGCGTGCGTTTCCCGGCCTTACCGGACAATTGCGCAAAAGGTGCCCCTGTTTGCCACAATAAAGACAGAGACCATGCTTTTTACGAAAAGACCTCTCCTCGTTGGAGAGTTTCGTGAAACCCAGTTGCATTGGCTCTGCTGCCTCTCCCTTGCGTTCAGGAGAAAAGGGTGGAGAGGGTGGGTCAAAGAAGCAGTTCACCCCATGCTTCCTGGAGGTTGCCTTTCGTGCCAACCTTCTCTCCCTGATACGGGAGTCAATGATCATTACATAGTCAATGAATTCATCTAGGTTACCGGGTACATCCCGGGCAGCAATTTCATCTTTAATTGTCTCGGAGAGCCCCTTAGCGAAGGCTGCCAATAATGCCTCATCGTTCCAGCCCACCTCCGCAGCCAGGGTCCGAAATTCTATCGCATAACTGCCCAAGGAACGTTCGCCCTGCTGTATCTCCATTAGCTTTTTGGCAGCGGAGGCCACTCTACCAGGCACCTCAAACACACGGCGGAACTTTCTTACAAATTCGTTAAAGTTCAGCGTGCAAGGTCTGGCACCTTCCCACAAGGGGTTCGCCCAAGCCAAAGCCTTGCCAGTTAGTAGCGATATCATGAAACCGACCCTGCTTCGGTCATTAGGAAAAGCCTGAGGCGTTAATTCCAGATTGATCTCTAACTGGTTAATGAAGCCCCTGCATAGGGAAGGCTCGCCATCATATCTCAACGGTAACAGCGCCATAGCCGTTAAGCCCCTGACGCCCGTAGGAGGAGCTAGAGGCAGATTGTCCGGTGTCAAGACTGAGGAGACCACCGGACTCGGATTAGGCTTGTCTAGGTGTATCGTACGCTCCAGCAGGGTTTGTAGAGCCAGTGCCAATTGATCTAAGCGCTGCTCTTGGGCATCCATTCTCCAGTGGATGTTTTGAGTGTTACCTTCGCCCTTACTGTCTGAGGTCATTGGCCCTTTCGTACTGTCACGGTTTTTTTAAAGACTCTCAGACCAGTATGTAAAAATAAAACACAGTTTTATTTAGCAATAATTACACATAAGGTCGCCCTCTAGTGGCGGTTGGGTGTACATAAATGATAGTGACTGGAAAATACAAAGTTAAATGCACAAACGGAAAGCAAGTACACATTTACCACCAAGGAAGGGGTATAACCCCGGAGGGTTAAGTCCTTTATAAATATTAGTTTCAAAGGAACTGTTTGGCACGCCCTGGGTATGAGTAGGTTACGCTTAAGGTAACCACAAAGGGTTTAGTCCTTGATTATGAACAGTCTCTTAAGTGGATGCTTGGCACGCCCAAGGTGTAGATAAGCTGTGCTGAAGAAATGTTCACCAACAAGTGGATAGGGACTGTCTCGCCACGGTGTGTAGTATAGCAGAGTCCAATAGCCCCCCACGGGCGTACCTACAGGAATGGCTACTGCTGGTGCAAGTGATCTTAGCCCCACGGGCGTGTATCGAACCGGCCTGCAGTGCAAGAGCTCCCAAGCCTCTTCAGACTCTACCGGACTGAGTATAATGAGACAGGGCCCAAAGCCCAACAGAAGTAGTACCGGAATGCTAGTGCTAAAGCCTGTGCCCGTCACCACTCGGTATAACGGAATCGCCCAGTGTATACAACGAGAGAGATAGAGAGCCAAAGCGCCCAACCGGCCTAATAGGAAGTGAACACTCTACTGGGATGGTATCGAGTTGCCGACGGAGAGCGGCCAACTCAGCAAGAGTTTCACTATGAACGAGGCTCACACTGGAGTAGGGAGAGTGGGACCGAGACAGCACTGGTAGGGTTAAAAGGCACGTTTACACAAGGCTTTTCTGTGGTAGCACAGCACTGCTGTCTGATTGAGGTGTACACAGCTCTGCACGATAGTAACACTGCACTGCACGAAGTAACACCAGGCAAGACAGCCACACAAGTACTGGAACAGTGGATGATAATGTCGCGACAGCGACAAACCGGAACGTGGGTCTTCTGGAACACGCTGGAGGTGATCTTGCGGGAGGAAGTCAGCAAGGCCGGATCGGAGCACGTAGGAGGTAGTCGTACCAGCCGGGACATACACAAGCAGGAACGTCAGCCAAGCAGAGTCGAGATCCGGAGGAGATAGTCAGACGAGCCGGGTCATACACAAGCAGGAACGTCAGCCAAGCAGAGTCGAGATCCGGAGGAGATAGTCAGACAAGCCGGGTCATACACAAGCAGGAACACTGGAGAATGGTCAGGGCTAGCCAAATCGGTACACAGGAATCAGAAACGTAACAACAGAACAACTGGCTCAGAAACACCACGAAAGGGCGTCTGACAGATGGAATTGCCAGGTATAAAAAGGAAACCAAGGGGCGGGCCAAACTAAGTAAACAAATCACCCTTGTACATAGCAGAGAGTGACAGCTAGATCACAGGCACTGTGATAATGACACTATCACTTTCATCCGACTTCAACACGGAGTTTCCGATCTTGTGGATGCTTGATTGGGCCGGTTATTGCTCGACCGGTATGAACCAAGCTGTGTAATCCGCCTTCGAGAAGGAGAAACCCGGAACAACGGCTGAAGGCGACACGGTGCCCTCCAATTTCCGTAACATGGACGGGAGGGGGATACTTTATCATTCAATTACTCTTGAATTACAACTCTGACAGTAGTGAAATAACATTCTCCATGGCCCAAATACTATGAAGAGTAATTGGAGCTGCTGTTTTTTGAAACATTACTATCCCTTTAAGTGGACCTTTCGCCTAAATTCAGGTTTACATACTTGAAAACTATGTGTCATGTTAACAAAAAGATCAACAAACGTACAGTTAAAGTGGAAATACCAGCCCACAAATAGTTTCCCCTGAAGAATTACCCATCTGGAGACTAGCTGCTCAATAGTGCTAGTCACCAGAATTATTACCTCCTTATAGAGAATTCCTACTGCTCCCAGGACCGACAGCCAGGAAACAGCGCAGACATCTTCCCATAATGACATCTACTCACCTGCGATGTCAGCCCCAGTCTGCTCTAGGAGGCGTTGCTAGGTACTGTAAGGTACCTGCATGGACTGACCAGATGTCTGCACTGTTTCCTGGCTGTCAGTCCCGGGAGCAGCAAATTTTCCTATAATGCGGTAATAATTCTGGTGACTAGTACCATTGAGAAGCTAGTCGCCAGATGGGTAATTCTTCAAGGGAAACTTTTTGTTGTGTGGTAGTTCCACTATATTCAGACATGTTTGATAATGTATTTTAATTGTGGTACCTGTGACTAGTGATGAGCGAGCACCCCAATGCTCGGGTGTTCGGGTGCTCTGACCGAGCACCCCCTGAGGCTCGAGTGCTCGGCCGAACACCCGAGCCCCATTGAAGTCAATGGGAGGACTCGAGCATTACACCAGGCACCCCCTGCTCTGATGAGGGGAGGGTGCCTGGTCCATAGGAAAAGGGAAGAAAATGATGGAAACACTACAGAAATGGTTCAGGGACAGCATAGGGAGGATGTCTGGATGCATGTTGGACTCCAACATTGCTGCTGGGAACGATCTTTCGCCCGTAGTACGCCATTTTTACAGACTGACCGTAAAACACACAAAAAGGAAAATAAAAACGACTTTAGGCGAAAAATTGTTACCAAACAATATTTGCTGTATATTTACTTGTATATCATCTGCAAATTCTCCCAAAAATTTCCTCGATTTTTCTGAACTGAGGCCATGATTAAGAGGGAAACGTGCGCAGAGGCAAATTCTCCCAAAAATTTCCTTGATTTTATTGAACTGAGGCCATGATTAAGAGGGAAACGTGCGCAAAGGCAAATTCTCCCAAAAATTTCCTTGATTTTTCTGAACTGGGGCCATGATTAAGAGGGAAACGTGCCCTGAGCCGACCATCTAAAACATTATGGGTGAGGGTCTGCTGCAGAGCTGACCATCCTAAACATTATATGCGAAGACGAACAGAAAGAGCGCAAACCACCACACTAATAGACCTGGACTCTGATGACAACAATACTCACACAAAAGAGATGTGGTAGCTGGGTGAAATATCCAGCTAGAACAAACGGGGATACATAGACCGCCCCGTAACGGTCGCCTTGGTGTACCGATTGAATCCACAAATCCTTATCTTCGTTAAAAACACAATTTATTTAGAATTTCAAAAAAGCATATTGCTATTGTATGCCCAATAACGCGTTTCGAGATATCAATCTCTTTTTCAAATTTATAGGCAAAGAACAATACAATAAAAAGCAATTTGCTCAGAAAAATAAACAACTCTTACCTCCATGTGTGATGCCTCTTTTATGACCCATCATCCCAATTCAAATCGTAAGCCATAACGAGGCGTCATGACGGAACATCATCACGGCATGACAAAGTGTCACTACGCGAAAGCAAGGAGCCCAACATCATTGGGCAACAAAACCTCGCGAGACGAATCACCAGCCGCCATGACGAAATTTCATCACGACATGACAGAGCGTCACCACGCGAGAGCAAGGAGCCCAACATCATTGGACAACAAACTCTCGCGAGACGAATCACCAGCCGCCATCCGTACAAAGGACATGCCTCAATCAGAATTCTACTGCTGATATGTGGAACGCACCAAATACGTACAAAGTACGCAAGTTGTACAAGATCCACTATCGCGTGATTATTCACGAGATATAACCCGTGACCAACCATTAGCACACAAAAATGCTCAAAAAACAAAATAGAGCTATTCTTATACCCCTAAATGAAAAAGGAAAAAAGTAAAAACATTTAAATAAATAAAATATATACCCTAATTGAGAATTGAATAGTGAAGATAGTACCCTGACCAGAGGCATCTCACATGGATAACAATATATAAAATATGGAAAGATCTAAATACACCAAGTATAAATATAAATAACATCCGTATGCATAACATAACAAAAGACAAAAATAAATAGCACGAAATATAATGAAAAATGAAATAAAATGATAATGAAAATAAATAGAAAAGGAAATAAAATAAAATGATAATAAAAATTAAGAAAAATAAAGATAAAAAATAATAAAAAATAAATAGTATATATAAAAAATATATATATAAAAAAGAAAAGAAAATAATGATGAAAATGATGAAAAAATAATAATAAAAAAATTATTAATAAATAAATAATAAATAAACTGGAAAAATATCCAGTATGAGTAATAAAAAATTAAGAAAATGTGACACTAATAAATACCAAAACAAATACACAGTGATATATCTCAAAATCCATACCATCAATATATATTTTCTATAGATTCATTTAACCCATTAGGTACCATTGTCTGCAAAACAAACATCCAGTACGCTTCCCTATGATTCAACGCATTGGTGCCCTTGACAGCTACAACACGTTCAATAGGGGTAATTTTAATACAAGACGGATCCTTATTATGCAACAATGCACAATGTCGCGAAACACTATGCTCCTGGAAACCACATTCAATATTTCGGCGATGTTCTCCAAAACGTTCACGTATAGTCCTCGTTGTCCTCCCTATGTACTGTAGGCCACATACGCAGTCTAATAAATAGACCGCATTTGTGGTACCACAGTTCATAAAAGTTTTTATATCAAACACATCACCAGTGATAGAAGATTTAAATCTTGACACTTTATGGGATATATAGGAACATGTTATACATCTAGACCGTCCACACTTATAGCTCCCAGAATAACTTAAAAAGTGTGGGGCAAGACTCATTCCATTTGTTCTCTCTGGAATTTTACTAGGAGCTAATTTATTTTTTAAAGTTCTAGCCCTTCTATATGTAAAAGATGGAGTCTTACCCACTACTTCTTTTAAGGCTGGATCCAATGTGAGAACATTCCAATGCTTCCTAAAAACATTCTCAACTGTTTTATGTTCCGAATTGTATCTTGTAATAAAACTCAACTTTTTAATTTTCTCTTTACCTGTATCCATCTCTTTGTTCTTTAATGTTTCAGATCTCAATGTCCGTCTAGCCCTCAAATAATCTCGTTCAATCAGTCTAGAAGGATAATTTTTATCAGCAAATCTCTTAGATAAAATAAGAGACTGCTGATCGTATTCCATGATATCACTACAATTCCTCCTAATCCTTCGAAACTGGCTGAAAGGGACATTATCCATCCATAAGCGATGATGATTGCTTTTATAATCAAGATAACTATTGCAATCCACCTGTTTAAAAAAAGTGCGTGACCCTATCTTGCCTTCCTGATCCTTGAACAATTGAATGTCCAAGAATTCAATCATGTCCCTATGTTGATTACATGTAAATTGAATGCCCATCTTGTTATCATTGATATAATCCACAAAACTATTAACTTTGGTATTATCTTCTTTCCAAATAATAATGATATCATCTATATAGCGATAATAGAGCACCAGGTTCGCTCCAAAAGACTGGTTCTGCCAAATATACTGATCTTCAAAATAACCCATAAACAGGTTGGCAAAACTCGGAGCGAACCTGGTGCCCATCGCTGTACCCCTCTGTTGTAAATAAAACCTACCCATAAAAGAAAAATAATTATGTTTGAGAATGAAAGAAATAGCTTCCAATATAAAATAACATTGCTTGTATGGCATCAAGTAATCCTGTTCTAAATAATATCTAACAGCTCGTATCCCATCTTCATGTTTGATATTGGAATACAGAGACTGTACATCTAAAGTAACCCACCTATAGTTATCTTGCCACTGAATATCCTGAATAATGGTTAGTAAATGAGTCGTATCTCTCAAAAATGATTTTAAACCTACCACATATCTCTGGAGATGGACATCAACAAAATGTGACAAATTTGCAGTCAAACATTCAACACCAGAGATAATAGGTCGCCCCGGAGGGTCAACCAACCTTTTATGTATCTTAGGTAAGTGATAGTAAACTGAAATCCTCGATTCCCTAATTTTCAAAAATTCAAACTCTGATTTACTAATAACACCCTCAACGAGTGCATTCTTAATCAATCTATTATATTCAAGAGTATACTGGGAGGAGGGATCGCCACCCAGGACCGAATAATACTCCTCATCACCAAGAATACGATGAGCCTCTTTGATATAATCATCTCTGTCCTGGATGACGATCCCACCCCCCTTATCTGCCGGTTTGATGATAATCCCTTCATCTGAACTAAGACTCTTAATAGCCATTTTTTCTTTACTCGTCAAATTGGAATGGTACCTAGGATTAGGATTACTCAAAACTGTCCTTAACTCACTTAAAACCAAATTGAAAAAGGATTCTATATAACTACCCCTGTAATGTATAGGATAGAAATTAGACTTAGCTTTTAAATCTGTTGGTATTGGATTCTCAATAATAATTTTCTCCAAATCACCAATATTATCCTCACTAATACCACTAGTCACTTTTAACTTGAAGAAACGTTCCAAAGTTAACTTTCTAATAAAAATATTTAAGTCCTTAAAGATTTCAAATAAGTTAGGAGGAGAATCCGGACAGAAAGATAATCCATAACTTAACAGTGACAACTCGCTAGCACTCAAAGATCGTGATGACAAATTATAAACCCCAACCTCAGTTGGGTCAATTATTGTTTTGGCCTTTTGTTTGGCTCCACGCCCTCCTCTGCAGCCCCTTCGCCGTCGAGACTTCTCTTGTGACCTCCTTGGAGGACAGAGAAGGGATTGGGATGTTCCCAAAAAGTCCAATCTTTGGACGTCGAAGCCTGCAGTGGAGGGCGCGGAGTCAATTCTAAAAAATCAATAATCTCTGATTTCTCAATTTCCTTATTCATTTCAATGGTGCCACCTACAGCACCACTCTCAATATTGGACAATCGAGAGTTATCTACTATTTTACTAACATCAGAACTTTTGGACTGCAAATCAACAGAAGAAGTCCTAGATTCACATCTCATAGAGCCCACAGGATTCCTATTGGTACCAGTATTCCATGTGGATCTCCCATTTGGACGGACACCCTCCTTGTTGGCACTTGGATGAACATAGGATTGATTCCTATATCGGGCACCGTTATTATAGATCCTAACTTCACTCCCCCTCGTATGTCTCTTAGAACTATTTGACCGGTTTCTATTATTCACACCTGTTCTCAAAGGATCTTGTGATCTAAACCGACTCCACTGTCTAATGTTCCCTTTATTATAATCATCCCTATCTCTTAACACTTTCTTGGACTTTCTATCTGTGATTTCCTTCTCATATTGTTTGACATTTATATTGACCTTATTGTCCAATTCGTCAAATTCACGACAATGAGAAAAAGTCCCTATCTTGAGTAATACCTCCTCTATCTTTTTGGTACAAGATTCCAATTGTTGCTCCCTATATTTGACGATAAGTTTCATCAAAGAGAAGGAGCAAGTGTCAAGAATCCCATACCAATCTGTAGTAAATTGGGTATCATGTTGAAAAGATGGTTTCTTGTGAATCCTCAATCCACGTGGAATAATTCTATCTTCTATATATTTATCCAATACTACTGAATCCCACCAGTGTCGCAATTCCTCCTTTAAATGTCTCTCTAAATCTAAAAATAAATTCTTTAAATTATTTGGTGCAGGACAAGAAATTTTGGGACTATCACCATTAATAACGTGTGGCGTAGTCCCAAATAGATCATTCAATAGTGCTGACCTTCTATTAATTCTACTCTGGCAAAAATCCATAAGTGAGAAAAAAAAAAAAAAAAAAAAAAAAAAAAAAAAAAAAAAAAAAAAAAAAATATATATATATATATTAAACAAGTATAACAATATACATATAACACCAATACAACACTCACAAAGACAAAAAACAATCAAAAGAGTCCAATATGATATATTCAATATAGTCTGGTTCTTGAAGGTCCGAGCTGCTCCTTTAACACGATACTGGATGAAAGGCCACCTAGTAGATACAAAACAGAAGAAAAAAAGGGCGCTCCTAGTGTAATATATACCAATATAGAACCTCCACCAATACACCACTTCACTTACAATGTAAATGACCACTAGAAGTGATCAGCATGCGTCTATGAGGGATTTCAACTGCCCTCACTCAGTTCAAAGTGCGATGGATGCTGCGTCTTGAGGACTCCCACAATCCTTCAGGATCCTTGGAACAAAAGAGAAAAGACGAACAGAAAGAGCGCAAACCACCACACTAATAGACCTGGACTCTGATGACAACAATACTCACACAAAAGAGATGTGGTAGCTGGGTGAAATATCCAGCTAGAACAAACGGGGATACATAGACCGCCCCGTAACGGTCGCCTTGGTGTACCGATTGAATCCACAAATCCTTATCTTCGTTAAAAACACAATTTATTTAGAATTTCAAAAAAGCATATTGCTATTGTATGCCCAATAACGCGTTTCGAGATATCAATCTCTTTTTCAAATTTATAGGCAAAGAACAATACAATAAAAAGCAATTTGCTCAGAAAAATAAACAACTCTTACCTCCATGTGTGATGCCTCTTTTATGACCCATCATCCCAATTCAAATCGTAAGCCATAACGAGGCGTCATGACGGAACATCATCACGGCATGACAAAGCGTCACTACGCGAAAGCAAGGAGCCCAACATCATTGGGCAACAAAACCTCGCGAGACGAATCACCAGCCGCCATGACGAAATTTCATCACGACATGACAGAGCGTCACCACGCGAGAGCAAGGAGCCCAACATCATTGGACAACAAACTCTCGCGAGACGAATCACCAGCCGCCATCCGTACAAAGGACATGCCTCAATCAGAATTCTACTGCTGATATGTGGAACGCACCAAATACGTACAAAGTACGCAAGTTGTACAAGATCCACTATCGCGTGATTATTCACGAGATATAACCCGTGACCAACCATTAGCACACAAAAATGCTCAAAAAACAAAATAGAGCTATTCTTATACCCCTAAATGAAAAAGGAAAAAAGTAAAAACATTTAAATAAATAAAATATATACCCTAATTGAGAATTGAATAGTGAAGATAGTACCCTGACCAGAGGCATCTCACATGGATAACAATATATAAAATATGGAAAGATCTAAATACACCAAGTATAAATATAAATAACATCCGTATGCATAACATAACAAAAGACAAAAATAAATAGCACGAAATATAATGAAAAATGAAATAAAATGATAATGAAAATAAATAGAAAAGGAAATAAAATAAAATGATAATAAAAATTAAGAAAAATAAAGATAAAAAATAATAAAAAATAAATAGTATATATAAAAAATATATATATAAAAAAGAAAAGAAAATAATGATGAAAATGATGAAAAAATAATAATAAAAAAATTATTAATAAATAAATAATAAATAAACTGGAAAAATATCCAGTATGAGTAATAAAAAATTAAGAAAATGTGACACTAATAAATACCAAAACAAATACACAGTGATATATCTCAAAATCCATACCATCAATATATATTTTCTATAGATTCATTTAACCCATTAGGTACCATTGTCTGCAAAACAAACATCCAGTACGCTTCCCTATGATTCAACGCATTGGTGCCCTTGACAGCTACAACACGTTCAATAGGGGTAATTTTAATACAAGACGGATCCTTATTATGCAACAATGCACAATGTCGCGAAACACTATGCTCCTGGAAACCACATTCAATATTTCGGCGATGTTCTCCAAAACGTTCACGTATAGTCCTCGTTGTCCTCCCTATGTACTGTAGGCCACATACGCAGTCTAATAAATAGACCGCATTTGTGGTACCACAGTTCATAAAAGTTTTTATATCAAACACATCACCAGTGATAGAAGATTTAAATCTTGACACTTTATGGGATATATAGGAACATGTTATACATCTAGACCGTCCACACTTATAGCTCCCAGAATAACTTAAAAAGTGTGGGGCAAGACTCATTCCATTTGTTCTCTCTGGAATTTTACTAGGAGCTAATTTATTTTTTAAAGTTCTAGCCCTTCTATATGTAAAAGATGGAGTCTTACCCACTACTTCTTTTAAGGCTGGATCCAATGTGAGAACATTCCAATGCTTCCTAAAAACATTCTCAACTGTTTTATGTTCCGAATTGTATCTTGTAATAAAACTCAACTTTTTAATTTTCTCTTTACCTGTATCCATCTCTTTGTTCTTTAATGTTTCAGATCTCAATGTCCGTCTAGCCCTCAAATAATCTCGTTCAATCAGTCTAGAAGGATAATTTTTATCAGCAAATCTCTTAGATAAAATAAGAGACTGCTGATCGTATTCCATGATATCACTACAATTCCTCCTAATCCTTCGAAACTGGCTGAAAGGGACATTATCCATCCATAAGCGATGATGATTGCTTTTATAATCAAGATAACTATTGCAATCCACCTGTTTAAAAAAAGTGCGTGACCCTATCTTGCCTTCCTGATCCTTGAACAATTGAATGTCCAAGAATTCAATCATGTCCCTATGTTGATTACATGTAAATTGAATGCCCATCTTGTTATCATTGATATAATCCACAAAACTATTAACTTTGGTATTATCTTCTTTCCAAATAATAATGATATCATCTATATAGCGATAATAGAGCACCAGGTTCGCTCCAAAAGACTGGTTCTGCCAAATATACTGATCTTCAAAATAACCCATAAACAGGTTGGCAAAACTCGGAGCGAACCTGGTGCCCATCGCCGTACCCCTCTGTTGTAAATAAAACCTACCCATAAAAGAAAAATAATTATGTTTGAGAATGAAAGAAATAGCTTCCAATATAAAATAACATTGCTTGTATGGCATCAAGTAATCCTGTTCTAAATAATATCTAACAGCTCGTATCCCATCTTCATGTTTGATATTGGAATACAGAGACTGTACATCTAAAGTAACCCACCTATAGTTATCTTGCCACTGAATATCCTGAATAATGGTTAGTAAATGAGTCGTATCTCTCAAAAATGATTTTAAACCTACCACATATCTCTGGAGATGGACATCAACAAAATGTGACAAATTTGCAGTCAAACATTCAACACCAGAGATAATAGGTCGCCCCGGAGGGTCAACCAACCTTTTATGTATCTTAGGTAAGTGATAGTAAACTGAAATCCTCGATTCCCTAATTTTCAAAAATTCAAACTCTGATTTACTAATAACACCCTCAACGAGTGCATTCTTAATCAATCTATTATATTCAAGAGTATACTGGGAGGAGGGATCGCCACCCAGGACCGAATAATACTCCTCATCACCAAGAATACGATGAGCCTCTTTGATATAATCATCTCTGTCCTGGATGACGATCCCACCCCCCTTATCTGCCGGTTTGATGATAATCCCTTCATCTGAACTAAGACTCTTAATAGCCATTTTTTCTTTACTCGTCAAATTGGAATGGTACCTAGGATTAGGATTACTCAAAACTGTCCTTAACTCACTTAAAACCAAATTGAAAAAGGATTCTATATAACTACCCCTGTAATGTATAGGATAGAAATTAGACTTAGCTTTTAAATCTGTTGGTATTGGATTCTCAATAATAATTTTCTCCAAATCACCAATATTATCCTCACTAATACCACTAGTCACTTTTAACTTGGAGAAACGTTCCAAAGTTAACTTTCTAATAAAAATATTTAAGTCCTTAAAGATTTCAAATAAGTTAGGAGGAGAATCCGGACAGAAAGATAATCCATAACTTAACAGTGACAACTCGCTAGCACTCAAAGATCGTGATGACAAATTATAAACCCCAACCTCAGTTGGGTCAATTATTGTTTTGGCCTTTTGTTTGGCTCCACGCCCTCCTCTGCAGCCCCTTCGCCGTCGAGACTTCTCTTGTGACCTCCTTGGAGGACAGAGAAGGGATTGGGATGTTCCCAAAAAGTCCAATCTTTGGACGTCGAAGCCTGCAGTGGAGGGCGCGGAGTCAATTCTAAAAAATCAATAATCTCTGATTTCTCAATTTCCTTATTCATTTCAATGGTGCCACCTACAGCACCACTCTCAATATTGGACAATCGAGAGTTATCTACTATTTTACTAACATCAGAACTTTTGGACTGCAAATCAACAGAAGAAGTCCTAGATTCACATCTCATAGAGCCCACAGGATTCCTATTGGTACCAGTATTCCATGTGGATCTCCCATTTGGACGGACACCCTCCTTGTTGGCACTTGGATGAACATAGGATTGATTCCTATATCGGGCACCGTTATTATAGATCCTAACTTCACTCCCCCTCGTATGTCTCTTAGAACTATTTGACCGGTTTCTATTATTCACACCTGTTCTCAAAGGATCTTGTGATCTAAACCGACTCCACTGTCTAATGTTCCCTTTATTATAATCATCCCTATCTCTTAACACTTTCTTGGACTTTCTATCTGTGATTTCCTTCTCATATTGTTTGACATTTATATTGACCTTATTGTCCAATTCGTCAAATTCACGACAATGAGAAAAAGTCCCTATCTTGAGTAATACCTCCTCTATCTTTTTGGTACAAGATTCCAATTGTTGCTCCCTATATTTGACGATAAGTTTCATCAAAGAGAAGGAGCAAGTGTCAAGAATCCCATACCAATCTGTAGTAAATTGGGTATCATGTTGAAAAGATGGTTTCTTGTGAATCCTCAATCCACGTGGAATAATTCTATCTTCTATATATTTATCCAATACTACTGAATCCCACCAGTGTCGCAATTCCTCCTTTAAATGTCTCTCTAAATCTAAAAATAAATTCTTTAAATTATTTGGTGCAGGACAAGAAATTTTGGGACTATCACCATTAATAACGTGTGGCGTAGTCCCAAATAGATCATTCAATAGTGCTGACCTTCTATTAATTCTACTCTGGCAAAAATCCATAAGTGAGAAAAAAAAAAAAAAAAAAAAAAAAAATATATATATATTAAACAAGTATAACAATATACATATAACACCAATACAACACTCACAAAGACAAAAAACAATCAAAAGAGTCCAATATGATATATTCAATATAGTCTGGTTCTTGAAGGTCCGAGCTGCTCCTTTAACACGATACTGGATGAAAGGCCACCTAGTAGATACAAAACAGAAGAAAAAAAGGGCGCTCCTAGTGTAATATATACCAATATAGAACCTCCACCAATACACCACTTCACTTACAATGTAAATGACCACTAGAAGTGATCAGCATGCGTCTATGAGGGATTTCAACTGCCCTCACTCAGTTCAAAGTGCGATGGATGCTGCGTCTTGAGGACTCCCACAATCCTTCAGGATCCTTGGAACAAAAGAGAAAAGACGAACAGAAAGAGCGCAAACCACCACACTAATAGACCTGGACTCTGATGACAACAATACTCACACAAAAGAGATGTGGTAACATCCGTTATGTTATGCATACGGATGTTATTTATATTTATACTTGGTGTATTTAGATCTTTCCATATTTTATATATTGTTATCCATGTGAGATGCCTCTGGTCAGGGTACTATCTTCACTATTCAATTCTCAATTAGGGTATATATTTTATTTATTTAAATGTTTTTACTTTTTTCCTTTTTCATTTAGGGGTATAAGAATAGCTCTATTTTGTTTTTTGAGCATTTTTGTGTGCTAATGGTTGGTCACGGGTTATATCTCGTGAATAATCACGCGATAGTGGATCTTGTACAACTTGCGTACTTTGTACGTATTTGGTGCGTTCCACATATCAGCAGTAGAATTCTGATTGAGGCATGTCCTTTGTACGGATGGCGGCTGGTGATTCGTCTCGCGAGAGTTTGTTGTCCAATGATGTTGGGCTCCTTGCTCTCGCGTGGTGACGCTCTGTCATGTCGTGATGAAATTTCGTCATGGCGGCTGGTGATTCGTCTCGCGAGGTTTTGTTGCCCAATGATGTTGGGCTCCTTGCTTTCGCGTAGTGACGCTTTGTCATGCCGTGATGATGTTCCGTCATGACGCCTCGTTATGGCTTACGATTTGAATTGGGATGATGGGTCATAAAAGAGGCATCACACATGGAGGTAAGAGTTGTTTATTTTTCTGAGCAAATTGCTTTTTATTGTATTGTTCTTTGCCTATAAATTTGAAAAAGAGATTGATATCTCGAAACGCGTTATTGGGCATACAATAGCAATATGCTTTTTTGAAATTCTAAATAAATTGTGTTTTTAACGAAGATAAGGATTTGTGGATTCAATCGGTACACCAAGGCGACCGTTACGGGGCGGTCTATGTATCCCCGTTTGTTCTAGCTGGATATTTCACCCAGCTACCACATCTCTTTTGTGTGAGTATTGTTGTCATCAGAGTCCAGGTCTATTAGTGTGGTGGTTTGCGCTCTTTCTGTTCGTCTTTTCTCTTTTGTTCCAAGGATCCTGAAGGATTGTGGGAGTCCTCAAGACGCAGCATCCATCGCACTTTGAACTGAGTGAGGGCAGTTGAAATCCCTCATAGACGCATGCTGATCACTTCTAGTGGTCATTTACATTGTAAGTGAAGTGGTGTATTGGTGGAGGTTCTATATTGGTATATATTACACTAGGAGCGCCCTTTTTTTCTTCTGTTTTGTATCTACTAGGTGGCCTTTCATCCAGTATCGTGTTAAAGGAGCAGCTCGGACCTTCAAGAACCAGACTATATTGAATATATCATATTGGACTCTTTTGATTGTTTTTTGTCTTTGTGAGTGTTGTATTGGTGTTATATGTATATTGTTATACTTGTTTAATATATATTTTTTTTTTTTTTTTTTTTTTTTTTTTTCTCACTTATGGATTTTTGCCAGAGTAGAATTAATAGAAGGTCAGCACTATTGAATGATCTATTTGGGACTACGCCACACGTTATTAATGGTGATAGTCCCAAAATTTCTTGTCCTGCACCAAATAATTTAAAGAATTTATTTTTAGATTTAGAGAGACATTTAAAGGAGGAATTGCGACACTGGTGGGATTCAGTAGTATTGGATAAATATATAGAAGATAGAATTATTCCACGTGGATTGAGGATTCACAAGAAACCATCTTTTCAACATGATACCCAATTTACTACAGATTGGTATGGGATTCTTGACACTTGCTCCTTCTCTTTGATGAAACTTATCGTCAAATATAGGGAGCAACAATTGGAATCTTGTACCAAAAAGATAGAGGAGGTATTACTCAAGATAGGGACTTTTTCTCATTGTCGTGAATTTGACGAATTGGACAATAAGGTCAATATAAATGTCAAACAATATGAGAAGGAAATCACAGATAGAAAGTCCAAGAAAGTGTTAAGAGATAGGGATGATTATAATAAAGGGAACATTAGACAGTGGAGTCGGTTTAGATCACAAGATCCTTTGAGAACAGGTGTGAATAATAGAAACCGGTCAAATAGTTCTAAGAGACATACGAGGGGGAGTGAAGTTAGGATCTATAATAACGGTGCCCGATATAGGAATCAATCCTATGTTCATCCAAGTGCCAACAAGGAGGGTGTCCGTCCAAATGGGAGATCCACATGGAATACTGGTACCAATAGGAATCCTGTGGGCTCTATGAGATGTGAATCTAGGACTTCTTCTGTTGATTTGCAGTCCAAAAGTTCTGATGTTAGTAAAATAGTAGATAACTCTCGATTGTCCAATATTGAGAGTGGTGCTGTAGGTGGCACCATTGAAATGAATAAGGAAATTGAGAAATCAGAGATTATTGATTTTTTAGAATTGACTCCGCGCCCTCCACTGCAGGCTTCGACGTCCAAAGATTGGACTTTTTGGGAACATCCCAATCCCTTCTCTGTCCTCCAAGGAGGTCACAAGAGAAGTCTCGACGGCGAAGGGGCTGCAGAGGAGGGCGTGGAGCCAAACAAAAGGCCAAAACAATAATTGACCCAACTGAGGTTGGGGTTTATAATTTGTCATCACGATCTTTGAGTGCTAGCGAGTTGTCACTGTTAAGTTATGGATTATCTTTCTGTCCGGATTCTCCTCCTAACTTATTTGAAATCTTTAAGGACTTAAATATTTTTATTAGAAAGTTAACTTTGGAACGTTTCTTCAAGTTAAAAGTGACTAGTGGTATTAGTGAGGATAATATTGGTGATTTGGAGAAAATTATTATTGAGAATCCAATACCAACAGATTTAAAAGCTAAGTCTAATTTCTATCCTATACATTACAGGGGTAGTTATATAGAATCCTTTTTCAATTTGGTTTTAAGTGAGTTAAGGACAGTTTTGAGTAATCCTAATCCTAGGTACCATTCCAATTTGACGAGTAAAGAAAAAATGGCTATTAAGAGTCTTAGTTCAGATGAAGGGATTATCATCAAACCGGCAGATAAGGGGGGTGGGATCGTCATCCAGGACAGAGATGATTATATCAAAGAGGCTCATCGTATTCTTGGTGATGAGGAGTATTATTCGGTCCTGGGTGGCGATCCCTCCTCCCAGTATACTCTTGAATATAATAGATTGATTAAGAATGCACTCGTTGAGGGTGTTATTAGTAAATCAGAGTTTGAATTTTTGAAAATTAGGGAATCGAGGATTTCAGTTTACTATCACTTACCTAAGATACATAAAAGGTTGGTTGACCCTCCGGGGCGACCTATTATCTCTGGTGTTGAATGTTTGACTGCAAATTTGTCACATTTTGTTGATGTCCATCTCCAGAGATATGTGGTAGGTTTAAAATCATTTTTGAGAGATACGACTCATTTACTAACCATTATTCAGGATATTCAGTGGCAAGATAACTATAGGTGGGTTACTTTAGATGTACAGTCTCTGTATTCCAATATCAAACATGAAGATGGGATACGAGCTGTTAGATATTATTTAGAACAGGATTACTTGATGCCATACAAGCAATGTTATTTTATATTGGAAGCTATTTCTTTCATTCTCAAACATAATTATTTTTCTTTTATGGGTAGGTTTTATTTACAACAGAGGGGTACAGAGATGGGCACCAGGTTCGCTCCGAGTTTTGCCAACCTGTTTATGGGTTATTTTGAAGATCAGTATATTTGGCAGAACCAGTCTTTTGGAGCGAACCTGGTGCTCTATTATCGCTATATAGATGATATCATTATTATTTGGAAAGAAGATAATACCAAAGTTAATAGTTTTGTGGATTATATCAATGATAACAAGATGGGCATTCAATTTACATGTAATCAACATAGGGACATGATTGAATTCTTGGACATTCAATTGTTCAAGGATCAGGAAGGCAAGATAGGGTCACGCACTTTTTTTAAACAGGTGGATTGCAATAGTTATCTTGATTATAAAAGCAATCATCATCGCTTATGGATGGATAATGTCCCTTTCAGCCAGTTTCGAAGGATTAGGAGGAATTGTAGTGATATCATGGAATACGATCAGCAGTCTCTTATTTTATCTAAGAGATTTGCTGATAAAAATTATCCTTCTAGACTGATTGAACGAGATTATTTGAGGGCTAGACGGACATTGAGATCTGAAACATTAAAGAACAAAGAGATGGATACAGGTAAAGAGAAAATTAAAAAGTTGAGTTTTATTACAAGATACAATTCGGAACATAAAACAGTTGAGAATGTTTTTAGGAAGCATTGGAATGTTCTCACATTGGATCCAGCCTTAAAAGAAGTAGTGGGTAAGACTCCATCTTTTACATATAGAAGGGCTAGAACTTTAAAAAATAAATTAGCTCCTAGTAAAATTCCAGAGAGAACAAATGGAATGAGTCTTGCCCCACACTTTTTAAGTTATTCTGGGAGCTATAAGTGTGGACGGTCTAGATGTATAACATGTTCCTATATATCCCATAAAGTGTCAAGATTTAAATCTTCTATCACTGGTGATGTGTTTGATATAAAAACTTTTATGAACTGTGGTACCACAAATGCGGTCTATTTATTAGACTGCGTATGTGGCCTACAGTACATAGGGAGGACAACGAGGACTATACGTGAACGTTTTGGAGAACATCGCCGAAATATTGAATGTGGTTTCCAGGAGCATAGTGTTTCGCGACATTGTGCATTGTTGCATAATAAGGATCCGTCTTGTATTAAAATTACCCCTATTGAACGTGTTGTAGCTGTCAAGGGCACCAATGCGTTGAATCATAGGGAAGCGTACTGGATGTTTGTTTTGCAGACAATGGTACCTAATGGGTTAAATGAATCTATAGAAAATATATATTGATGGTATGGATTTTGAGATATATCACTGTGTATTTGTTTTGGTATTTATTAGTGTCACATTTTCTTAATTTTTTATTACTCATACTGGATATTTTTCCAGTTTATTTATTATTTATTTATTAATAATTTTTTTATTATTATTTTTTCATCATTTTCATCATTATTTTCTTTTCTTTTTTATATATATATTTTTTATATATACTATTTATTTTTTATTATTTTTTATCTTTATTTTTCTTAATTTTTATTATCATTTTATTTTATTTCCTTTTCTATTTATTTTCATTATCATTTTATTTCATTTTTCATTATATTTCGTGCTATTTATTTTTGTCTTTTGTTATGTTATGCATACGGATGTTATTTATATTTATACTTGGTGTATTTAGATCTTTCCATATTTTATATATTGTTATCCATGTGAGATGCCTCTGGTCAGGGTACTATCTTCACTATTCAATTCTCAATTAGGGTATATATTTTATTTATTTAAATGTTTTTACTTTTTTCCTTTTTCATTTAGGGGTATAAGAATAGCTCTATTTTGTTTTTTGAGCATTTTTGTGTGCTAATGGTTGGTCACGGGTTATATCTCGTGAATAATCACGCGATAGTGGATCTTGTACAACTTGCGTACTTTGTACGTATTTGGTGCGTTCCACATATCAGCAGTAGAATTCTGATTGAGGCATGTCCTTTGTACGGATGGCGGCTGGTGATTCGTCTCGCGAGAGTTTGTTGTCCAATGATGTTGGGCTCCTTGCTCTCGCGTGGTGACGCTCTGTCATGTCGTGATGAAATTTCGTCATGGCGGCTGGTGATTCGTCTCGCGAGGTTTTGTTGCCCAATGATGTTGGGCTCCTTGCTTTCGCGTAGTGACGCTTTGTCATGCCGTGATGATGTTCCGTCATGACGCCTCGTTATGGCTTACGATTTGAATTGGGATGATGGGTCATAAAAGAGGCATCACACATGGAGGTAAGAGTTGTTTATTTTTCTGAGCAAATTGCTTTTTATTGTATTGTTCTTTGCCTATAAATTTGAAAAAGAGATTGATATCTCGAAACGCGTTATTGGGCATACAATAGCAATATGCTTTTTTGAAATTCTAAATAAATTGTGTTTTTAACGAAGATAAGGATTTGTGGATTCAATCGGTACACCAAGGCGACCGTTACGGGGCGGTCTATGTATCCCCGTTTGTTCTAGCTGGATATTTCACCCAGCTACCACATCTCTTTTGTGTGAGTATTGTTGTCATCAGAGTCCAGGTCTATTAGTGTGGTGGTTTGCGCTCTTTCTGTTCGTCTTTTCTCTTTTGTTCCAAGGATCCTGAAGGATTGTGGGAGTCCTCAAGACGCAGCATCCATCGCACTTTGAACTGAGTGAGGGCAGTTGAAATCCCTCATAGACGCATGCTGATCACTTCTAGTGGTCATTTACATTGTAAGTGAAGTGGTGTATTGGTGGAGGTTCTATATTGGTATATATTACACTAGGAGCGCCCTTTTTTTTTCTTCTGTATTATATGCGAAGGCCCGCTAGTGAGCTGACGCTATAAAACATTATATGAGAGGGCCCGCTAGAGAGCTGACCCAATAAAACATTATATGAGAAGGCCCGCTGGTGAGCTGACCTATATAAAAATTGTCAAAAAGGGCCCGCTGGTGAGCTGGCCCTATATAAAAATTATATCACAGGGCCCGCTGGTGAGCTGGCCCTATATAAAAATTATAGCACAGGGCATATGGAAGAGGAGGAGGAGGATGAGAAGATTAAGAGTCAACCATATACCCGTTTTTTGGGTGGAAGGGGTGAATGGGAATACAGAGTATTCCCATCATTGTAAATAACATATATAAAGTGAGTTTATGTTCCCCCAGGGCTTTCCTCCAGTGGAGTGGAGAAGTCAGGGGAAATCCAGGCCTTGTTCATTTTTATAAGTGTCAACCTATCAGCATTGTCGGTGGAAAGGCGGATACGCTTATCTGTTATGATGCCACCAGCAGCACTAAATACCCGCTCAGACAGAACGCTGGCGGCAGGGCAGGCCAGCACCTCCAAGGCGTAGAGTGCCAGTTCATACCACGTGTCCAGCTTGGACACCCAGTAGTTGTAAGGCACAGAGGGATCATTGAGGACGCTGACACGGTCTGCTACGTACTCCTTCACCATCTTCCAAAACTTTTCCCTCCTTGTGACACTAGGCTGCGCATCAGGGTGAGGGTGCTGGCGGGGTGTCATGAAGGTGTCCCACGCCTTGGAGAGTGTTGCCCTGCCTTTGTCGGAACTGCTGTGTGCTCCCCTTTTCTCCCCTTCTCGGTTGGCCAAGGTAGCACGTACTCTGCCGCCAGCGTTGTCAGATGGAAAATTTTGGAGCAATTTTTCAACAAGAACCTTCTGGTATTGCACCATTTTGCTTGTCCTCTCCACCGGAGGAATGAGAGATGAGAAATTCTCTTTGTAGCGGGGGTCCAGAAGGGTGAACACCCAGTAATCCGTGTTGTCTAAAATGCGTATAACGCGTGGGTCACGGGAAAGGCAGCCTAACATAAAGTCAGCCATGTGTGCCAGAGTACCAACAGGCAAGATTTCGCTGTCCTCACCAGGAGGATGACTCTCAATCTCCTCATCCTCTTCCTCCTCTTCTGCCCACCCACGCTGAAGAGATGGAACTAAAGTTCCATGGCTACCCTCTGTAGCGGAGGCAACCGTGTCTTCCTCCTCCTCCTCCTCCTCCTCCAATTGTCGCTGAGAAGACGAAGTGAGGGTGCTCTGGCTATCACCTTGTGTAAGCTCTTCCTCCCGCATTTCCACCTCTTCCACATGCAAAGCGTCAGTTTTAATTGTGAGCAGCGAGCGTTTCAGTAGACACAGAAGTGGGATGGTTACACTGATAATAGCGTTATCGCCGCTCACCATCTGTGTCGATTCCTCAAAATTGCGTAAAACCTCACAGAGGTCTGACATCCATTCCCACTCCTCACTTCTGATTACAGGAAGTTGAACGGAGAGGCGACGACCGTGTAACAGCTGGTACTCCACTACTGCCCTCTGCTGCTCACAAAGCCGGGCCAACATGTGGAAGGTGGAGTTCCAGCGCGTGCTCACGTCACACAGCAGCCAGTGAGCTGGCAATTGTAAGCGCTGCTGCAGCTTCAACAGGCCGGCTGAAGCTGTAGATGACTTACGGAAATGTGCACACACGCGGCGCACCTTGGTCAAGAGATCATGCACATTGGGGTAGGTTTTTAGAAATCGCTGAACCACTAAATTAAATACATGCGCTAGGCATGGTACGTGTGTGAGCTTGCCGAGCTCCAAAGCCGCCACCAAGTTACGCCCATTATCACACACAACCATGCCTGGTTGCAGGTTGAGTGGCGAGAGCCACTGCTCGGTCTGGTGACTAATCCCCTGCAACAGCTCTGAGGCCGTGTGCTGTTTGTCCCCAAGGCAGATCTGCTTCAGCACGGCCTGTTGACGCTTCCCCACTGCAGTGCTACACTGCTTCCAGCTACTGGCTGATGGGGGAGTGGCGCTGCGTGTAGAGAATTCGGAGGTGGAAACGGAGGAGGAGGAGCCAATAACGTAGGTGCTGGCGGAAACCCTGATGGAGGTAGGGCCCGCAATCCTCGGCGTGGGTAGCACCCGTGCCATCCCAGGGTCCGAGTCGCTCCCAGCCTCCACGACATTCACCCAGTGTGCCGTCAGGGAAATGTAGCGTCCCTGGCCACAAGCACTTGTCCATGTGTCAGTCGTTAAGTGGACCTTCCCAGTAACTGCGTTGGTCAGGGCACGGGTGATGTTACGGGACACATGGTGGTGTAATGCGGGGATGGCACACCGGGAAAAGTAGTGGTGGCTGGGGACCGCGTACCGAGGGACAGCTGCTGCCATCAGGCTGCGGAAGGACTCAGTGTCCACAAGCCTAAATGGCAGCATTTCGATGGCCAGTAATTTGGAAAGGTGTGAGGTTAGTGCTATGGCCTGTGGGTGGGTGGCTGGGTATTTTCGCTTGCGCTCAAATGCCTGGGGTAACGACATTTGGACGCTGTGCTGGGACAGGGAAGTGGATGTGGTCGCTGATGGTGCTTCAGATGGTACAGGTGCAGGGCGGGAGGTATGCGGGCCTGCGCCTTCGACAGGCGATTGGCCGGCACCGAAAACAGGGGAAGAGGAGGCAGTGGTGTGGCCTGCAGACACAGATGGGCGATCCAGGCGTTCCTCCCACTTATTACGGTGCTTGGATGCCATGTGTCGGATCATGCTGGTGGTGGTGAGGTTTCTAGTGTTCATGCCTCGGCTCATTCTGGTGTGGCACAGGTTGCAAACTACAATTCTTTTGTCGTCCGCACTTTCCTTAAAAAAACGCCATACCGCGGAACACCTACCCCTTGGCAAGGGAGATTTACGCAAGGAGGTGCTCCGTGGAACATTTGCGGGCCGGTTTGGTGCGGTCCGCCTTCTTTCTGTAGCCACACCACTGCCTCTTCCAGCCTGTTGCGGTGCTGCAGATGGCTCACCCTCAGGACTGCTGTCATCGCTCGGCTCTACACCTTCCCAGGTGGGGTCAGACACCTCATCGTCCACCAAGTCCTCCTCCACTTCCTCACTCTGATCATCCTCCTCATGTCTTGATCCCACCACATACTCAGTCATTGACAACTGTATAACATCCTCCTCAACAAGGTCTTGAGACAGTAATAGTGGTTGATTTAATGGCAACTGTGTCTCATCATCATCATCATCATCCACTACTTCCTTTGACCTTAAATGCCGTTCACATCTGTCATCTTCTTGTGATTGGGTACCCTCTAGAGGTTGTGAATCAGGGCACAAGATGTCATGTTCCTCTGCAAGCGTGCTTGGAGAGAGGGTCAAATGAAGGATTGGTGATGAGACGAGCTCCTCACTATATCCCAGTGTGGGATCACTTCTTTGACCAGACCGTCTATGGTGGGAGGAAGGATGATCAGAGTGAGGATTATGTTGACCAGACTCTTGGCTACTGAGAGTGGACTTGGTGGAAGACAGGGTGGTGCTTAACCGACTGGAAGCAGTATCAGCTGACATCCAACCGACCACCTGTTCGCAGTGGTCGGACCTCGAGAGTGATGTCCTGCGACGCCCTGTAAAATGAGACATGAAGCTAGGTATGGTGGATGTCTTTCTTTCTTGTGCTCTGGCACCAGGCACAGTTTCTCCGCGTCCTGACCCGCGCCCTGAACTATCAGGATCACGTCCACTTCCCCGTCCCTTTTTACCCTCCTTCTTCATCTTACACGGAATATGTGACTTTGATATTTTAGTTTGAAGACTTAACAGTATTTCTTCCTATTCTGCAACTGTTCAGAGTACACAGAATAGGCTGCTAAACTGCGGTGACGCACACTGAATGGAATATGTGACTTTGATATTTTAGTTTGAAGACTTAACAGTATTTCTTCCTATTCTGCAACTGTGCAGAGTACACAGAATAGGCTGCTAAACTGCGGCGAAGCACACTGAATGGAATATGTGACTTTGATATTTTAGTTTGAAGACTTAACAATATTTCTTCCTATTCTGCAACTGTGCAGAGTACACAGAATAGGCTGCTAAACTGCGGTGACGCACACTGAATGGAATATGTGACTTTGATATTTTAGTTTGAAGACTTAACAGTATTTCTTCCTATTCTGCAACTGTGCAGAGTACACAGAATAGGCTGCTAAACTGCGGCGAAGCACACTGAATGGAATATGTGACTTTGATATTTTAGTTTGAAGACTTAACAGTATTTCTTCCTATTCTGCAACTGTGCAGAGTACACAGAATAGGCTGCTAAACTGCGGTGAAGCACACTGAATGGAATATGTGACTTTGATATTTTACTTTGAAGACTTAACAGTATTTCTTCCTATTCTGCAACTGCAGAGTACACAGAATAGGCTGCTAAACTGCGGTGACGCACACTGAATGGAATATGTGACTTTGATATTTTAGTTTGAAGACTTAACAGTATTTCTTCCTATTCTGCAACTGTGCAGAGTACACAGAATAGGCTGCTAAACTGCGGTGACGCACACTGAATGGAATATGTGACTTTGATATTTTACTTTGAAGACTTAACAGAATGTGCTCTAATCTGCAACTTTGCACACTAAACAGAATGTGCTCTAATCTGCAACTTTGCACACTAAACAGAATGTGCTCTAATCTGCAACTTTGCACACTAAACAGAATGTGCTCTAATCTGCAACTTTGCACACTAAACAGAATATATGAAATTTTTTTTTTTTGTTTTTTTCCCCCCACACAAAATAACCTGCTGCCCCCACACACAGTAGTCCTAAAAAGGACTTTTGGTTCTTTTTTTTTTCACAATTTTGCTTTTTTTCTCCCTACACTGACTTTCCCTTCCTATCCTCATCTCTCCCTGGCTAAGACTGAGCCGAACTCGCTGGTCAGGTGCTATACAGCACCCGACCACGGGTTCTGGCCAGCCAATCAGTGTAATGCCAGCAGCCAACATGGCTGCTGGCATTACACTGATGTCAGAGCCTCCCTGCACGTTTATTGGCTGCGCAGCAGCCGCAAAACGTGCGGGGAGGAGACCCGAACATGGCGGGCGAGCACATGCGGTACTCGTACGAGTACCGCCATGTGCCGAGCAGAGCGATGCTCGAGCCGATCCGAGCATCGGCCGAGCATGCTCGCTCAACACTACCTGTGACGTTTCATGTGCTAATTAAGGTGTGCAGTGATGTTTCTTGTGCTAAGTAAAGTGGAACTACCAACCCAAGTAGAGTTAAACCCCAAAAATTACCCATCTGGCAAGTAGGGTTGCCAACCAGCCGGTATTTTACCGGCAGTCCGGTAAAATCTTGGCTTCTGTCCAATGTTAAGTCTATGGAGGGAATGCCATGGCCGGTATTTTTTGGAAGGAAAGGTGGCAACCCTACTGGCAACTAGCTGAACAAGAGGTCTAGTCACCAGAATAATTACCTCTTTACGGAGAAATTCTACTGCTCCCGAGAATGACGGGCAGGCAACAGCGCTTTAAAGGAGCAGTAAACTTTTTTTTATGAAAACACAAATTTTACAGAGCATTTCCTGCTGAATAAAACAAGGTCACTCCCATCGCTGTCAGGTGTTTTATTCAAACTTTACAGCAGTTTAAATAATCAGGAAGTGAATTTACTGTGTTTACTTCCTGATACTTCTAACTGACAGGAAGTGACTTTACTGTGTTTACTTCCTGAAAGTTCTAACTGACGGGAAGTGAATTTACTGTGATTTACTTCCTGATAGTTCTAACTGATAGGAAGTGAATTTAGTGTGTTTACTTCCTGATAGTTGTAACTGACAGGAAGTGAATTTACTGTGTGATTACTTCCTGATAGTCCTAACTGACAGGAAGTGAATTTACTGTGTTTACTTCCTGATAGTTCTAACTGACAGGAAGTGACTCAGCAGTTTCTATCACATTCTATGGAGAACTGTATGTCTCTGACTTTTCTGACTTTCCTCTCCATTAGAATCTAACAGGAAATCGAATTAGAATTTGACCACTAGAGGGCACTGCTAATGTAAAAAAAAAACATAGGTTTAAACTGTAATAATCTGGATCTGTTACACCTCACAAAGACAGCGCAAAAAAACAAGAAGAGAAACCAATCTAAGTGTAGACATTTAATAATAAAAAGTAATAAAAACAATATAAATTTTGCACTCACATTTGCCCTTCTTGGGCATTAAGCGTATCATGCGGTCCCTCTCTCAGACTGCCAAACGTACTGTGTCCTCACAAACTCCTGTCGAATCCTTTTGGTCCTCTTTGGTCATTTAAAGGATGGAATGACAGCTGTCCCCGATCTATTTGGTAACTGTAAATCCATATCAAACTTCATTACCTTTTGGTTGTTTGGATCATTTGTGGACTATATCTTTATTATTTATTTTTTACCTTTCCATCATTATTTATATATTATCATTTCAGCGTCTGTTTTATTTGCTCCTTTTTGTTTTTTATATTGCGCTTCCCTGTGTTCTTTTCTGCCAGTCTCATGTTTTATTTTTGATACTAGCCAAATCATTTCCTTTCTGTCAGCATTATTATTTGTGTTCCAAGCCATTATATAGGATTGCAGGAGCGCTTTTCTTTAATTATCTAATTTTTATTATTAAACTGTAATAACTCTGGAAATATAAATCTCTCTGCAGTGGGAGTACTATTATTTTACTCAATAGGAAAATCCCTACAATATATATTTTTTTCAATACTGTTCCTTTAAAAGAATCTGCGCACCTGCTCCATCAGTCCCTTCTGGTACCATTCAGTACCTGGCAACGCCTCCTAGAGCAGACTGGGACTGACAGCGCAGGCGCGCAGACGTCACTATGTAAAGATGTCTGCGCTGTTTCCTGGATAATAGTATTGGGAGCAGTAGAATTCCTCTATCAGCAGACGATTAGTACTATTGAGCAGCTATGCAAATGAAGCTCTGTGCTGTACCAGGACATTTTCACTTTTCCCAGGAATATCTCCTAAACTAGACATCTGTCACATATAAATAAAGGATTGTTATAAAGGATTGTTATTCTGGTTAACATGACATATAGACAGTTTTGAATGAAGTTGTCAAATATGTAAATAAAATGTAAAATGAGAGGTCCAGTTTAATTAAATATGCATCAAGGGTCAAAGGAAACCTCTGGCCGTGGGATAGAAACAGGTCTACCCTGTCCCCCCTGTTGTTTATTTTGGTCATGGAACCCTTCTACCAACATGTCCGCTCTAGGCAAAAGATTTCTGGGAAATTTCTTGTGGGAAAGGAGCACAAGTTGTCTATTTATGCAGACGACATCCTGTTCACCCTGTCGGACCTATATTGCTCAATACTTGCTGTGATGGATGACATTCAGACTTTTAACGCTCTTTCAGACTTTAAAGGGATAGTAATACTTCGTTTTAACTTTATTTTATTTTGTTGGCATTAAAAAAACATGAAGAACGATATAAGTCTCATCTCTCAGACCTTTATGGTTTAAAAGATATTCACAAGCAAAGTTTCCTCCTCCTGGCTCTTTTACCTATTGTAAGCCATCTCTCCTCTGATGTGGAATCCAGTCCATAGACCAGACAGATAACAGAAGGGGACAATCTTCTTCCTATGAGAACAATGAAATCCCTGCCCCCCTTGACAAGCTTTTCAGGTTTTTCCCTTATCTTAATTGAAGATTGTCCCTCTCTGCAGTCTACCTGGGCACCTCCCTTCTGATCTGGCTGAACGGGGGAGATACTTTGCTTGTGAATATCTCTTAAACCATAAAGGTTTGAGAGATAAGACTTATATCGTTCTTCATGTTTTTTTAATGCCTACAAAATAAAATAAAGATAAAACGAAGTATTACTATCCCTTTAAAGGGATAGTAACACTTCGTTTTAACTTTATTTTATTTTGTAGGCATTAAAAAAACATGAAGAATGATATAAGTCTTATCTCTCAAACCTTTATGGTTTATGAGATATTCACAAGCAAAGTTCCCCTCCCCGCCCCTTTTACCTAGTGTAAGCCATCTCTTCTCAGATGTGAGTCTGGTTGTATGACAGTACAGATAACAGAAGGGGACAATTTTCTTTGTATGAAAACAATGAAAGCCCTTCCCCCCTTGACAAGGTTTTCAGCTTTTTCCATTATCTTAATTGAAGATTGTCCCTCTCTGCAGTCTATCTGGGCATCTCCCTTCTTATCTGGTTGAACAGGGGGGGGAAACTTTGTTTGTGAATATCTCTTAAACCATAAAGGTTTCAGAGATAAGACTTATATCATTCTTCATGTTTTTTTAATGCCTACAAAATAAAATAAAGTTAAAATGAAGTATTACTATCCCTTTAAGATCGTACCCAGGAGAATAGTCTATAAATTATAGCTCTAAGACTCTGGCGAATCCTGAAGAGGTTACATCAGATGGAGGAGTGGACACAGTAACGTGGACAGAAACGCTGGGAGACAGATAAGCGAATTATTTATTTTCATTCTGTACGTGTCTTTGATTGCATGCACAGTATAGTTTAAGAGAATAAACATTGCTTTTAGATGGAATCTCTTTGTCTTTTGAGCCCTAGATTCACAGATTTCGTGAATTTCTATGCTGTACTGTAATAATGTTTCTTCTTTCTCAATAAAGATGTTAAAAAAATAGTAAAAAGGTTTAAATTCAGCTGGAATTCAAGAGAACAGAACGTCACTGATAAATTGATAATAATTTTGAGAATATTAAAAGTATTCTATTTAGAGATAAATTGATTGGTCGATATTAAATGATGTAATTAACGGCTCTTCAGATGAGGAAACTTACAATTCAATTCAAGATGTACTTGGCCGGTTCCTGGGTAATTATATAGTTACACCACTCACTAAATGTGAGTCTTTATTTCGTGGAACTCCACTTAGAAATCTGTTTCCCGAATTTATAAAATCTTACTCTATGATACCACAAATTTGAGTTGGCAATACTCATGGGAGTCTTTTCTATAGCAGTCTTGGTCTGAAGAGGAATGGGAAAGAATTAACACTCGAATACACAAAATAATCTGAATCTTAACCTAATTGAACAATCATTTAAAATGTTTGACATCTACTGTCTAGTACCAACAAAAATTGTTTCAATGTATAAAGACGCTACAGACCAATGTTTCTGTGATTGCCAAGACTCTGGAACCTTTCTACATATTTGGTGGACCTGTCCCAAGGTGAAGCAGATACGGGACAAAATGAGTGATCTTCTCTCCCAAATTCTTCATATAAATATACTGCTCAAGAACTGGGAAGCTCTTCTTGGTGTGAAGGTTCATTTGACCAGCAAGAATCAGGACAAATGAATGATCAGAATCAGTTCAGCTACATGAGCCTGCATTGGTTTGCAGTGGAAAAGCCCTGACCTATTCTGGTCCAACATTTTAGATAAAATTAATTTTATCTGTAGGAACGAATACCTGAGCTCAACAAAATTGGGAAACTATGATGTCTTCCTCTCCATCTGGTCTCGTTGGATTGATAGTAGTTTCTGCCCAGAAGGTAGATCGTTAAACAGGGTCTAGCTTTCCTCTCTTTTTGTCCTAAATTAATTTATTGTATTTTTCCTCCTTTCTTCACTTATATTTTACAGATATTTACTTCATGTCATGTTATTTATATATGTTACATATTTATTTTATATACTTGCTTTAGTTATAGACTGCAGGTGGAGATGTGCTAAGGTGTGATAAAGAGGACATAACTTCTCCAGTGTGATAATCTCACCAGTTCCTATGTTATTCTATGGGAGAGATTTAGTTAAAGACTACAGGGGAGATGTCCTGAGGTGTGATAAAGAGGAGATAACTTAATCAGTGTGATAAACTCTCCAGTTCCTATGTTATTCTATGGAAGAGCTTTAGTTATAGATACAGGGGGAGATGTATGAAGCTGTGATAAAGAGGCGCTAAACACTCCAGTTCGTATGTTAGTCAATAACAGATGAGAGTTGGTACTGTGTTAGCTGTAGAAATACAGGAGGCAAATATAGTTTTTGATACCTTTTATTGGCTAACTAAGCAGATTTAGAATGCAAGCTTTCAATACATTAGGTCTCTTCCTCAGGCAGGTTATAACAAGAGACCTAAGGTCTTGAAAGCTTGCATTCTAAAGCTACTTAGTTAGCCAATAAAGGTATCAAAAACTATTTATCACCATAGCTGGGAACCTGTCGGATTTAGAGCAGTGCCTCTGGGTGAAACCTTAAAGGGATAGTAATGTTTCATATTAAAAGCAGCTCTAATTAATCATCATAGTATTTGAACTTTGGAGAGTGTTATATCAGTTCTGTAAGAGTTGTAGTACAAGAGTAATTCAATGACAAAATATCCCCCCTCCCACCCTTTTACTGATGTAACACTGTTCAGCCAGATCAGAAGGGGGGTGACCAGGTAGACTGCAAAGAGGGACAATCTTCAATTAAGATAAGGGAAAAACCTGAAAAACTTGTCAAGGGGGGCAGGGCTTTTATTGTTCTCATAGGAAGAAGATTGTCCCCTTCTGTTATCCGTCTGGTCTATGGACTGGATTCAACATCTGAGAAGAGGTGGCTTACACTAGGTAAAAGGGGCGGGAGGGGAAACTTTGCTTGTGAATATCTCTCAAACCATAAAGGTCTGAGCGATAAGACTTATATCGTTCTTCATGTTTTTTTAATGCCTACAAAATAAAATAAAGATAAAACGAAGTATTACTATCCCTATCTCTGGGCATATACAGTATGTGTGCGTTTGGTGCCCGCGGACAAATTGTGACCTGTGTCACGTGATGATTACGCTGCATGCCTGGTTTCAGGGCAAGAGGAGAACCTGTACTGGCCTGGTCACCAGTGTTGTTAGTAAATTCTTTTTACTTCATTCTTTCACGGTGGTGTGATAGACGGGAGTGAAGTTAAATGCTGTTTTAACCCTTTGAGTGCAAGAGCATTGCAAACTCCTGTTGCACTCAAAGGGTTAAACATGGTACTTTTTTTTTAATCTCCAGGTGACCTATTACTAAAGGTTCCCAGGTATGTTTATCACACATTAGTACATCTCCCCCTGTAGTCTATAACTAAATCTCTCCCATATAATAACAGGAACTGGAGAGTTTATCACACTGGAGAAGTTATCTCCTCTTTATCACACCTTAGTACATCTCCCCTGTAGTCTATAACTAAATCTCTCCCATAGAATAACATAGGAACTGGAGAGTTTATCTCACTGGAGAAGTTATCTCCTCTTTATCACACCTTAGTACATCTCCCCTGTAGTCTATAACTAAATCTCTCCCATAGAATAACATAGGAACTGGAGAGGTTATCACACTGGAAAAGTTATCTCCTCTTTATCACACCTTAGTACATCTCCCCTGTAGTCTATAGCTAAAGATCTCCCATAGAATAACATAAGAACTGGAGAGGTTATCTCACTGGAGAAGTTATCTCCTCTTTATCACACCTTAGTACATCTCACCTGTAGTGTATAACTAAATCTCTCCCATAGAATAACATAGGAACTGGAGAGTTTATCTCACTGGAGAAGTTATCTCCTCTTTATCACACCTTAGTACATCTACTCTGTATACTATAACTAAATCTCTCCCATAGAATAACAGGAACTGGAGAGTTTATCTCACTGGAGAAGTTATATCCTCTTTATCACACCTTAGTACATCTCCCCTGTAGTCTATAACTAAATATCTCCCATAGAATAACATAGGAACTGGAGAGTTTATCTCACTGGAGAAGTTATCTCCTCTATATCACACCTTAACACATCTCCCCTGTAGTCTATAACTAAATCTCTCCCATAGAATAACATAGGAACTGGAGAGTTTATCACACTAGAGAAGTTATCTCCTCTTTATCACACCTTAGTACATCTCCCCTGTAGTCTATAACTAAAGATCTCCCATAGAATAACATAGGAACTGGAGAGTTTATCTCACTGGAGAAGTTATCTCCTCTTTATCACACCTTAGTACATCTCCCCTGTAGTCTATAACTAAATCTCTCCCATAGAATAACATAGGAACTGGAGAGTTTCTCTCACTGGAGAAGTTATCTCCTCTATATCACACCTTAGTACATCTCCCCTGTAGTCTATAACTAAATCTCTCCCATAGAATAACATAGGAACTGGAGAGTTTATCACACTAGAGAAGTTATCTCCTCTATATCACACCTTAGTACATCTCCTCTGTAGTCTATAACTAAAGATCTCCCATAGAATAACACAGGAACTGGAGAGTTTATCTCACTGGAGAAGTTATCTCCTCTTTATCACACCTTAGTACATCTCCTCTGTAGTCTATAACTAAAGATCTCCCATAGAATAACATAGGAACTGGAGTGTTTATCTCACTGGAGAAGTTATCTCCTCTTTATCACACCTTAGTACATCTCCCCTGTAGTCTATAACTAAATATCTCCCATAGAATAACATAGGAACTGGAGAGTTTATCTCACTGGAGAAGTTATCTCCTCTATATCACACCTTAACACATCTCCCCTGTAGTCTATAACTAAATCTCTCCCATAGAATAACATAGGAACTGGAGAGTTTATCACACTAGAGAAGTTATCTCCTCTTTATCACACCTTAGTACATCTCCCCTGTAGTCTATAACTAAAGATCTCCCATAGAATAACATAGGAACTGGAGAGTTTATCTCACTGGAGAAGTTATCTCCTCTTTATCACACCTTAGTACATCTCCCCTGTAGTCTATAACTAAATCTCTCCCATAGAATAACATAGGAACTGGAGAGTTTCTCTCACTGGAGAAGTTATCTCCTCTATATCACACCTTAGTACATCTCCCCTGTAGTCTATAACTAAATCTCTCCCATAGAATAACATAGGAACTGGAGAGTTTATCACACTAGAGAAGTTATCTCCTCTATATCACACCTTAGTACATCTCCTCTGTAGTCTATAACTAAAGATCTCCCATAGAATAACACAGGAACTGGAGAGTTTATCTCACTGGAGAAGTTATCTCCTCTTTATCACACCTTAGTACATCTCCTCTGTAGTCTATAACTAAAGATCTCCCATAGAATAACATAGGAACTGGAGTGTTTATCTCACTGGAGAAGTTATCTCCTCTTTATCACACCTTAGTACATCTCCCCTGTAGTCTATAACTAAATATCTCCCATATAATAACATAGGAACTGGAGAGTTTATCTCACTGGAGAAGTTATCTCCTCTTTATCACACCTTAGTACATCTCCTCTGTAGTGTATAACTAAAGATCTCCCATAGAATAACATAGGAACTGGATAGTTTATCTCACTGGAGAAGTTATCTCCTCTATATCACATCTTAGTACATCTCCCCTGTAGTCTATAACTAAATATCTCCCATATAATAACATAGGAACTGGAGAGTTTATCTCACTGGAGAAGTTATCTCCTCTTTATCACACCTTAGTACATCTCCCCTGTAGTCTATAACTAAATCTCTCCCATAGAATAACATAGGAACTGGAGAGTTTATATCACTGGAGAAGTTATCTCCTCTTTATCACACCTTAGTACATCTCCCCTGTAGTCTATAACTAAATCTCTCCCATAGAATAACATAGGAACTGGAGAGTTTATATCACTGGAGAAGTTATCTCCTCTTTATCACACCTTAGTACATCTCCCCTGTAGTCTATAACTAAATCTCTCCCATAGAATAACATAGGAACTGGAGAGTTTATATCACTGGAGAAGTTATCTCCTCTTTATCACACCTTAGTACATCTCCCCTGTAGTCTATAACTAAATCTCTCCCATAGAATAACATAGGAACTGGAGAGTTTATCTCACTGGAGAAGTTATCTCCTCTTTATCACACCTTAGTACATCTCCCCTGTAGTCTATAACTAAATCTCTCCCATAGAATAACATAGGAACTGGAGAGGTTATCACACTGGAAAAGTTATCTCCTCTTTATCACACCTTAGTACATCTCCCCTGTAGTCTATAGCTAAAGATCTCCCATAGAATAACATAAGAACTGGAGAGGTTATCTCACTGGAGAAGTTATCTCCTCTTTATCACACCTTAGTACATCTCCCCTGTAGTCTATAACTAAATCTCTCCCATAGAATAACATAGGAACTGGAGAGTTTATCTCACTGGAGAAGTTATCTCCTCTTTATCACACCTTAGTACATCTCACCTGTAGTGTATAACTAAATCTCTCCCATAGAATAACATAGGAACTGGAGAGTTTATCTCACTGGAGAAGTTATCTCCTCTTTATCACACCTTAGTACATCTCCCCTGTAGTCTACAACTAAAGATCTCCCATAGAATAACATAGGAACTGGAGAGGTTATCTCACTGGAGAAGTATTCTCCTCTTTATCACACATTAGTACATCTCTCCTGTAGTCTACAACTAAATATCTCCCATAGAATAACATAGGAACTGGAGAGTTTATCTCACTGGAGAAGTATTCTCCTCTTTATCACACCTTAGTACATCTCCCCTGTAGTCTATAACTAAATCTCTCCCATATAATAACATAGGAACTGGAGAGTTTATCTCACTGGAGAAGTTATCTCCTCTTTATCACACCTCAGGACATCTCCCCTGTAGTCTATAACTAAATCTCTCCCATAGAATAACATAGGAACTGGAGAGTTTATCTCACTGGAGAAGTTATCTCCTCTTTATCACATCTTAGTACATCTCCCCTGTAGTCTATAACTAAATATCTCCCATAGAATAACATAGGAACTGGAGAGTTTATCTCACTGGAGAAGTTATCTCCTCTTTATCACACCTTAGTACATCTCCCCTGTAGTCTATAACTAAATCTCTACCATAGAATAACATAGGAACTGGAGAGTTTATCTCACTGGAGAAGTTATCTCCTCTTTATCACACCTTAGTACATCTCCCCTGTAGTCTATAACTAAATCTCTCCCATAGAATAACATAGGAACTGGAGAGTTTATCTCACTGGAGAAGTTATCTCCTCTTTATCACACCTTAGTACATCTCCCCTGTAGTCTATAACTAAATCTCTACCATAGAATAACATAGGAACTGGAGAGTTTATCTCACTGGAGAAGTTATCTCCTCTTTATCACACCTTAGTACATCTCCCCTGTAGTCTATAACTAAATCTCTCCCATATAATAACATAGGAACTGGAGAGTTTATCACACTGGATAAGGTATCTCCTCTTTATCACACCTCAGGACATCTCCCCTGTAGTCTATAACTAAATATCTCCCATAGAATAACATAGGAACTGGAGAGTTTATCTCACTGGAGAAGTTATCTCCTCTTTATCACACCTTAGTACATCTCCCCTGTAGTCTATAACTAAATCTCTACCATAGAATAACATAGGAACTGGAGAGTTTATCTCACTGGAGAAGTTATCTCCTCTTTATCACACCTTAGTACATCTCCCCTGTAGTCTATAACTAAATCTCTCCCATAGAATAACATAGGAACTGGAGAGTTTATCTCACTGGAGAAGGTATCTCCTCTTTATCACTCCTTAGTACATCTCCCCTGTAGTCTATAACTAAATCTCTACCATAGAATAACATAGGAACTGGAGAGTTTATCTCACTGGAGAAGTTATCTCCTCTTTATCACACCTTAGTACATCTCCCCTGTAGTCTATAACTAAATCTCTCCCATATAATAACATAGGAACTGGAGAGTTTACCTCACTGGAGAAGTTATCTCCTCTTTATCACACCTCAGGACATCTCCCCTGTAGTCTATAACTAAATATCTCCCATAGAATAACATAGGAACTGGAGAGTTTATCTCACTGGAGAAGTTATCTCCTCTTTTTGCCTCCTGTATGTTAGTCAATGGAGGAGATGTACCTGGTGAATCAATCTATAGCTCCCCATCAAACTACATATACTGACGTTTCCAACGTACCGCAGACACATCTAGTGATTATATGTAACTGTAAATTAACATGCTGTGTTTGACCCCACACGGTGACAAATCAAATACAATAATCGGCTGGGGAGCCACCATCGTACTAGACGCCATTACACCCCACTGCTCTCTACACACAAGATGGCGGGGCCTCCAAGTCCTCATGTGCTCAGGCCGTCTGCCAATCAGCCAATCCAAGAAGGCTACAGCCAATAGGGAAACAATAGACAACTGACTGACGTGCTCGAAGACCAATCCGACAATAACTCTTTGTTCGACTACTCCCGCCGTCCATACGTAACGTTACAGGGTTAGCCAATGACTGCCCGTGTTGACGGAGTGACACTAAAATAAGCCATTAAACAATAGAACTGAGTAAATGGCGGCCTCACTGGCCTATCGTAGAGCAGCGAGTGGGCGGGGCTGTTCGGGTTTAGCCCCGGCGCCATGTTACGGAGTGCTCAGTCCCGGCGGATCTCTGAAGATGGCGGCAGCTGCAGCGGTGGGAGGAAGGTCAGCTTTTTACGGGACAGACGGTGGACGGGCCCCAAAGAGGCAGAAAACCGACGGAACAGACGACAACGTGGCGGCCTCAGCGGTAAGTGGACACGGATCGGCTCCACGTATAGGCGGGTAGATCTGTATGCCGGGCACTGCGTGGCCGGGGATGATCGCGGCGGTGGGTACACCTAGTGATCTCATTGGTGTGTAGTGGGTGTACCCCCCATTGACTGTTCTCCTTAGTGATGTGTTGGATTTGGGACATGTAACCCCAGTCTGCACCCTGACCGGCTCTGTATGAGTCTGTATTGGCCTTAGATGGGACAATGGACAGACGTGACCCCAGTAATAACCGGGCTGCCCCCTGACCGGCTGTATGTGTGTGTATTGGTATTAGATGGGACAATGGGCAGATATTGCCCCAGTCTGCACCCTGACCGGCTGTGTATGAGTCTGTATTGGTATTAGATGGGACAATGGGCATACACTACCCCAGTCTGCACCCTGACCGGCTGTGTATGAGTCTGTATTGGCTTTAGATGGGACAATGGGCAGACGTGACCCCAGTAATGCCCGGGCTGCCCCCTGACCGGCTGTGTGTGTATTGGTATTAGATGGGACAGTTGGCAGATATTGCCCCAGTCTGCACCCTGACCGGCTGTGTATGAGTCTGTATTGGCTTTAGATGGACAATGGACAGACGTGACCCCAGTAATAACCGGGCTGCCCCCTGACCGGCTGTATGTGTGTGTATTGGTATTAGATGGGACAGTGGGCAGATATTACCCCAGTCTGCACCCTGACCGGCTGTGTATGAGTCTGTATTGGCCTTAGATGGGACAATGGGCAGACGTGACCCCAGTAATGCCCGGGCTGCCCCCTGACCGGCTGTATGTGTATTGGTATTAGATGGGACAGTGGGCAGATATTACCCCAGTCTGCACCCTGACCGGCTGTGTATGAGTCTGTATTGGCTTTAGATGGGACAATGGACAGACGTGACCCCAGTAATGCCCGGGCTGCACCCTGACCGGCTGTGTGTGTATTGGTATTAGATGGGACAGTGGGCAGATATTACCCCAGTCTGCACCCTGACCGGCTGTGTATGTGTCTGTATTGGCTTTAGATGGGACAATGGACAGACGTGACCCCAGTAATGCCCGGGCTGCACCCTGACCGGCTGTGTGTGTATTGGTATTAGATGGGACAGTTGGCAGATATTGCCCCAGTCTGCACCCTGACCGGCTGTGTATGAGTCTGTATTGGCTTTAGATGGACAATGGGCAGACGTGACCCCAGTAATGCCCGGGCTGCACCCTGACCGGCTGTGTATGTGTGTTGTGGCATTAGATGGGACAATGGGCATACACTACCCCACTCTGCACCCTGACCGGCTCTGTGTGAGTGTGTATTTGTTTTAGGTGGTACAATGGGCAGGCGTGACCCCAATAATGCCCCTGTTGCCGGCTGTGTATGTGTGTAGTGGCATTAGATGGGGCAATGGGCAAACATTACCCTAGTAATGCCTGGGCTGCCCGCTGGCTGTGTATGTGTGTGGTGGCATTAGATGGGACAATGGGCAGACATGACCCCAGTAATGCCCGCTCTGCCCCTTGGGTGGCTGTGTATGTGAGTAGTGTCATTAGGTGGGACAATGGGCAGACATTACCCTAGTAATGCCAGGTCTGTACCCTGCCCTGTGCATGACTGTGTAGAAGCGTTAGATGGGACCCCAGTACATAATGGGCTGCACCCTGACCTACCGTGTATTGGCATTAGATTGGGCAGTGGGCAGCCTGCATGGACCAGCTGGCTGTTGTCTCTCAAGATGTTCCTCTTCCATTAAGCACAAAGGGGGGTTTATAGTTAACTCTTTGGCTGCTGTAGTTGCAGCGAATACCTCTGGCAGTCGGGTTAAACCGCAGGACATCTAGGACACACTCATCCCCAATATCTCTGCTGGTTCCCCTTATTCTTCCCCTTTCCTGTGCTTGAGTTTAACAGGCTTTATGGGGGGATTGCACCATTCAGTCCTATAATCCTGCTGTACCCTGTACGTGACTACAGAAGGGCAGCATACAATGTTTAGGCTCCTCTTGTGCCTTTTTCAAAGGTCCAAAACGCTGATATAATGTAGTATTTCACACACACTTTTAGAACTCTGTATGTATTGTGTGTTTGTGTCCAGCAGCTAGGTCTTTAATGAATGTGTGTAATGTACATAGATGAGTGTGTTCCCTGATCGTGATCTCCCAAGCCATCTAGCACATGGTGACGTCTTTAGGGCCTCTGCTTTCTAGGTTCCATTGTTTGATGAGGGGTTAGTGTACATAAATGTGTTTAGTTGTCATGATGACAAATGCATTAACCTCTAATTGGTTTTGAACCAAATCTGATTTGTAAAGGTATACATAGGTTAGGGTGCTGCTTGTGTCCTGGCTTCAGTGGTATACTGAAGTGCCATATGGCCCATTAGTAAGAACTGCAGCCATATGGTGTTGCTTTGTCCTGGATTTGTATGTACTTTGTGCTCTTTGATGTGCCACTCCTGGTGAAGGGCACCTTTGTGGGGCTTATTAGTATTGAGTTGATTAACTTTAGTTGAGCTGTTTTCTCATTTAGCATAAAAGGGATCTCTGTGAATGTTTTATATCCTGGGTAGCTGCATTGCCACGGAACTGACATGCCGTTTTGTTCTTGTATATTCCACGTTGACTCTTACGTAGAACTACTTAAGCACTGGACCGCTGATCACTTTACTGGGATACATTAGTCAGTCTATAGTTACACCTGTGATTACTGCACTGAGTGCTCCTAGACAAGTATCAGGTCTGGTCTCTGAATGAATATTAAGTGATATCTGCTTATTCCTGTATCACAGAAAATATTTCAACTATTTTCCATTGAAACACTCTATAAAGGCTTGTATGGGTTTGGGCAAGCTGTCCTTTTTTGCTGGCCTTTCCCATGAGGTGGGTACTGGGGTATGGTGTTAATCCATCCATGCCAATGACCTATGATCATAAGTTTCTGAAATCCCCCTTGTCACGTGTCATTCTAGTTATTTATTAATGTTACTACTTTGGCGTTTCTATGAGAGGAGTTATTCTGTATCACGATCTGGTTAATTGTGATAGGTATCTCAACCCTTTGAATGGTGTGGCACTATCAACTAGTATTATAAAGTTGTGGTTTTGTCTTTACTCTTGAGGGATGGTAACCTTTATCTTGACTTTACATGGTGTATGCACTTACACAAGATGTAAAGTCTAACTTTTTTTTAATATAGCCCCCCCCCCCCCTTTGTTCCTGCAGTGGCGTAACTGAACTTGTTTCCATGGAGATTTCAGTCCTAGAAGGCATATTGATATTTATACACTACTGCAATTGTCCTTGCTGCAGTGACTACCAGCCGGGGTGTTGTAGCACTTTGTATTGCAGGCATGTGCTTAGAGTGCCCCTTGTCCAAGACTGATTGGGGGGTGTGAGTTCCGAGGTCTGTATTTACAGAGCTGTGTATCCTTCTGTCCTCCCCAGGCTGTAGCCCTGCCGCCTGTACAGAGCTGTGTATCCTTCTGTCCTCACCAGGCTTTAGCCCTGCCGCCTGTACAGAACTGTGTATCCTCTGCATGCTTGGTCCTGGTGAGAAGTCAGCAGCCTTCAGTGTTGAACTTGGCAGATTAAACATTCATAGCTCAGACTTGTACACTAAACCCTTTTAACACCAGAGATATTGCTGTTACTCAAATGACTTAAACTGGTTCTCTTATTTGGGGTGGGGGGTATTCCTATGTGTCCCTACCATCTCTACTGGGAGGCTTTCATGATATTTACTTTAGTGTAAAGTAATACTTAAGGTGTAACTCATCTTAATTCAGTTTTGCATATTTAAAAATTGCATCAAAACATGCTACTATGCTTATTGTGGAACATGTGACTTCTCATATGCTAATTCAGTCTGTGTGAATATCTCCTGAACGGTTCATCTGCTGGACTTCTGGTTAATATTAGTCAGTTTAATGCAGTTTCCACGTATGCCAACTTGAATTAAGGTGCAAGTTTAGTTTTAATGTTGATTCTTCCACCCTCTAACTTTAGGGCATGCCCTGAAGAAACTGCTCAGATGTGCAAAATTTTTTATATATCTTTTTTTTTCCTTTTTTTAGGAAGGGTACGATGACCCCCACAAGACCCCGGCTTCTCCGGTGGTCCATGTGAGGGGGCTTATCGATGGGGTAATGGAGTCGGACCTCGCTGAAGCTCTCCAGGAGTTTGGAGTGATCAGGTAACTTGGACTCAGAATTTGGTGTCTGTATTGGTTTAATAGGCTTCCTGAGAGCTGATACGCTGTCATTTGTCTAGGATATTAAAAGATCCGTCTGTTAGGAATCCTGTGAGTTCTCCTTTCCCTTAGTGTGTGTGTGTGTGTGTGTGTGTGTGAGATATTAAAGGGAAACTCACCCCAATACAAGTTTGTTCAATCTAATTGCTACATGAAGTTAATTCTGACTGTTTATTTTTTTTATATATAATTCATTGTATGGCTAAATTTTCACTTTTGAAAAACGAACTGGGCCCAGCTTGCATTCAGGAGTCTTTGTTGCTGGAGGAGGTTTAGATGAGGTGCTATGTTGGAGCGAAGCAGATGAAGTGACATTTGGTGCAGAGCTGTACCAGCTGTCTGTCCTGAAGTAAGGAGCCTGATTGTATTTACACGTAAAAGTTATCCATACAATGAATTTTATAAATGAACTAACTGCTCAGTCTAATCACTGAAGTTAATTGAGACCAAACTTGTATTGGTATGATGATTACCCTTTAAGGTGTGTGTGTGTCTCTGTGTCTCTGTGTCTCTGTGTCTCTGTGTCTCTGTGTCTCTCTGTGTGTCTCTGTGTGTCTCTGTGTCTCTGTGTGTCTGTGTGTCTCTGTGTGTCTCTGTGTGTCTCTGTGTCTCTGTGTGTCTCTGTGTGTCTCTGTGTGTCTCTGTGTGTCTCTGTGTGTCTCTGTGTGTCTCTGTGTGTCTCTGTGTGTCTCTGTGTGTCTCTGTGTGTCTCTGTGTGTCTCTGTGTGTCTCTGTGTGTCTCTGTGTGTCTCTGTGTGTCTCTGTGTGTCTCTGTGTGTCTCTGTGTGTCTCTGTGTGTCTCTGTGTGTCTCTGTGTGTCTCTGTGTGTGTGTGTGTGTGTGTGTGTGTGTGTGTGTCAATGAAGCTGTTATTTCTTTAAAGTCTTATCAGCTATTGCACACATTTCCTAGTTGGTGTAAATGTAAACTTATTATGGTGTGTGAGTCTGGGAATGTAGAGTGCCTTTCCTGTGAATGAGCAGCCATCTCTGTACATGAGTGATCAAGGCAACATGTCCTTGGATTACAGTAACAGCGATTGACAAGATATAATACACTTGGCGGCTCCTAAATTCTATCAGCCAGTGTATATACGTGTATCCAAAATGTATAATCGTGTCCTAGATTGAAAACTGTTCTCACTGATTTTGGTTTAACTGCAGTCCTGGCGTAGCACAGGTAAACTAGTCACAATGAATGGCTCACTAATTACTCGTGTGTCTCAGAAGGAAATTCCAGAGAGCCTGCCCTGTTGTACTGGAGAACTGCTGTAAAACTCCTAGTTGGCATGAATACTCTAATTCTCAGGTCCAACACTTGGTGCACACAGGCAGGTCAGGTTTTTGAGTTGCCTCTGCATGGTGTAGGGCAGCCAACCCTGGTCCTCAGAAAGCACTGCTGGTGTCTCCCACCAGAGTATCTCAGCTGTGCACATGTTGGACACACTAGTGGCTCAGTCACTATAAGAGTCCTACCTGTTCCCATTCAGGGATATTGAGAAAACCTGCTCTGTTGGGATATCTTGAGGACCGGGGCTGTCTACCCCAGTCTTGTGAATAAATGGATGTCTTGTAAAGCTGACCTACTGTGTTCTGATGGCAAACGGTCCTTCAAGAAAGTGAAGTAGGTTACCCTGTGCTGGCAGTGTAAATAACTAATTTCGCTTGCAGCTATGTCGTTGTGATGCCCAAGAAGAGGCAGGCTCTGGTGGAGTTCGAGGACATCCTGGGAGCCTGCAATGCTGTCAACTATGCAGCAGACAACCAGATATATGTGGCAGGTCATCCAGCGTTTGTAAACTACTCCACCAGCCAGAAGATCTCCCGCCCTGTTGACACAGGGGATGACTCCAGGGGTGTGAATAATGTGCTTCTCTTTACCATCCTGAATCCAATCTACTCAATAACTACGGTATGTAACTCTGGTGGTGTGGTATTGCTGGCATCCTAGCAAATGGCACGCATGGTATAGTCTCATCCTTGTAACCTTTTCCTTGACAGGACGTTCTGTACACAATCTGTAACCCTTGTGGACCTGTCCAGAGGATCGTTATTTTCCGAAAGAATGGCGTCCAAGCCATGGTGGAATATCCTTTCCAGTCCTTGTTTGTGTGATGCATCGGCCCATATGGTCTCGTGCTCTGAAGCCTGGTTGTATCATTAAAGTGGCACCATCAATTCTTTTCATATATGGGCTTTATTCAAGACTGCCTGTGTCTGCTTGCAGAGAGACAAGTGGATTTGCTTTAGAATTATACTTATTTCTGGTGTCTTGGTGCAGCGCAAAGCTGAACTGGCATATGAAGCCACACAGATGACATTATCATGGTATCTTGCTCGGGAAAACCATACAAGAATATCCACTTGTGTCTTGGCTAATATGATATAGCAGTTCTGTGTGTGATTTCCACATAAACCTATCTGAATTCAGGGCCACCGGTCTCCTATAAAATGGCATTATTTCAGATTCTTTAATCTGCTCATGTGCATTCTGTATATGGCTCAATTTGTTTATTCTTCCTTAAAGGGATAGTAATACTTCGTTTTAACTTTATTTTATTTTGTATGCATTAAAAAACATGAAGAATGATATAAGTCTTATCTCTCAGACCTTTATGGTTTGAGAGATATTCACAAGCAAAATTTCCCCTCCCGCCCCTTTTACCTAGTGTAAGCCATCTCTTCTCAGATGTGGAATCCAGTCCATAGACCAGACAGATAACAGAAGGGGACAATCTTCTTCCTATGAGAACAATGAAAGCCCTGCCCCCCCTTGACAAGCTTATCAGGTTTTTCCCTTAATTGAAGATTGTCCCTCTCTGCAGTCTACCTGGGCACCTCCCTTCTGATCTGGCTGAGCAGTGTTACATCAGTAAAAGGGGCAGGAGGGGGATACTTTATCATTGAATTACTCTTGAACTAAAACTCTGACAGAATTGAAATAACACTCTCAAGTCCAAATACTATGATGACTAATTAGAGCTGTTTTTATTATGAAACATTACTATCCCTTTAAACCTTTGAATGCCAGAGGTGAATCCAATGCTGTGGGTACCCCTCTGGCACTCAAGTTAAATCTCTTGACTGTCCTGGACTTGTGAACTGTTCCAATACCTCCCTCCAACTAATGTTCCCATCTACTGTTTGTGTTCAGTCTCACCTGTAACTAGTTGTGGGTGATCTGTAGCCCTACAGAAGCAGACTACAAATCCCCCATCATCCTCCAACAGCCCATAATTGCTACTAGTTCTACTGTGACTTGTTGCATTTAACAGACATTCTTTTCATTTACAATGAGCCGACAACTGTGCTTTAGCTGTAGGGTTTGTTCTTGTCATGTTTTCCTTAACTTGCCTCACATTTGACTCCGTGCAAAGTGCCCAGCGTGCCAAGGCTTCTCTGAATGGTGCTGACATCTATTCTGGGTGTTGTACACTTAAGATTGAGTATGCCAAGGTAAGGAGACAGTCTGATGTTTTATTTCCTATCCTGAATCCTGGCTCTGTCTAACACTAATCTTTCCTCAGCCCACACGCCTGAATGTCTTCAAGAACGACCAGGACACCTGGGACTATACAAACCCAGCTCTGAGTGGACAAGGTAATGGCACCTCCTTCTGTTGTCTGTCTATACATGCGCTATCCATTAGCCTAATGCACCCAAGTGAGACTTCACGCTCTGTAATGCCATTCTTACCTCCTGGCCAGGGACACTTGCTCCTCTGACTTGATTGTTATTGGAAAGGTTTCTGTAACCCTCTACATGCCTGGGTCCAGTGCAGTGTGCCACACTTGAAACAAAAGCTGTGCATTTCTGTACAGTGTGGAACACTAACCTTTTAAATGCACTTAACCTTTAAAAGCAGCAGTGCTACCTTTGTAGCCAGTAATGGAGACGACTAGTTCCTTTCCCAAGGCAGAGGATGTTCATTGCAGTTCCATTTGACCTTGGTGTGTGTGACCCTGTCGTTCAGCAACCAAGTTCCCTGACCAGAGCGAGCAAGGGCATTATATGACCAGCCTTAACACATTTCTTTTCCAATGTACATACTACACTCTATGTGCAGGGGCTGGCTCAGTGCTGCCTGAGAATGAAGGTGGTTTCTCAAACTGACGCCAAAGGTGGCAGTTTGGTTTTCAGAGGCCTCCCACTAATGGGAAACTTCTCAGCTCCCTCTTGGGGTCCAGGACTGACAGGCCCTGGTCTGCACATTGCCTTACAAACACACAGAGTAGTGAGACAGCACTCTAGTTCCTCTTGCCCATGAAGACACTCCTCGCAGCAATAACAACCCATCCGCAGAGGCCACACACGGAGAACTGCACACGGTGACCAAGAAAGACTCGCTGAAACTGGGGCTACAGCAGGCATGTTAAAAGTACAGAGATTTCTCCAAACACGTCAGACATGATACAAGTACAGAGACCGCTCTCAATATTACAGCAAACATGTTACAAGTACAGTGAGCTGAGCTCATCCATGTCACAGAAACTGAAACCTACACGCCATAGCCATGTATTCACAAGAACACAGTTATGTATCACGCACAGAAATGGGTTTCGTCATGGCAGTCAGAGATGGGGCGGAACATGCTACAACATAAACACCACGAAAGCCTCTAACCCTCAGTCAGTCTCCTCACCAAGCTCACATGAGAATGACAAGTCAAGAAGAGCTGAACATTCAGGATATGCTTTCCCCTGTGCTGGGCAGACACCACCAGCTAGCAACATCTCTCCATGACAGGAGGCACACAGCAAGAGAAACACGCACATGGAGTACACAGAACACTGGAAAGACATGTTAGCAACACGTGAGCCTTTTTGAGATAGCCATTTGTTGTTTTGCAGTTCTGTGTAACTCATGACTATAAAACCATGTGATGCAGGGTCGCTACGTGTGTATGGCGGGGCGGCGCCTCTCAGAGCTCTGCTTACGCACACATGAGGTGTATCCAATGGTAAGAACAATACAGATATGTTGTTGTCACACTGGAACAGCTTCTGTAAGTAACTTTTACCAATCTTTGTGATAACTCCCTTTTGTCCCAAATGAAATTTCTTTTATAATGGTTGATCTGGTTTCAAGCTAGTGGAACTGTAAACTTTACCTTCTCAAGGTCCTTGTCTTGCCACCTCTGGGAATATGAATCTGTGTATCAAAAAGCTTTTGAAGCCGAAGTGGTACCATAAGGACCTCCTTGGTCTCTCTTGGGAATTGTTGCAGTGCAGCGGGTGGGATGTTGAAGTTTGTAGTCTATGGATGCCACAAACTGTCCACATTATGCATTATATCGCTGAGTTGCTTCTGATCTGCAGGAGCTTAACTACCACGGGGTTGTATTCTCAAGCACATCAGATGTACTATGGGGGGGATCCTCAGACTTGAAAGGGATTTTTCAACTTATTGATTGCTAGGGAGGTCCCCAGCATATTGGTCACTGACCTCACGCACAGTTAAGGGGTTAAAAGCCACACTTAAACATGATTTTTGTACCCGTTGTACAACTAATGTGCACTCCTGAATTTCTCCTGTTTGCTTCCAGAGTAAAGCCCCAATGTCTTGGTCCATCTGAAGCTTTTTAAAGCTTTGATACACTCTAACCCCCATAAATAAAACCAGAAACAACTGCTGCTCTTGTTGCTGCTGTCTCTATCTGATCCCTTTCTGATTGGGCGGCCTGTGTCGGCTATCATTGTGGTGGGGACTTGAATTTCTCAGACTTGTTGGGAAACTTTGTCTTGCTCTTGTTCCCAGGTGATCCTGCAGCCAATCCTAACAAACGCCAGAGGAACCCACCGCTACTCGGTGACCATCCTGCGGAATATGGTAATGTCTGTATACTGGCTTGGTGTGTTGAGTTACTAATAGTTGACCATGTGAGTTGTAATAACAGAAGGAAAAAACTCGCCATAACGTGCAGTGTATGAAGTGAAAATATCTAATAACTGCCCTCTAGATACCAGCAAGGAATGAGATGGTTCCCCAGTCCCCCAAAACATCGGGCACTAAACCGAAGTGCACAAAAACTGCTCCTCCATATTTAAAACATGAATGTGTGCCCTTCCTTGGGCATACATAACTGATAAATGAGTATTTGGTCCATGATTTGACCAAAAAAAAGTTAAGCTTGCCACCTTGTCAAGGTACCTCAAATTTGGCAAGTACTTGCAAGATTTGAGGTACCTTGGTGAGGTGGCAAACTTAAGTTTTGTTTGGACTAAAGCTTCATATTTAGCAAGTTATTATATATGCCCAAGGTATGGCAGGCATTCTCCTTTTAATATGGAGGAGTATAGGTTATTTGTGAGTTGTAATGTAACCCATATTAGAGCCGGACTGGTGGCAGTTGTGTAAGACAAGTCTACTTAAAGGACTTATCTCCATTCTCTCAAGAGGAGAGATTCTGGTACAAACCTCCCAATAGTAATTGTCTGGGTGTCTTCCTTTTGGTGCAGGTCTTTCTTTGACAGTTTATCAGCCATATGTCCCCTCCAACACTGGGGGTGGTGGGTGTAGTTTCAATGTATGTTTAAGCTGGGTTTGGCTATCGCTTGCTCTCACCGTTAGAACAGCTGGGATGAAGGCATTTGTAGTCTCCAGAGTTGTTGCCTCTTCTGAGTGCTCTGCAAAAGTAGATTGTTCCCTATGGAGCAGTGTAAGACATACAATTGTTAAATGAAACTGTGTAGATTGCATTACTTCAGAACGGTTTCTCTACAGGTGACCACGTGCATTTTCATCCAGTAACTAACATGGCTTTCATATTTCAGCAGCAGGACCTCATGCAGCTTACCACGGTCACTACCATGAGGATGCTTATGGTCCCCCGCCTCCACACTACGAGGGTCGTAGGCTGGGTCCCCCTCCTGTTGGGGCACCCCGTAGGGGAGGAGGTCCAACCCCTCGTTATGGCCCACAGTATGGTCCCCCGCCCCCAGAATATGGCCCCCATGCAGACAGCCCAGTATTGATGGTGTATGGCTTGGACCCCAGCAAGATGAACTGTGATCGGGTCTTCAATGTGTTCTGTTTGTACGGCAATGTGGAGAAGGTGAGACACTGGGGTAACTTGGTATTAAGCTGTGGGTGAAGCCTGAGGTTGGCACCATTCTTACCCTGTTTCACCTCCAGGTGAAGTTCATGAAGAGTAAGCCGGGAGCAGCCATGGTGGAGATGTCTGATGGATATTCTGTGGACAGAGCCCTCACTCACCTGAACAACACATTCATGTTTGGACAGAAGCTGAGCGTATGGTGAGTGTCCTGTCCTACAAGGTCTGAGGGGGGTACTGGTCAGTTTAATGCTCAGACTGCCACTCGCACTGGTCATCTCAGTGACAGGCAGGGAGATGCCCATTCCATTGAAATGGGGAATCTTTCTATTGTGTACGTGTGCTGATTCCTCCAGAATTGCACGTTTAGAGTCTAATCTACAAAGAGTAATTCTAGACAACAAAACCATTTACACCTTAAGGGACGAACACCAATTCCTACTGACTTGACACGGGACTCGTAACACGTTGTATTTCACAGATCTCCACTGTGTTGTGGACCTCTAACGTGGGAGAAACCCACCTCATTAAATCAGTGGGACTCTCCCTTATGCAGCAGTTCTTTTGTGTATAAGGCCTAAGCGTTTAGACCTACTAACTGTTAAAGTATCAAAGTATGTACTGACATAGCATTCCTGATAGTAGTGCCGTAGTGCATACACGGACTTATGCATTTTATTTATTTTTAACCCATTGAGTGCCGGAGGGGTATGCAACACATTGCAATGCGTTGAGCTTTATCACTTTGAGTGAGGGGGGTACACAACTGTGAGAGCATAGTAGATCACAGAACATGATACACAACAGCTGTGAGGCTGGGTAGGAACAGGATAGGAGGGGGTTAAAGAGAAGGGGGCAGGGAAAGGAATACCAATTGCCAGACTGGCCGCAGTCAGTAGGATAAGTGAGCTGTCCTAATTTTGGAGGAATGGCGCTTCAGCCCGGGACTGAGGGAAAAGGCAGAGACTATGGGTGACGTGGTAGCCTTATCTAGTGTCCCGTGAAGTGCAGGGACCATGGTGTTGAGCAGTGTGCCTACAGGAACCAGGACACTAGGCAACGCCCGCCTCCTGTCTGCTAACCCCTCCCCCTGTATAACTGCCTTCAGGTTTGTGTGTCCCTCAAGGGAGGTTCAGGGCCGTGTGTCTCTGAAGAGATCTTTGGTACAGTAGGCTGACTGCCTCAACTACTGAGGGCCCTCACGCTCAGCTTCCTTTTTGGAATGGGTTTATTTCAAGAATAGAAGCCCAAGCTCAGTCTTTGGCTGAGAGGTAGCAAAGCTTTATAATTGGGTGATGGACTTCCTGGGACAGAGGTTTTATTTAACTTTCTACCGTAGCGCTATACCATACTGCTTGCCTTGCCAGTGTGCGCACGCTAGAGGGGGAGAGCCTGCCCTTTACCTCAGAGGGGGCCGTTCTTTGCATTGCAGCTCTGGACCTTCTCCTGGAAACGGCTTCCCTCCTAGTGTGGAATGTTCTAGTCCCTCTAGCTCTGTGGGAACAGGACACTATTGGCTACATTTACTGGGCTGACTCCCTAAGAACAGCCTGATTTTGTTATATGTATAACTGTAGTGGTTAACCCTTACTGGGTTTGTTTTGTGTGGAATCTAGTAAAAGGGAACAGGGTGCAGAGCCAGTTAAGAGTGGATCTGTACTTTTAAATTACAGGTTATTATCCCCTTCCCCCGTATGCATTCACCAGATCTCCAAAATCAAATTCACCTTTAATGGAAACTTGTCCCTTTTTCTCTGACCAAATTTCTATCCTGTTCCTCCTGTAAAGTTATTCCAAATGCAGTAATGTTAATGTGTAATGAGTAGCTGAAAAGGCCTGTTACATGGGCCACAGTTCCACCCTGCAATCATGGGCGGTAGACTGCCTGAGCCGCAGCCGATTCAGAGCAGGGTGTTCAGAATTCAGACCGGAGTCCAATCAGCTGACCTTCCTGGGACAGTGCACAGAGGCCTCTGGTCTGAATTCAGAGCGTCCTGATCTATTGCTTTCTCTTTGGGGACACCTGTGTGTTTATGGTTATTGAGCTACAATTTACACGTTTGTTACACCCTTTGAGGCAGTTGCACATTTTGTACTTAATTTTGGACATCACTGAACTGAAAAGATTAATGAAACCTGACCCTATTGGGACTCATTGATTCTCTTCATAAATAATGGCAGACGAGAAAATGAAGATCAATAAAAGTAATTATAAAACTTGTAATTGGAAAGGAGTTTGGGGTGAAGTGGTGGCAGGCCAGGGAAGCCTTCTCCATTCTTAGTCTGTTTGGGATTGATGTGATGAATCTCTAGAATTCCTTCTAGTATTTGTGTGTTTATTGATAAATGTCCCATGGAATGAGTACGGCATAATTACCTCATTTTTCTTCTAGTGTATCAAAGCAACAGTCTATTGTGCCAGGCCAGTCGTATGGTCTAGAAGACGGTTCTTGCAGCTTCAAGGCCTTCAGTGGGTCCCGCAACAACCGTTTCACATCTCCAGAACAGGCTGCCAAAAACAGGATTCAGCAGCCCAGCAACGTGCTGCATTTCTTCAATGCTCCTCCTGATGTGAATGAGCAGAACTTCATGGAGGTGAGTGTCTTGTTTGCAGACCACTTTGCTAGTGAATTCTGGCTCTTTACCACCTGGTGTTAAATAGCCGTTTGCAGTGGGAGATCCAGGCTGCACAAGCATCAGTGCGGTGGAGACCCTGCCGTTGCCTCCGGTCTAGTAGATCACAGGTCTCAAACAGCAGAGCGTTGAGATCATTATCTAAATACGACATAACTGAGTCTTATGAACTCTGCTTTGCAGAACCAGGGAAATCCTAAATATGATGTATTAAGGGTTCTCAATGTTGGTAACTGCTAGCCGTGCCTGTCACGCAGGTAACAAATAATACAGCCTGGTGCATTGCTTTGCTATACATTTCACACCCCCTGTCTTGAAGGGATAACACTGTTTGGCAGATGTACTACACACAATTTGCAGTGACTAGACAACCCTTTTGACAATTCATTGGTTAAATGTGATTCAAGCCTCCACCATTTGATTTTATTTTTATATATTTTTTATTCATTATACTTCTGCTTTTCCAGATCTGTGAGGAGTTGGGAGTAAAGAAACCAGATTCTATCAAGATCTTCTCTGGGAAGAGTAAGTGAGACCCACCATGACTTTGTCTAAATATCTGTCTTCTCCAGGCTTTTCTGTTTAATTCTTAGATCTCTGTAGAGCCCACCTCTTGCATTTATAGACTGGGCATCACATGGGCACATGTGTAAAAGCAGTCATGCAGTTCTGAGGCAAACTGCACCATGGGTGACTCCTGGACGGGGGATCTATAAAGATAGTAATGTCACTATAAATATCCCATTATTCATTTATAATGCTCTGTACCTCTCGCAATGTCAATCTGTGTAATATAGTAATTGTATTTCCCTTTCCCACCCCTTGTACCAACGTCCCTTCCTACAGGTCAGAAAGCTGGTCCAGACGGACTAATTGGGGGCAATCTGGTGTCCACACAAGGAAAACCCTCTGTAAATGGAGTGGGAGCACGGTTTTCCTTGTTCAGACAACACTGTCCCTCATTGTGATCCGTCCAGTCAAGACCAGATTTCAGATCTGATGGAAGGTGGTGGTGAAGCGTTTTAATATAATTTCAATAAAACTACACAGATGTCAAAAGTATAAGGAATAATCTGATCACTTTCTAGCATGATATTGCCATCTCTTATAACCACTTGCATGCTAGAAGCCTTGATGGCATCAAAAGCCCTGATTAAATCTGACTTGTCCCATATGGTGCAGTTTATATGCACTAGAACTCCTTCATGTGACTGTGGGGCTGTAGGGGGTACTTGTCCCATACGGTGCAGTTTATATGCACTAGAACTCCTTCATGTGACTGTGGGGCTGTAGGGGGTACTTGTCCCATACGGTGCAGTTTATATGCACTAGAACTCCTTCATGTGACTGTGGGGCTGTAGTGGGTACTTGTCCCATACAGTGCAGTTTATATGCACTAGAACTCCTTCATGTGACTGTGGGGCTGTAGGGGGTACTTGTCCCATACGGTGCAGTTTATATGCACTAGAACTCCATGTGACTGTGGGGCTGTAGGGGGTACTTGTCCCATACGGTGCAGTTTATATGCCCTAGAACTCCATGTGACTGTGGGGCTGTAGGGGGTACTTGTCCCATACGGTGCAGTTTATATGCACTAGAACTCCTTCATGTGACTGTGGGGCTGTAGGGGGTACTTGTCCCATACGGTACAGTTTATATCCACTAGAACTCCATGTGACTGTGGGGCTGTAGTGGGTGAATTGTGGATCTGTAGTAACCTCGTATGGCTGCATACAGAGGGAATTGGCGCAATCGTTGAACTTCTAATCAGTAATTCCTTGGTACTGGTCTGCTTGTACTTCAAGTCTAAATATTGTTACCTCCTGTAGGTGAGCGCAGCTCGTCTGGGCTACTGGAGTGGGAGAACAAGAGCGACGCGTTGGACACCCTCAGCTTCCTGAATCATTACCAGATGAAAAATCCCAGTGAGTACAGCACTCTTCTCCTCCGTCACTGGTCTAGTGATGACTAGCGCTCTTACCGTAGTCTCCTTTAAATGTGTGCACAAGATGGCTCCTGTCCTTACACACTAGTGACTTTTTTGCATCTATTAACACCTAGAATTTCTAGATATTAGTTAATAACCTAAGACATGTGAAGTTTGTCCTCCTGGTTCCACTAGAATTACATCTCCTCTATCCTGTGGCCCTTGATGTAAGTGTACATGGGCAGACACCTTTACACATCTGGATAAGGGCTCCATGTTATGGTTCTGGGTGGACAACACTGAGGTCTTGGCCAGTGTAATGACAGGTGGTAGGGTGGCGTGCTTTTAAGCTCTTGACTAATAACTTGTTTCTCTTGCAGATGGACCATACCCATACACACTTAAACTGTGTTTCTCCACTGCTCAGCATGCATCCTAACGACAGTGGCCCTGCCGACTCCTCCACCCCCGTAACTCGTGTTTTGTTCTAGTTGCCCTCCTCGTGGGAGCAGTTTTATGTTGGATTTTTTTTTTTTTTTTTCTGTAACTTTTTTTAATAAACTGATCTTGTGCTTGTATTTTACTTTGCACATCTCAATAAAAATGCTTGGGACAACTGGCAGTGTCTTGAGGCCTATATCCAAAATTTAGAGGCATTGTATTCCCAGAACTCTTCAGTTTAACACCCTCAACTTGTGCAGTCTGCCTCTTGGGTGTCATTCAGTACCTGTTAATAATAGATGTATTTGTGTATAAGGGGGTGGCCTATATAGTGTGTTTTTTCATACAGCAGTCAGGTGTATATCTATATAATTACTGTGTAACAGAAGCACTTACCTAGGTAGGAGTCCATCACACAGCAGTCAGGTGTATCTATATAATTACTGTGTGTAACAGAAGCACTTACCTGGGTAGGAGTCCATCACACAGCAGTCAGGTGTATATCTATATAATTACTGTGTGTAACAAAAGCGCTTACCTAGGTAGGAGTCCATCATACAGCAGTCAGGTGTATCTATATAATTACTGTATGTAACAGAAGCACTTACCTAGGTAGGAGTCCATCACACAGCAGTCAGGTGTATCTATATAATTACTGTGTGTAACAGAAGCGCTTACCTAGGTAGGAGTCCATCATACAGCAGTCAGGTGTATCTATATAATTACTGTATGTAACAGAAGCACTTACCTAGGTAGGAGTCCATCACACAGCAGTCAGGTGTATCTATATAATTACTGTGTGTAACAGAAGCGCTTACCTAGGTAGGAGTCCATCATACAGCAGTCAGGTGTATATCTATATAATTACTGTGTGTAACAGAAGCACTTACCTAGGTAGGAGTCCATCATACAGCAGTCAGGTGTATATCTATATAATTACTGTGTGTAACAGAAGCACTTACCTAGGTAGGAGTCCATCACACAGCAGTCAGTGTATCTATATCATTACTGTGTGTAACAGAAGACTTGCCTAGGTAGGAGTCCATCACACAGCAGTCAGGTGTATATCTATATAATTACTGTGTGTAACAGAAGCGTTTACCTAGGTAGGAGTCCATCATACAGCAGTCAGGTGTATCTATATAATTACTGTGTGTAACAGAAGCACTTACCTAGGTGGGAGTTCATCACACAGCAGTCTGTTAATCTAAACTGCTTTGCGTTCATACAAGCCTATATCTGACACTTTTAAAACTCCCTGCAGATCAGATACAGGTAAAGAGTACCACTGTCTGGGTTTCACTGTCGTCCAATACAGGTCACTGGTACTCTGGGAGGCGTAAGTCCCCTTTAATAGGCAGGAACAACTATGCAAATAATTTGCAAGGGGCGGAGCCTCCCCTCTTCCTTAAGCCACCTTCTGGCCAGAGCCACTTTAGATTGATTTGTTCCTGGTGTGCTTGCACACCAGGTAGAGAACATCTATGCATCTTAGTATTTTATTATTTTTTATTATTCAAATATGGAATACCACCATTAGGAGGGTGACCATGGCTGTGAATTGCCCTCTTTAAAGTGGCTGGTGCAGCTTCCAGGGATTTTCTGTGGACCTTATGCCCTGAAGAGGGGACAGCTTGTGTTAAGCAGCTCCCCTGTTGCGGAATTTACCTCTGGTTCTTTCCCTCCTTATCATGGTCACCTGAAGACAGAAGTCCAGCAAGGAAGGTGAGTCACCCATTGAGTGCTGAAGGTCCACTTGTCCCCACAGTGTCCCTTTGATGGGCTTGTATTTGGGAGTTTTAATACACTCCAGCACTCATAGGGTGTTTTTATTGCATTATTACTGTTTATGCAATTTCTGTGGTATTCTCTGAGTTTTGGAGCATTGGGTATTCATTTATTTATGTTTCTCATGTGTTTCATGCTTGTTTGGGCACTTTTTAATGTTACTAAACTTTATTAAAAATGGTGTTCCGCGCCTTTAAGCGCGGCTTTTTCCCGCTCAGACGCAAGGGCTCCTTTACTCTCTATGGGAATTCACAGTATGGGACATATCTCTGGAACCGCTTGTCACAGCAACTTCAGAGAGGGCTCATTTTAATTCTAGGCTCCTGATCTATCATCCGGAATGTGTTTTATTCATGTGGGGTGTTCAGGGGGGCTTCGGGCAATGTTTGGGGTACTTGGACAGGAAAACTACATCTCCCATGAGCGCTTGGTTCGCGCTCATTTCTGATTGGCTGTCATAACGGCCGCCATTTTGTGGTACTTTTCCTAGGCGAGTACACTACGCAGGGACCGAGCCTTCTCTCTCCTCAACAGATTAACCCTTCGCTGGCCAGATAAGTCAGTTTTTAGAACATTTCTGGGGTGAAACTTTAATCTTTAACACTTTTTCTGGGTGATAGTGTTATTAGTGGGGTATATTGACGCTGTGAGCATGTCTACTTCACTGGAGCTAGGGGCTAGACCCAAGTCTAAGGAGGATGGGGGGTCTGCTACCCCCATGGCGTTTTGCTCCTCTTGCCACATTGGGCTGGATGGCGATAATGTGGGGGATCTATGCCCTAATTGTACTGGTCAAGATAGCAACCCTGGGCTTCCCAGCCACGCTATTGAGCCATCTTGGGTGAGGGAGTTTAAAGCTGCCACTAGGGATCTCAGATCCACGCTTCAACTCTTTCCCTCTCAGATTCAGGGGGCTCTCCAGGTCTGGCAGACCCCCTCTACTATCAGGACCTCCCTGCCTAAGCCACAGGGAGCTCCTGATATCACTGATTCTTCTGAAGAAGAACTTTTACAGGATTCTGATGCTGAGGAACGTACTGTTATTGAATCTAACAGGTCCATTGGGGACCCCTATGAGTGTGACCCTGAAGTTTCGGCTGAGGGTCTGATCAGAGCGGTTCTGAATACGCTCAACCTTCCTCTGACTCAGGAATCCACTTATGATCCTACTGATGTTTTTCAGAAAAAGCCATCTAAACCAGTTGTTTGTTTTCCAACTAACCCTACTCTTGCCCGTCTGGTCTCTGAGGCATGGAAGAATCCTGATAGATCTTCCTCTGTCTCCAAAAAGTTTGCTAAACTTTACCCTTTTCCTGAGGCGGAGCTGGCAAAATGGGTTCATCCTCCCAAAGTGGATGCTCCTGTGTCTAGACTATCCAAATCTACTGCTTTGGCTGTCTCAGATGCCTCTGCCTTGCAGGACTGGACGGATAAGAAACTAGAGCTCTCTCTTAAGTCTATTTTTGCCTCCATTGGCACAGCCATGCGCCCCACTTTTGCTGTGGCATGGGTTAACAGAGCTATTGCGGCCTGGACTGAACGACTGACTGAAGCGGTTCGCCAGGATGCGCCGGTATCTGAACAGTTGCAGCTTCTTGCTAATATCACTGAAGCTCAGAACTATGTTGCTGACGCTGCTTTTGATGCTGTGCGCATGATGGCGAGGGCCTCCACTTCTTCTGTGGTGGCTAGACGCGCTCTTTGGCTGAAAATTTGGTCTGCTGATACAGCCTCTAAGAAAGCCTTGCTTTCCTTGCCCTTTCAGGGGAATTTGCTTTTTGGGTCTGAACTCAAAGAAATGATCAGTGAGGCTACTGGTGGTAAAAGTACTCTTCTACCCTCAGTCTTTAAGAAAAAGTTTCCAGCCAAACGCAATCGGTCCTTTCGTTCCTTTCAGACTGAGACACGCTCCTCGGCCCAAACGGGTCCTCCCACTACGCGCTCCTCCTCCAAGCCCAAACAGTCCTGGAGGCCCAAAGTTACCTCCAAGACTGCTTCGGCATGACTCGCCGAACCCGGGTCCGCATCCGGCTGTAGGCGGTCGTCTCCGCATCTTTCGCCGGACTTGGGAGGAGTCAGTGGCGGACCCATGGGTTCTTCAGGTGGTGTCAGAGGGATACAGGATCCCTTTCTCTTCCCTTCCTCCTTTTCGGTTCCATTTTACTCGTCCTTCTCAGGAACCCACAAAAAGGCGTCTGTTCGACGACGCTATTCAGGATCTCTTGGACAAAGAGGTCCTGGAGGCGGTTCCTCAAGGGGACACAGGTTCAGGATTTTATTCCAACCTGTTTGTGGTAGCCAAAAAGGACGGAGGAGCCCGTCCCATTTTGGATCTCAAAGATCTCAATGCCTATGTGGTGACTTCCCACTTCCGCCAGGAGTCCCTGCGCTCTGTGATTGCAGCAATGTCTCCAGGGGAGTTTCTTGCCTCCCTGGACCTTCAGGATGCTTATCTTCACATCCCTATTCATCCAGAGAGCAGGCGGTATCTCAGGATTGCCTGCCACAGGGGACACTTTCAGTTTGCAGCGCTCCCCTTTGGGCTGACTTCAGCCCCTCAGGTCTTCCAGAGGGTGTTGGGCTCCTTGATAGCGGTGCTCCATCAGGATGGGATCAGAGTGACCCCCTACATGGACGATCTCCTACTGAAGGCCTCCTCTGCGGAGCTTCTCCTTCAGCAATTACAGATGTGCATGCACACCCTGAACCGTCATGGCTGGATCCTGAATCTGGACAAGTCGGACTTGATTCCATCTCAGCGGCTGCTGTTCCTGGGTCTCCTGTTCGACACTCGCCAATGCATGGTGTTTCTTCCAGAGGACGTGGCTCACCAGATAGCTGTCAGAGTGGCTGGAATTCTGGACATGGACGTGATTCCAGTACCGAAGTTGTCGTCCTTAGTGGGGAAGTTCATTTCCACAATCGAAGCAGTGCCATTTGCCATGGCCCACTCCAGGGATCTTCAGAGATTTGTGATCCAGACGTGCAAGAATCATCCAGATCATCAACATCTGTCTGTTTCTCTTCCTCCTCATGTCGAGTCGAGTCTGCACTGGTGGTTAGATCTCTCTCATCTCCTGAAAGGGAAATCCTTTCTAGTTCCTCCTTGGACCACAGTCACTACGGATGCCAGCCTTCGGGGCTGGGGTGCAGTCTGGGGTCGCTTCAGTGCTCAGGGGAAATGGGGTCTGGAGGAATCCATGCTCTCCATCAATGTTCTGGAACTTCGAGCTGTCCGGCTGGCCCTGAGGCACTGGGAGTCTCAATTGACCGGTCTTCCGATCAGAGTGGAGTCCGACAACGCCACGGCGGTGGCTTACATCAACAGGCAAGGCGGCACAAGAAGCGGTTCCGCCTGGTGGGAGGTCAAGGATATTTTGTCTTGGGCAGAAGATCACGTGCCTGTCATCTCTGCAGTTCATATTCCAGGCGTGGACAACGTCATGGCAGACTTCCTCAGTCGTCATACCGTCGACAGCGGAGAATGGGCTCTGCACCCAGAGGTGTTTCACATGCTCACTCAACGATGGGGGATGCCTGTGGTGGATCTGATGGCTACCAGACACAACAGGAAGGTTCCGGTGTTTTGCTCCCGGTTGAGGGACTCCCTTGCTCTAGCAGTGGATGCCCTGTCGATCCCTTGGGACTTCCCCCTGGCTTACATCTTCCCTCCTCTTCCTCTATTGGTCAGAGTTATCCAGAAGTTGAAGAGAGAACGTTGTCCTGTCATCCTGATTGCTCCAAACTGGCCTCGCCAGTCCTGGTTTCCGGAGTTGATGGCCATGTCAGTGAAGGATCCGATCCCACTTCCAGCCCGTCCGGACCTGCTTCTTCAGGGGTATCTGTGGAAGGAGGATGTTCACTCTCTCCATTTGATGGCATGGCGGTTGAATCCTCGATTCTAGCAAAGAAAGGCTTTTCTCCTTCTGTGGTATCGACGATGCTCAGTGCTCGTAAGCCTGTGTCTTCCAAGATCTATCATCGCATATGGTCAACTTTCGTGACATGGTGTTCTGACAAGAAGTTGTCACTTGACTTCCATCTTCCCACTGTCCTGGCCTTCTTGCAGGACGGTGTGGATAAGGGGCTCAGTCTGAGTTCCCTCAAAGTTCAGACTTCTGCCTTGTCTGTGTTTTTCCAGGAACGGATTGCTGTCCTTCCTGATGTGAAAGTCTTCTTCCAAGGTGTGATCATGTTCGACCTGCCTTTAAGAGTCCTGCTCCCCAGTGGGATCTCAATTTGGTGCTGGGAGTTCTACAGCGACCACCGTTTGAATCCTTGGCTTCCATTCCATTACGTCTTGTGACTTGGAAGATGGCCTTCCTCTTGGCTGTTGTGTCAGTGCGCCGGGTAGCAGAGTTACAGGCCTTGTCTTGTAAACCTCCTTATCTGGTGTTCCACAAGGATAAGGCTGTGCTTCGCACTACCAAGGAATTCTTACCCAAGGTTGTGTCAGAGTTTCACATCAATCAGGAGATTGTGGTTCCCTCTTTCTGCCCTAATCCTTCATCTGACAAGGAAAGAGATCTCCATCTGTTGGATGTGGTGCGTTGCCTCAAGTTTTATGTTCATCGCACCGAGTCTATCAGGAAGTCTGACGCTCTATTCGTCATTCCTGAGGGGCCTAGGGCAGGGAGACCGGCTTCCAAAGTTACCATTGCCTCTTGGATTAAGGCTACCATCCGTGAAGCCTATAAGTTGAGGAATAAGCATGTTCCCTTCCGGGTGACTGCCCATTCCACCAGATCTATTGGGGCCTCTTGGGCCTACAAGAATCAAGCTTCTGCTGATCAACTGTGCAGAGCGGCCACTTGGTCCTCTGTGCACACTTTTTCAAAGCACTACCGAGTTGATGTACTGGCGTCGGCTGATGCCAGTTTTGGAAAGAAGGTCCTGGAGGCAGTCTTGCCTGTGTAGGTCTTCCGCTCTGTGATCCTTAGTGCTTCTTTACTGTTGAGCCCGGTTGGCTCTAGTTCCGTGTGCTGTGTTAGTTCAGGGATTGTTCCCTTGGTTGGTGTCCGTTGACACTTACAGTTTGGGCTATGTTATCAACTGGTCATAGCAGTTCTAGTGACTTGGGCCTTGCGCCTGGTCCTTGCCTTACTTCCCGCCTCTGGATCAGCTCAATGTTTGTACATCCCAGAGTACCAGTGACCTGTATTGGACGACAGTGAAAATAGGATTTTAGTCTTACCTGTTAAATCCTTTTCACTTAGTCCATACAGGTCACTGGTCTCCCACCCTGTCAAGGGATCAGACCTGGCTCTCCTGTGGCATCCAGTGGGAGACCGTTCGGGCATGCTCACAGCAGTCTTTCTTTTTGCTTACCTGAGGTCAGTTTTAGGGTCTCAAATCAATCTAAAGTGGCTCTGGCCAGAAGGTGGCTTAAGTAAGAGGGGAGGCTCCGCCCCTTGCAAATTATTTGCATAGT
>CM074726.1:200681497-200686497 GCA_037306005.1 Rhinophrynus dorsalis | reverse complement strand
ACTGAACGCACTTAGTCCCTATGGTTTGAGAGATGTAAGGCAAGACAGACCTCCGCTCCCTCCCCCTTCTTCCTGACGAGCTGTAAAGCTGTCAGAGGCAGAATCCAGTCGGCCGACTTTCGGCGGTTCTGCAGGAGCGCTGTCATCTAGATATCTCCGTATAATTACTTCATAGGAATGGTCTACAACATGTGCTTGCAAGCCAGACACACGTTTTAGACCATACCCATGAAGTAATAATACGGAGATATCTAGATGACAGCACTCCTGCAGAGCCGCCATCTGGTGCTGGAAGCCGGATCTCATGACGTCCGCTATACAGCGGATGTATGAGAAGGGGGAGGGAGCGGAGGTCTGTCTTGCCTTACATCTCTCAAACCATAAAGGTCTGAGAGATGGGACTAAGTGCGTTCAGTATGTTTGTATGATTGCTGTATTTTGGCGTCAGGCTGTTGGGGGGGTTTACTATCCCTTTAACTGACAACCAGATATTAACCTTCTTTATCCTATCTCCTACATAAAGACGCGGAGAGATTAAACTTGCCAAAGTTGGCGCCCTTCTAGATACATAATTAACGCCTGTATTAATCACTTTCTTGAGTTTGTCATCCCCACTCAAAAGGGGTAAATATTTATCAATTATTTTTTTGATCTTACCAAACTCCAGACTATATGGGGTTGAGAATACTATTTTATTCTATACACTTGCATCTTTCCGTTCTGCTGTTGGTTCTTTGTATCCAGTTAGATCTTTCCTTTCTATAGACTTGGCAATATTATAACATCTCTCAATCATCCATTTAGGATAACCACAATCCAGAAATCTAGAATATAAATCCCTTGGCTGTCTCAAAAAATCATCGTCCTTTGTACAATTACGTCGCAATCGCAAAAACTGCGCAAGTGGAATCCCTCTAAGAGTATGTTGTGGATGGCAGCTATCTGATCGTAATAAATTATTGCCTGATATAGGTTTACAATAAATTTCTGTAAGAATCTGTCCTGTATAAGGATCACCCCTTATTGTCAAATCCAAGAACTTAAAGGGATAGTAATACTTCGTTTTAACTTTATTTTATTTTGTAGGCGTTAAAAAAACATGAAGAACGATATAAGTCTTATCTCTCAGACCTTTATGGTTTGAGAGATATTCACAAGCAAAGTTTCCCCTCCCGCCCCTTTTACCTAGTGTAAGCCACCTCTTCTCAGATGTGGAATCCAGTCCATAGACCAGACAGATAACAGAAGGGGACAATCTTCTTCCTATGGGAACAATGAAAGCCCTGCCCCCCTTTTACCTAGTGTAAGCCATCTCTTCTCAGATGTGGAATCCAGTCCATAGACCAGACAGATAACAGAAGGGGACAATCTTCTTCCTATGGGAACAATGAAAGCCCTGCCCCCCTTTTACCTAGTGTAAGCCATCTCTTCTCAGATGTGGAATGCAGTCCATAGACCAGACAGATAACAGAAGGGGACAATCTTCTTCCTATGAGAACAATGAAAGTCCTGGCCCCCTTGACAAGTTTTTCAGCTTTTTCCCTTATCTTAATTGAAGATTGTCCCTCTCTGCAGTCTACCTGGGCACCTCCCTTCTAATCTGGCTGAACGGGGGGGATACTTTGTGAATATCTCTTAAATCATAAAGGTCTGAGAGATAAGACTTATATCGTTCTTCATGTTTTTTTAATGCCTACAAAATAAAATAAAGATAAAACAAAGTATTACTATCACTTTAATCTCAGTTCGACTAAATTCAAAGGTGAAATCCACATTCAGTACATTATCATTTAAATATCTCACAAAGGATGTTATTCTCTCCTCTGGACCCTTCCACACCAGAAGCAGATTGTCAATGTACCTTTTATACACTTCTATTTCCCCCCTGAAGGGATTCCCATCTCCAAAGATGCGGGACTCCTCCCACCACCCCATAAAGAGGTTAGCGTAGGAGGGGGCAAATTTAGCCACCATCGAACTCCCCCCAAAGAGCAAATAGTTGTGAGTTAGTAAATATTCAACCATGTCTAGAATTAAGTCCTTGAGAGACTCTGTATACACGGAATATCTACCTAGATGGTACCGTATGACAGTTAAACCTAAATTATGTGGAATACTGGAATACAGTGATTTTACATCACAACTTAACCAGACAAAGGAAGATTGCCAAGTAATCTGTTCCAATATTTGTAAAACATTTGTGGTGTCTTTAAGATAGCTGTACAACCTCAAAACTAAAGGTTGCAACAAACTATCTACCCATTCACCCAAAAGTTCATTTAAGGAACCTATGCCTGAGACTATAGGGCTTCCCACGACCTCAATGACAGATTTGTGAACATTGGGTAAATGATGAAATATTGGAATAATAGGATGTTCAGTCTTTAACTCCTTAAGGACCGGGAAAATCAGAGTTGGATTTGACTTAAGGACCGGAGCAATTCTGACCTTTTTGACTATGTCTTTGTTCAACAGTGTTTTCCCTCTAAGTCTTTTATCCCACCCCCATAAATTATATACTGTTTTTTTAAGCACAAATAGGGCTTTCATTAGATACCCCACTAATATGGATAACCCACCATTTACTTTATTAAAATTAAAGAAAAAGGTAAAAAAAATTTAAAAAAACCCACCATTTTTGTTTTTTCTCTTGGGATCAATTGGGCACAAAGGGTTAAATTTTTATGGAAACTGCATGAAAGGTATGACTAGTCAGTCATACCTACAAAATGCACAGTTTAAAGTGGCCACTGTCCCCCCTGGGTGAAAATCCCCATGTCCCTTTTTCCCACCCTATTTTCTCACTTTTTTGATCATTACATTTGGCGGTGTGTGTAAGTGTATTACATGGCTCCACAACAATCACACTTCCAATTTTGTTTCTTGAGATGTTTTTTTTTGTAAAATAAAATATTTTATTTGTAAAAAAAAAAGTGTGTTGTTTTTATTTAAAAAAAAAAAAAAAAAAGTGTATTTAGCAGGTCAGAAATTGACCTGCATTTAGCCATCCTCCTGCACCAGCAGTGAAGGGGTTAACACCCCCAGCTGCTGTATTTTGTATTTCCACTAGGTGTCTCCTCCCTGCTTCTGTGTCCCTTACTTTTATGTAAGGTACGCATTGGCAGAGAGGAGACACTAGAGGCAGTAAGTAGCACTGCCTCATTCATTTTTGTAGAATGCCGGTACATGTGATCGCTGACGCAGCGATCACATGAGCTGGCACAGCTGACCGAGGCTGAGACTGAACGGTCCGGTACTGGACCGCTCAGTCTCAGCCTGTATTGATTGGTAGCAGCGTGCACGGCGGCGCGCTGCTACCATTTAACTCTTGACGTACCAGGACCGTCACTGGTCCTTAAAGCAAATTTACCCTTGACGGTCCTGGTACGTCAAGGGTCGTTAAGGGGTTAATACTTCTGCTTGTTTTATCGTAAATACACCAAGGTTCATTCCTCTGTCAATAAGGCCGTGTATCAAGATCTTAAATTCCCTAGTAGGATCTTTAGCCAGTACACTATAAGCTGTTTGATCTTCTAACTGCCTCAAAGCTTCCTTGTAGTAATATTCTGTATCCATTACTACCACCGATCGCCCTTTATCTGCATTTTTTATAGTGATCTGTTCCAATTCCTTCAAATGTTGTAATGCCTGCCTAACTTCTTTATTCAAATTATTATCGCTCCCTCTATCCACTAGATTAGCATGGAGCTCGATCAAATCCCTCTCAATAAAATTTTGAAAGCAAGACTCCTCTGCAATCCCCTGGGTAGAAGTGCGACCTAGATTTCAAAATCCAATCATAACTTCCCAGCTTCTCCAAACCAACTTGTTCATCTTGAACTTCATATTTCAAACTGGCTAAATACGTTAAACAACATGAATCTCTAAAGGCAGACAAACTGACTTCTTCCGACACCAAGGCACCTATGTCACCAGGCTTGTTTTCAATACAATCTTCAAAAAAAATATTTCCTTAAAGGAGCAGTAAACTTTTTTTATGAAAAAATATATATTGTAGGGATTTTCCTGTTGAGTAAAATAAGGGTACTCTGACTGCGGAGAGATTTATATTTCCAGAGTTATTACAGTTTAAACCCATGTTTTTTTACATTAGCAGTGCCCTCTAGTGGTCAAATTCTAATTAGATTTCCTGTTAGATTCTAATGGAGAGGAAAGTCAGAAAAGTCAGAGATACAATTCTCCATAGAATGTGATAGAAGCTGCTGAGTCACTTCCTGTCAGTTAGAACTATCAGGAAGTAAACACAGTAAATTCACTTCCTGTCAGTTAGACCTATCAGGAAGTAAACACAGTAAATTCACTTCCTGTCAGTTAGAACTATCAGGAAGTAAACACAGTAAATTCACTTCCTGTCAGTTAGAATTATCAGGAAGTAAACACAGTAAATTCACTTCCTGTCAGTTAGACCTATCAGGAAGTAAACACAGCAAATTCACTTCCTGATTATTTAAACTGCTATAATTTTTGAATAAAACATCTGACAGCGATGGGAGTGACCTTGTTTTATTCAGCAAGAAATGCTCTATAAAATATGTGTTTTCATAAAAAAAAGTTTACTGCTCCTTTAAAGTTAACTTCCTAACAAACTTATTGACATCAACCAAGGTGTCAAATAAGTCAAAATGTCGTGATGGTGCAAAATTTAAACCTTTCTCAAGGACCCTCTTCTCAACTGGAGTCAACTCATATTTAGACAAATTAATAATTTGTATTATTTCTTTTTTTTGTCCTCTTCTTGTGGTGGTCCATCTGCACTCCCTCTACCTCTTCTTCGTCGTCTTCCCCTCCTGATTTTATTTTTGAACCTTTTGTCAACCTTGTCTTGGACGATGTTCGCGGTCTCCATGTTACATTGTCCTGCTTGTTGTCGCTTGTTGAAAAGATTGACTCCACTTTTTGTTCCCAATTCGGAGATAAAAAAAGAGGACATGGCAGAGGGATCTGTTATTTCTGTCATACTTCCCATGGACATTGAAGGA
>CM074726.1:200405650-200681297 GCA_037306005.1 Rhinophrynus dorsalis | reverse complement strand
GAGGCACATAGGGATTTGGAGCTGCTATGGGGATGGGTGGGAGATTTGGAGCTGCTATGGGGAGGGACAGGGGATTCGGAGCTGCTCAGGGGAGGAATTAGGGAGTTTAGAGCTGCTCTGGGGAGGGGCAAGGGAATTTAGGGCTGCTCTGGGGAGGGGTGAGAGAATTTAGGGCTGCTCTGGGGAGGGCCAAGGGAATTTAGACCTGATGGGAGGTGGAGGAATTTAGGCCTGCTGTAGGGAGGGATGAGGGAGTTTAGAGCTGCTCAGGGATGGGGTGATAGAATTTAGGGCTGCTCTGGGGAGGGCTGAGGGAATTTAGGGCTGATGTGAGGGAATTTAGGCCTGCTCTAGGAAGTCACAAAGGGATTTGGAGCTCTCCTGGGGAGGAGTGGGGGATTTGGAGCTGTTCAGGGGAGGTACGAGGGAGTTTAGAGCTACTCAGGGATGGGGGTGATGGAATTTAGGGCTGCTCTGGGGAGGAGCGAGGGAATTTTGGCCTGCTCTAGGGAGTCAAAAGGGATTTGGAGCTGATCTGTGGTGGGGAGGGGGATTTTGAGTTGTTCTGGGGAGGGGCTTGGGATTTGGAGCAGAGGGGAGGGGGATTTTGAGTTGTTGTGGGGGATGTGGACTTCTTCTGGGGAGGGGCGGGGGATTTGGAGCTGTTCTGCTGTGGGGTAGGGGATTTGGAGTTGTTCTGGGGAGGGGCGGGGGATCTGGGGAGGGGAGGGGGATTTGGAGTTGTTCTGGGGAGGGGCGGGGGATCTGGGGAGGGGAGGGGGATTTGGAGTTGTTCTGGAGAGGGGAGGGGGATTTGGAGTTGTTGTGGGGGATGTGGAGTTGTTCTGGGGAGGGGCGGGGGATTTGGAGTTGTTCTGGGGAGGGGCGGGGGATGTGGAGTTGTTCTGGGGAGGGGCGGGGGATTTGGAGCTGTTCTGCTGTGGGGTAGGGGATTTGGAGTTGTTCTGGGGAGGGGCGGGAGATCTGGGGAGGGGAGGGGGATTTGGAGTTGTTCTGGAGAGGGGTGGGGGATTTGGAGCTGCTATGGGAAGACGAATGTAATACGTCTTTAAGTGCTAACAGTGATGTGCAGTGCATGCCTTCACCATGTGTCCACTCCTTGCTGGCTCTCGCAGGGTGTCCGGTACAGGTAGTACTCGGCCTTTGTAATCTCAGCATTAATTGTAGCATGGTGTCCTCCACTGAAAAGCGTGTTTGTACTCTGCAGATCTCCAGGGGGTGCTACTGAGTGGGCTGCGCACAATGTCATCTGGAACAGGAAAGGCTTCTTATCAATATGAGACCCTGAAGGTCACACCAGTGGCTGACCACGTCCTCCATGTGGAATTAAACCGGCCGGAGAAGAGGAACGCCATGAACAAAGCTTTTTGGAGGTAATGGAGGGGCCAACTCTACGCACTCATATACTGGGGCCAACCCTCCACCCACACTCCCTCTCGTTTACTGGGGCCAACCATCCACCCACACATCCTCTCGCTTACTGGGGCCAACCCTCCACCCACACACCATATCATTTACTGGGGCCAACCCTCCACCTACACACCATATAATTTACTGGCGCCAACCCTCCACCCACACACCCTCTCGTTTACTGGGGCCAACCCTACACCTACACACCATATCATTTACTGGGGCCAACCCTACACCCACACACCCCCTTGTTAACTGGGGCCAACCCTCCACCTACACACCATATCGTTTACTGGGGCCAACCCTCCACCCACACACCCTCTCGTTTACTGGGGTCAACCCTCCACCCACACACCCTCTCGTTTACTGGGGTCAACCCTCCACCCACACACCCTCTCATTTACTGGGGCCACCCCTTCACCCACACACCATATCATTTACTGGGGCCAACACCCACACACCATATCATTTACTGGGGGCAACCCTCCACCCACACATCCTCTCCTTTACTGGGGCCAACACCCACACACCATATCATTTACTGGGGCCAACCCTCCACCCACACACCATATCATTTACTGGGGCCAACCCTCCACCCACACACCCTCTCGTTTACTGGGGCCAACCCTCCACCCACACACCCTCTCGTTTACTGGGGCCAACCCTCCACCCACACACCCTCTCGTTTACTGGGGCCAACCCTCCACCCACACACCCTCTCGTTTACTGGGGCCAACCCTCCACCCACACACCCTCTCGTTTACTGGGCCAACCCTCCACCCACACACCCTCTCGTTTACTGGGGCCAACCCTCCACCCACACACCCTCTCGTTTACTGGGGCCAACCCTCCACCCACACACCATATCGTTTACTGGGGCCAACCCTCCACCTACACACACTCTTGTTTACTGGGGCCAACCCTCCACCTACACACACGCTCTCATTTACTGGGGCCAACCCTCCACCCACACACCCTCTCGTTTACTGGGGCCAACCCTCCACCCACACACCCTCTCGTTTACTGGGGCCAACCCTCCACCCACACACCCTCTCGTTTACTGGGGCCAACCCTCCACCCACACACCATATCGTTTACTGGGGCCAACCCTCCACCCACACACACTCTTGTTTACTGGGGCCAACCCTCCACCTACACACACACTCTCGTTTACTGGGGCCAACCCTCCACCTACACACACATTCTCGTTTACTGGGGCCAACCCTCCACCTACACACACACTCTCGTTTACTGGGGCCAACCCTCCACCTACACACACTCTTGTTTACTGGGGCCAACCCTCCACCTACACACACTCTTGTTTACTGGGCCAACCCTCCACCCACACACCATATCGTTTACTGGGGCCAACCCTCCACCTACACACACTCTTGTTTACTGGGGCCAACCCTCCACCTACACACACACTCTCGTTTACTGGGGCCAACCCCACCTACACACACTCTTGTTTACTGGGGCCAACCCTCCACCTACACACACTCTTGTTTACTGGGGCCAACCCTCCACCCACACACCATATCGTTTACTGGGGCCAACCCTCCACCTACACACACTCTTGTTTACTGGGGCCAACCCTCCACCTACACACACACTCTCGTTTACTGGGGCCAACCCTCCACCCACACACCATATCGTTTACTGGGGCCAACCCTCCACCTACACACACTCTTGTTTACTGGGGCCAACCCTCCACCTACACACACACTCTCGTTTACTGGGGCCGACCCTCCACCCACACACACTCTTGTTTACTGGGGCCAACCCTCCACCTACACACACTCTTGTTTACTGGGGCCAACCCTCCACCTACACACACTCTTGTTTACTGGGGCCAACCCTCCACCCACACACCATATCGTTTACTGGGGCCAACCCTCCACCTACACACACTCTTGTTTACTGGGGCCAACCCTCCACCTACACACACACTCTCGTTTACTGGGGCCAACCCTCCACCCACACACCATATCGTTTACTGGGGCCAACCCTCCACCTACACACACTCTTGTTTACTGGGGCCAACCCTCCACCTACACACACACTCTCGTTTACTGGGGCCGACCCTCCACCCACACACACTCTTGTTTACTGGGGCCAACCCTCCACCTACACACACACTCTCGTTTACTGGGGCCAACCCTCCACCTACACACACACTCTCGTTTACTGGGGCCAACCCTCCACCCACACACCATATCGTTTACTGGGGCCAACCCTCCACCCACACACACTCTTGTTTACTGGGGCCAACCCTCCACCTACACACACACTCTTGTTTACTGGGGCCAACCCTCCACCTACACACACACTCTCGTTTACTGGGGCCAACCCTCCACCTACACACACACTCTCGTTTACTGGGGCCAACCCTCCACCTACACACACACTCTCGTTTACTGGGGCCAACCCTCCACCCACACTCCCTCTCGTTTACTGGGGCCAATCTTACACCCACACTTCCTCTCTGCCCCATCGTGCCAAGTCCTCTCATATCCTCTCTGTCCTATCGTGCCCAGTTCTCCCATGTCCTTTCTGCCACCTTGTGCCCAGTTCTCCCATGTCTTCTCTGCTACCTCGTGCTCAGTCCTCCATGGCCCTCTCTGACACATTTTTGCCCAGTCCTCCTGTGTCCTCTCTGCCTCATTTTGCCCAGCCCATTCTGCCTCTCCTCTTTATGCCCAGTCCTCTCTTCCTCATCGCGCCCAATTCTCTCTGCCTCGCCGCGCCCAGTCCTCCCATGTACTGTCCGCCTCAACATGCCCTGTCCTTCTGTCATGCAGGGAAATGGTCCTTTGTTTTCGTGCCATCAGTGAAGACTCTGATTGCAGAGTGGTCGTTGTTTCTGGAGCTGGGAAAATGTTCACATCAGGTAGGTACCAGAGAGGCATCGATAAGACCAGGTAAGTCCCACAGAGGCCTTATTTACAGGACCATGTAAGACCACGTAGACACCACAGAGTCTTTATTGATAAGACCATGTAGGTACCGTAGAGGCGTTATTGATGAGACCATGTAGGTACCGTAGAGGCGTTATTGATGAGACCAAGTAGGTACCACAGAGGCGTTATTGATGAGACCAAGTAGGTACCACAGAGGCGTTATTGATGAGACCACGTAGGTACCACAGAGGCGTTATTGATGAGACCACGTAGACACCACAGAGGCATTATTGATGAGACCACGTAGACACCACAGAGGCATTATTGATGAGACCACGTAGGTACCACAGAGGCCTTATTGATGAGACCACGTAGGCACCACAGAGGCGTTATTGATGAGACCACGTAGGTACCACAGAGGCGTTATTGATGAGACCACGTAGACACCACAGAGGTGTTATTGATGAGACCACATAGGCACCACAGAGGCCTTATTGATGAGACCACGTAGGCACCACAGAGGCGTTATTGATGAGACCACGTAGGTACCACAGAGGCGTTATTGATGAGACCACGTAGGCACCACAGAGGTGTTATTGATGAGACCACATAGGCACCAGATTCCAGATTGCCTGTTAGGGGTTTCTGGAGCGGAAAAAGATTGAGGAAAAAACGACATAGGTTGATCACCAGTGGGGCAGGTGTGTGGGCGTGGTCATCAGTGGGGTATGGGCGTGATCACCAGTGGGGGTATGGGTGTGGTCACAATGGGGTATGTCTGTGGGCATGGTCACCAGTGGGGTATGTTTGTGTTTGAGCAGGAATCGATCTGGTGGACATGAGCAGTGAATTTTTACAGTCACAAGAGGATGATCCAGCGAGAATTGCTTGGAACATGCGTAGGAAGATTGCAGAATATCAGGAGACCTTCTCTGTTATCGAAAAGGTATCATCCTCTGGTCCTCGCTCGCATACTTATCTGTCATGTAGTAGTGTATCCACTCGCCTCCAGTCCACACTTACATACTGATCTATCACACAGTAGTGTATCCGCTCACCTCCAGTCCACACTTACATACTGATCTATCACACAGTAGTGTAACCACTCACCTCCAGTCCACACTTACATACCGATCTACCACACAGTAGTGTAACCGCTCACCTCCAGTCCACACTTACATACTGATCTATCACACAGTAGTGTATCCACTCACCTCCAGTCCACACTTACATACTGATCTATCACACAGTAGTGTATCCGCTCACCTCCAGTCCACACTTACATACTGATCTATCACACAGTAGTGTAACCACTCACCTCCAGTCCACACTTACATACCGATCTACCACACAGTAGTGTAACCGCTCACCTCCAGTCCACACTTACATACTGATCTATCACACAGTAGTGTATCCACTCACCTCCAGTCCACACTTACATACTGATCTATCACACAGTAGTGTAACCACTCACCTCCAGTCCACACTTACATACTGATCTATCACACAGTAGTGTATCCACTCACCTCCAGTCCACACTTACATACTGATCTATCACACAGTAGTGTAACCACTCACCTCCAGTCCACACTTACATACTGATCTATCACACAGTAGTGTAACCGCTCACCTCCAATCCACACTTACATACTGATCTATCACACAGTAGTGTAACCACTCACCTCCAGTCCACGCTTACATACTGATCTATCACACAGTAGTGTACTCTCTCACCTCCAGTCCACACTTACATACTGATCTATCACACAGTAGTGTACTCTCTCACCTCCAGTCCACACTTACATACTGATCTATCACACAGTAGTGTACTCTCTCACCTCCAGTCCACACTTACATACTGATCTATCACACAGTAGTGTAACCGCTCGCCTCCAGTCCACACTTACATACTGATCTATCACACAGTAGTGTACTCTCTCACCTCCAGTCCACACTTACATACTTATCTATCACACAGTAGTGTAACCGCTCACCTCCAGTCCACACTTACATACTGATCTATCACACAGTAGTGTATCCACTCACCTCCAGTCCACACTTACATACTTATCTATCACACAGTAGTGTAACCGCTCACCTCCAGTCCACACTTGCATACCGATCTACCACACAGTAGTGTAACCACTCACCTCCAGTCCACACTTACATACCGATCTACCACGCAGTAGTGTAACCACTCACCTCCAGTCCACACTTACATACCGATCTATCACACAGTAGTGTACTCTCTCACCTCCAGTCCACACTTACATACTGATCTATCACACAGTAGTGTACTCTCTCACCTCCAGTCCACACTTACATACTGATCTATCACACAGTAGTGTACTCTCTCACCTCCAGTCCACACTTACATACTTATCTATCACACAGTAGTGTAACCGCTCACCTCCAGTCCACACTTACATACCGATCTACCACACAGTAGTGTAACCACTCACCTCCAGTCCACACTTACATACCGATCTATCACACAGTAGTGTAACCACTCACCTCCAGTCCACTCTTACATACCGATCTATCACACAGTAGTGTACTCTCTCACCTCCAGTCCACACTTACATACCGATCTACCACACAGTAGTGTATCCACTCACCTCCAGTCCACACTTACATACTGATCTATCACACAGTAGTGTATCCGCTCACCTCCAGTCCACACTTACATACTGATCTATCACACAGTAGTGTAACCACTCACCTCCAGTCCACACTTACATACCGATCTACCACACAGTAGTGTAACCACTCACCTCCAGTCCACACTTACATACCGATCTATCACACAGTAGTGTACTCTCTCACCTCCAGTCCACACTTACATACCGATCTACCACACAGTAGTGTAACCACTCACCTCCAGTCCACACTTACATACCGATCTACCACACAGTAGTGTAACCACTCACCTCCAGTCCACACTTACATACTGATCTATCACACAGTAGTGTAACCACTCACCTCCAGTCCACACTTACATACCGATCTATCACACAGTAGTGTACTCTCTCACCTCCAGTCCACACTTACATACTGATCTATCACACAGTAGTGTACTCTCTCACCTCCAGTCCACACTTACATACTTATCTATCACACAGTAGTGTAACCGCTCACCTCCAGTCCACACTTACATACCGATCTACCACACAGTAGTGTACTCTCTCACCTCCAATCCACACTTACGTACTTATCTATGACACAGTAGTGTAACCGCTCACCTCCAGTCCACACTTACATACCGATCTACCACACAGTAGTGTAACCACTCACCTCCAGTCCACACTTACATACCGATCTACCACACAGTAGTGTACTCTCTCATCTCCAGTCAACACTTACATACTGATCTATCACACAGTAGTGTAACCACTCACCTCCAGTCCACTCTTACATACCGATCTATCACACAGTAGTGTACTCTCTCACCTCCAGTCCACACTTACATACCGATCTACCACACAGTAGTGTATCCACTCACCTCCAGTCCACACTTACATACTGATCTATCACACAGTAGTGTATCCGCTCACCTCCAGTCCACACTTACATACTGATCTATCACACAGTAGTGTAACCACTCACCTCCAGTCCACACTTACATACCGATCTATCACACAGTAGTGTATCCACTCACCTCCAGTCCACACTTACATACTGATCTATCACACAGTAGTGTATCCACTCACCTCCAGTCCACACTTACATACTGATCTATCACACAGTAGTGTATCCACTCACCTCCAGTCCACACTTACATACTGATCTATCACACAGTAGTGTAACCACTCACCTCCAGTCCACACTTACATACCGATCTATCACACAGTAGTGTATCCACTCACCTCCAGTCCACACTTACATACTGATCTATCACACAGTAGTGTAACCGCTCACCTCCAGTCCACACTCACATACTGATCTATCACACAGTAGTGTATCCGCTCACCTCCAGTCCACTCTTACATACTGATCTATCACACAGTAGTGTACTCTCTCACCTCCAGTCCACACTTACATACTGATCTATCACACAGTAGTCTACTCTCTCACCTCCAGTCCACACTTACATACCGATCTACCACACAGTAGTGTAACCACTCACCTCCAGTCCACACTTACCTAGTGATCTATCACACAGTAGTGTAACCACTCACCTCCAGTCCACACTTACATAGTGATCTATCACACAGTAGTGTAACCGCTCACCTCCAGTCCACACTTACATAATGATCTATCACACAGTAGTGTAACCGCTCACCTCCAGTCCACACTTACATACTGATCTATCACACAGTAGTGTATCCACTCACCTCCAGTCCACACTTACATACTTATCTATCACACAGTAGTGTATCCACTCACCTCCAGTCAACACTTACATACCGATCTATCACACAGTAGTGTACTCTCTCATCTCCAGTCCACACTTACATACTGATCTATCACACAGTAGTGTACTCTCTCACCTCCAGTCCACACTTACATACCGATCTATCACACAGTAGTGTACTCTCTCATCTCCAGTCAACACTTACATACTGATCTACCACACAGTAGTGTACTCTCTCACCTCCAGTCCACACTTACATACCGATCTATCACACAGTAGTGTACTCTCTCACCTCCAGTCCACACTTACATACCGATCTACCACACAGTAGTGTATCCACTCACCTCCAGTCCACACTTACATACTGATCTATCACACAGTAGTGTATCCACTCACCTCCAGTCCACACTTACATACTGATCTATCACACAGTAGTGTAACCACTCACCTCCAGTCCACACTTACATACCGATCTACCACACAGTAGTGTACTCTCTCACCTCCAGTCCACACTTACATACCGATCTATCACACAGTAGTGTAACCACTCACCTCCAGTCCACACTTACATACCGATCTACCACACAGTAGTGTATCCACTCACCTCCAGTCCACACTTACATACTGATCTATCACACAGTAGTGTAACCGCTCACCTCCAGTCCACACTTACATACTGATCTATCACACAGTAGTGTAACCGCTCACCTCCAGTCCACACTTACATACTGATCTATCACACAGTAGTGTAACCGCTCACCTCCAGTCCACACTTACATACTGATCTATCACACAGAAGTGTAACCACTCACCTTCAGTCCACACTTACATAGTGATCTATCACACAGTAGTGTAACCACTCACCTCCAGTCCACACTTACATACTGATCTATCACACAGTAGTGTATCCACTCACCTCCAGTCCACACTTACATACCGATCTATCACACAGTAGTGTATCCACTCACCTCCAGTCCACACTTACATACCGATCTATCACACAGTAGTGTATCCACTCACCTCCAGTCCACACTTACCTAGTGATCTATCACACAGTAGTGTAACCACTCACCTCCAGTCCACACTTACATACTGATCTATCACACAGTAGTGTATCCACTCACCTCCAGTCCACACTTACATACTGATCTATCACACAGTAGTGTACTCTCTCACCTCCAGTCCACACTTACATACTGATCTATCACACAGTAGTGTAACCGCTCACCTCCAGTCCACACTTACATACTGATCTATCACACAGTAGTGTACTCTCTCACCTCCAGTCCACACTTACATACTGATCTATCACACAGTAGTGTACTCTCTCACCTCCAGTCCACACTTACATACTGATCTATCACACAGTAGTGTAACCACTCACCTCCAGTCCACACTTACATACCGATCTATCACACAGTAGTGTACTCTCTCACCTCCAGTCCACTCTTACATACCGATCTACCAAACAGTAGTGTATCCACTCACCTCCAGTCCACACTTACATACTTATCTATCACACAGTAGTGTAACCACTCACCTCCAGTCCACTCTTACATACCGATCTACCACACAGTAGTGTAACCGCTCACCTCCAGTCCACACTTACATACCGATCTACCACACAGTAGTGTATCCACTCACCTCCAGTCCACACTTACATACCGATCTACCACACAGTAGTGTATCCACTCACCTCCAGTCCACACTTACATACCGATCTACCACACAGTAGTGTATCCACTCACCTCCAGTCCACACTTACATACTGATCTATCACACAGTAGTGTATCCACTCACCTCCAGTCCACACTTACATACTGATCTATCACACAGTAGTGTATCCACTCACCTCCAGTCCACACTTACATACCGATCTATCACACAGTAGTGTATCCACTCACCTCCAGTCCACACTTACATACTGATCTATCACACAGTAGTGTACTCTCTCACCTCCAGTCAACACTCACATGGGGTTCTTTGTCTTACAGTGCCCCAAGCCGGTGATCGCTGCCATACACAATGCCTGCATAGGAGGAGGTGAGATAGTCACTGGAGGGTGTGAGCAATGCTTTGAACTCTGAGTCTATGTGAGAAACTTGGGAAAAAGGTGTGAACTAGGGGTCAGTGTGTGTGCATGTGTGATGTCTGGCAGAAGGTGTGTATGTGTGTAATATTGTTATTAGGAGTGTGTGTGTGACACTAGTGTCCCTGCAGGTGTAGATCTTATCACTGCTTGTGACATTCGTTACTGCTCTCAGGACGCCTGGTTTCAAGTCAAGGTAAGTGAGACAGACACAGAATTACACACTAACAATGACTGTGTCACACACACAGTAACACACACCACACAATGACACAGTAACACATAGAGTGACAGTGACACAGTGAAACACACCCCGTGATAGTGATATAGTAACACACACCGTGATAGTGACACAGTAACACACTGTGATGGTGACACAGTAACACACACACAGAGTGATAGTGATTCACACAGCAATACAATGTACCAGTGGTGACCTTAGCCATGTGCCCTCTTTGTGCCCCAACAGGAGGTGGAAGTGGGTCTGGCAGCTGATGTTGGGACCCTGCAGCGCCTGCCCAAAGTCATAGGGAGCCAGAGGTACAAGTTTGAGGGGTACTGGGGGTGCAGTGGGGTTGTCAGACTGATGCAGGGACAGTTTATGGATCTTATGTTGCAATACTGAGATATGAAGCGCGGTGCCACGAGAAAAGTAAAACTGGACAGATCTGTGGAATTCCTGTCTTAAATATCTACTGTTTGTCCTACTCCTGTCCTAAATATCTACTGTTTGTCCTACTCCTGTCCTACATATCTACTGTTTGTCCTACTCCTGCCCTACATATCTACTGTTTGTCCTACTCCTGTCCTACATATCTACTGTTTGTCCTACTCCTGTCTTACATATCTACTGTTTGTCCTACTCCTGTCCTACATATCTACTGTTTGTCCTAGTCCTGTCCTACATATCTACTGTTTGTCCTACTCCTGTCTTAAATATCTACTGTTTGTCCTACTCCTGTCCTAGATATCTACTGTTTGTCCTACTCCTGTCCTACATATCTACTGTTTGTACTAGTCCTGATCTAAATATCTGTTTGTCCTACTCCTGTCCTACATATCTACTGTTTGTCCTACTCCTGTCTTACATATCTACTGTTTGTCCTACTCCTGCCCTACATATCTACTGTTTGTCCTACTCCTGTCTTACATATCTACTGTTTGTCCTACTCCTGTCTTACATATCTACTGTTTGTCCTACTCCTGTCTTACATATCTACTGTTTGTCCTACTCCTGTCTTACATATCTACTGTTTGTCCTACTCCTGTCCTAAATATCTACTGTTTGTCCTACTCCTGTCTTAAATATCTACTGTTTGTCCTACTCCTGTCCTACATATCTACTGTTTGTCCTACTCCTGTCCTACATATCTACTGTTTGTCCTACTCCTGCCCTACATATCTACTGTTTGTACTACTCCTGTCCTACATATCTACTGTTTGTACTACTCCTGTCCTACATATCTACTGTTTGTACTACTCCTGTCCTACATATCTACTGTTTGTCCTACTCCTGTCCTAAATATCTACTGTTTGTCCTACTCCTGTCCTAGATATCTACTGTTTGTCCTACTCCTGTCCTAAATATCTACTGTTTGTCCTACTCCTGTCCTAGATATCTACTGTTTGTACTACTCCTGTCCTACATATCTACTGTTTGTACTACTCCTGTCCTAAATATCTACTGTTTGTCCTACTCCTGTCCTAGATATCTACTGTTTGTCCTACTCCTGTCCTAGATATCTACTGTTTGTCCTACTCCTGTCCTACATATCTACTGTTTGTCCTACTCCTGTCTTACATATCTACTGTTTGTCCTACTCCTGTCCTAAATATCTACTGTTTGTCCTACTCCTGTCCTAAATATCTACTGTTTGTCCTACTCCTGTCCTAGATATCTACTGTTTGTACTACTCCTGTCCTACATATCTACTGTTTGTACTACTCCTGTCCTAAATATCTACTGTTTGTCCTACTCCTGTCCTACATATCTACTGTTTGTCCTACTCCTGTCCTAGATATCTACTGTTTGTCCTACTCCTGTCCTACATATCTACTGTTTGTCCTACTCCTGTCCTACATATCTACTGTTTGACCTACTCCTGTCCTACATATCTACTGTTTGTCCTACTCCTGTCCTACATATCTACTGTTTGTCCTACTCCTGTCCTACATATCTACTGTTTGTCCTACTCCTGTCCTACATATCTACTGTTTGTCCTACTCCTGTCCTAGATATCTACTGTTTGTCCTACTCCTGTCCTAGATATCTACTGTTTGTCCTAGTCCTGTCCTACATATCTACTGTTTGTCCTACTCCTGTCCTAAATATCTACTGTTTGTCCTACTCCTGTCCTAAATATCTATTGTTTGTCCTACTCCTGTCCTAGATATCTACTGTTTGTCCTAGTCCTGTCCTAGATATCTACTGTTTGTCCTACTCCTGTCCTACATATCTACTGTTTGTCCTACTCCTGTCCTAAATATCTACTGTTTGTCCTACTCCTGTCCTACATATCTACTGTTTGTCCTAGTCCTGTCCTACATATCTACTGTTTGTCCTACTCCTGTCCTACATATCTACTGTTTGTCCTACTCCTGTCCTACATATCTACTGTTTGTCCTACTCCTGTCCTACATATTTACTGTTTGTCCTACTCCTGTCCTACATATCTACTGTTTGTCCTACTCCTGTCCTAAATATCTACTGTTTGTCCTACTCCTGTCCTAGATATCTACTGTTTGTCCTACTCCTGTCCTACATATCTACTGTTTGTCCTACTCCTGTCCTACATATCTACTGTTTGTCCTACTCCTGTCCTACATATCTACTGTTTGTCCTACTCCTGTCCTACATATCTACTGTTTGTCCTACTCCTGTCCTACATATCTACTGTTTGTCCTACTCCTGTCCTACATATCTACTGTTTGTCCTACTCCTGTCCTAAATATCTACTGTTTGTCCTACTCCTGTCCTAGATATCTACTGTTTGTCCTACTCCTGTCCTACATATCTACTGTTTGTCATACTCCTGTCCTACATATCTACTGTTTGTCATACTCCTGTCCTACATATCTACTGTTTGTCCTACTCCTGTCCTACATATCTACTGTTTGTCCTACTCCTGTCCTACATATCTACTGTTTGTCCTACTCCTGTCCTACGTATCTACTGTTTGTCCTACTCCTGTCCTAAATATCTACTGTTTGTCCTACTCCTGTCCTACATATCTACTGTTTGTCCTACTCCTGTCCTACATATCTACTGTTTGTCCTACTCCTGTCCTACATATCTACTGTTTGTCCTACTCCTGTCCTACATATCTACTGTTTGTCCTACTCCTGTCCTACATATCTACTGTTTGTCCTACTCCTGTCCTACATATCTACTGTTTGTCCTACTCCTGTCCTAAATATCTACTGTTTGTCCTACTCCTGTCCTAGATATCTACTGTTTGTCCTACTCCTGTCCTAAATATCTACTGTTTGTCCTACTCCTGTCCTAAATATCTACTGTTTGTCCTACTCCTGTCCTAGATATCTACTGTTTGTCCTACTCCTGTCCTAGATATCTACTGTTTGTCCTACTCCTGTCCTACATATCTACTGTTTGTCCTACTCCTGTCCTACATATCTACTGTTTGTCCTACTCCTGTCCTAAATATCTACTGTTTGTCCTACTCCTGTCCTAAATATCTACTGTTTGTCCTACTCCTGTCCTAGATATCTACCGTTTGTCCTACTCCTGTCCTACATATCTATTGTTTGTCCTACTCCTGTCCTAAATATCTACTGTTTGTCCTACTCCTGTCCTAGATATCTACTGTTTGTCCTACTCCTGTCCTACATATCTACTGTTTGTCCTACTCCTGTCCTACATATCTATTGTTTGTCCTACTCCTGTCCTAAATATCTACTGTTTGTCCTACTCCTGTCCTAGATATCTACTGTTTGTCCTACTCCTGTCCTACATATCTACTGTTTGTCCTACTCCTGTCCTAAATATCTACTGTTTGTCCTACTCCTGTCCTAAATATCTACTGTTTGTACTACTCCTGTCCTACATATCTACTGTTTGTCCTACTCCTGTCCTACATATCTACTGTTTGTCCTACTCCTGTCTTAGATATCTACTGTTTGTCCTACTCCTGTCCTACATATCTACTGTTTGTCCTACTCCTGTCCTAGATATCTACTGTTTGTCCTACTCCTGTCCTAGATATCTACTGTTTGTCCTACTCCTGTCCTACATATCTACTGTTTGTCCTACTCCTGTCCTACATATCTACTGTTTGTCCTACTCCTGTCCTAGATATCTACTGTTTGTCCTACTCCTGTCCTAAATATCTACTGTTTGTCCTACTCCTGTCCTACATATCTACTGTTTGTCCTACTCCTGTCCTAGATATCTACTGTTTGTCCTACTCCTGTCCTAAATATCTACTGTTTGTCCTACTCCTGTCCTACATATCTACTGTTTGTCCTACTCCTGTCCTAGATATCTACCGTTTGTCCTACTCCTGTCCTAAATATCTACTGTTTGTCCTACTCCTGTCCTACATATCTACTGTTTGTCCTACTCCTGTCCTACATATCTACTGTTTGTCCTACTCCTGTCCTAGATATCTACCGTTTGTCCTACTCCTGTCCTACATATCTACTGTTTGTCCTACTCCTGTCCTACATATCTACTGTTTGTCCTAGTCCTGTCCTAAATATCTACTGTTTGTCCTACTCCTGTCCTAAATATCTACTGTTTGTCCTACTCCTGTCCTAAATATCTACTGTTTGTCCTACTCCTGTCCTACATATCTACTGTTTGTCCTAGTCCTGTCCTAAATATCTACTGTTTGTCCTACTCCTGTCCTAAATATCTACTGTTTGTCCTACTCCTGTCCTAGATATCTACTGTTTGTCCTACTCCTGTCCTACATATCTACTATTTCTCATACTCCTGTCCTAGATATCTACTGTTTGTCCTACTCCTGTCCTACATATCTACTGTTTGTCCTACTCCTGTCCTACATATCTACTGTTTGTCCTACTCCTGTCCTAGATATCTACTGTTTGTCCTACTCCTGTCCTACATATCTACTGTTTGTCCTACTCCTGTCCTACATATCTACTGTTTGTCCTACTCCTGTCCTAAATATCTACTGTTTGTCCTACTCCTGTCCTACATATCTACTGTTTGTCCTAGTCCTGTCCTACATATCTACTGTTTGTCCTACTCCTGTCCTAGATATCTACTGTTTGTCCTACTCCTGTCCTAAATATCTACTGTTTGTCATACTCCTGTCCTAGATATCTACTGTTTGTCCTACTCCTGTCCTAAATATCTACTGTTTGTCCTACTCCTGTCCTACATATCTACTGTTTGTCCTACTCCTGTCCTACATATCTACTGTTTGTCCTACTCCTGTCCTAGATATCTACTGTTTGTCCTAGTCCTGTCCTACATATCTACTGTTTGTACTAGTCCTGTCCTACATATCTACTGTTTGTCCTACTCCTGTCCTACATATCTACTGTTTGTCCTACTCCTGTCCTACATATCTACTGTTTGTCCTACTCCTGTCCTAAATATCTACTGTTTGTCCTAGTCCTGTCCTAGATATCTACTGTTTGTCCTACTCCTGTCCTACATATCTACTGTTTGTCCTACTCCTGTCCTACATATCTACTGTTTGTACTAGTCCTGTCCTACATATCTACTGTTTGTCCTACTCCTGTCCTACATATCTACTGTTTGTCCTACTCCTGTCCTACATATCTACTGTTTGTACTAGTCCTGTCCTACATATCTACTGTTTGTCCTACTCCTGTCCTACATATCTACTGTTTGTCCTACTCCTGTCCTACATATCTACTGTTTGTACTAGTCCTGTCCTAAATATCTACTGTTTGTCCTAGTCCTGTCCTAAATATCTACTGTTTGTCATACTCCTGTCCTACATATCTACTGTTTGTACTAGTCCTGTCCTAGATATCTACTGTTTGTCCTAGTCCTGTCCTAAATATCTACTGTTTGTCCTACTCCTGTCCTACATATCTACTGTTTGTCCTACTCCTGTCCTAAATATCTACTGTTTGTCCTACTCCTGTCCTACATATCTACTGTTTGTCCTACTCCTGTCTTACATATCTACTGTTTGTACTACTGCTGTCCTAGATATCTACTGTTTGTCCTACTCCTGTCCTAGATATCTACTGTTTGTCCTACTCCTGTCCTACATATCTACTGTTTGTCCTACTCCTGTCCTACATATCTACTGTTTGTCCTACTCCTGTCCTAAATATCTACTGTTTGTCCTACTCCTGTCCTACATATCTACTGTTTGTCCTACTCCTGTCCTACATATCTACTGTTTGTCCTACTCCTGTCCTAAATATCTACTGTTTGTCCTACTCCTGTCCTACATATCTACTGTTTGTCCTACTCCTGTCCTACATATCTACTGTTTGTCCTACTCCTGTCCTACATATCTACTGTTTGTCCTACTCCTGTCCTAGATATCTACTGTTTGTCCTACTCCTGTCCTACATATCTACTGTTTGTCCTACTCCTGTCCTAAATATCTACTGTTTGTCCTACTCCTGTCCTACATATCTACTGTTTGTCCTACTCCTGTCCTACATATCTACTGTTTGTCCTACTCCTGTCTTACATATCTACTGTTTGTACTAGTCCTGTCCTACATATCTACTGTTTGTCCTACTCCTGTCCTACATATCTACTGTTTGTCCTACTCCTGTCCTAGATATCTACTGTTTGTCCTACTCCTGTCCTACATATCTACTGTTTGTCCTACTCCTGTCCTAAATATCTACTGTTTGTCCTACTCCTGTCCTACATATCTACTGTTTGTCCTACTCCTGTCCTACATATCTACTGTTTGTCCTACTCCTGTCCTAGATATCTACTGTTTGTCCTACTCCTGTCCTACATATCTACTGTTTGTCCTTTTGTCCTACTCCTGTCCTAGATATCTACTGTTTGTCCTACTCCTGTCCTAAATATCTACTGTTTGTCCTACTCCTGTCCTACATATCTACTGTTTGTCCTACTCCTGTCCTACATATCTACTGTTTGTCCTACTCCTGTCCTACATATCTACTGTTTGTCCTAGTCCTGTCCTAAATATCTACTGTTTGTCATACTCCTGTCCTACATATCTACTGTTTGTCCTACTCCTGTCCTACATATCTACTGTTTGTCCTACTCCTGTCCTACATATCTACTGTTTGTACTAGTCCTGTCCTAAATATCTACTGTTTGTCCTACTCCTGTCCTAAATATCTACTGTTTGTCCTACTCCTGTCCTAGATATCTACTGTTTGTCCTACTCCTGTCCTAGATATCTACTGTTTGTCCTACTCCTGTCCTACATATCTACTGTTTGTCCTACTCCTGTCCTAGATATCTACTGTTTGTCCTACTCCTGTCCTACATATCTACTGTTTGTCCTACTCCTGTCCTACATATCTACTGTTTGTCCTACTCCTGTCCTACATATCTACTGTTTGTCCTACTCCTGTCCTACATATCTACTGTTTGTCCTACTCCTGTCCTACATATCTACTGTTTGTCCTACTCCTGTCCTACATATCTACTGTTTGTCCTACTCCTGTCCTAGATATCTACTGTTTGTCCTACTCCTGTCCTACATATCTACTGTTTGTCCTACTCCTGTCCTACATATCTACTGTTTGTCCTACTCCTGTCCTACATATCTACTGTTTGTCCTACTCCTGTCCTACATATCTACTGTTTGTCCTACTCCTGTCCTACATATCTACTGTTTGTCCTACTCCTGTCCTACATATCTACTGTTTGTCCTACTCCTGTCCTACATATCTACTGTTTGTCCTACTCCTGTCCTAGATATCTACTGTTTGTCCTACTCCTGTCCTACATATCTACTGTTTGTCCTACTCCTGTCCTACATATCTACTGTTTGTCCTACTCCTGTCCTACATATCTACTGTTTGTCCTACTCCTGTCCTAATATCTACTGTTGTCCTCTGTCCTAAATCTACTGTTTGTCCTACTCCTGTCCTACATATCTACTGTTTGTCCTACTCCTGTCCTAAATATCTACTGTTTGTCCTACTCCTGTCCTAAATATCTACTGTTTGTCCTACTCCTGTCCTAGATATCTACTGTTTGTCCTACTCCTGTCCTACATATCTACTGTTTGTCCTACTCCTGTCCTAAATATCTACTGTTTGTCCTACTCCTGTCCTAGATATCTACTGTTTGTCCTACTCCTGTCCTAGATATCTACTGTTTGTCCTACTCCTGTCCTAAATATCTACTGTTTGTCCTACTCCTGTCCTACATATCTACTGTTTGTCCTACTCCTGTCCTACATATCTACTGTTTGTCCTACTCCTGTCCTACATATCTACTGTTTGTCCTACTCCTGTCCTACATATCTACTGTTTGTCCTACTCCTGTCCTACATATCTACTGTTTGTCCTACTCCTGTCCTAAATATCTACTGTTTGTCCTACTCCTGTCCTAGATATCTACTGTTTGTCCTACTCCTGTCCTAGATATCTACTGTTTGTCCTACTCCTGTCCTACATATCTACTGTTTGTCCTACTCCTGTCCTAAATATCTACTGTTTGTCCTACTCCTGTCCTAGATATCTACTGTTTGTCCTACTCCTGTCCTAAATATCTACTGTTTGTCCTACTCCTGTCCTACATATCTACTGTTTGTCCTACTCCTGTCCTACATATCTACTGTTTGTCCTACTCCTGTCCTACATATCTACTGTTTGTCCTACTCCTGTCCTAGATATCTACTGTTTGTCCTACTGTTTGTCCTACTCCTGTCCTAGATATCTACTGTTTGTCCTACTCCTGTCCTAAATATCTACTGTTTGTCCTACTCCTGTCCTACATATCTACTGTTTGTCCTACTCCTGTCCTACATATCTACTGTTTGTCATACTCCTGTCCTACATATCTACTGTTTGTCCTACTCCTGTCCTAGATATCTACTGTTTGTCCTACTCCTGTCCTAGATATCTACTGTTTGTCCTACTCCTGTCCTACATATCTACTGTTTGTCCTACTCCTGTCCTAGATATCTACTGTTTGTCCTACTCCTGTCCTACATATCTACTGTTTGTCCTACTCCTGTCCTAGATATCTACTGTTTGTCCTACTCCTGTCCTAGATATCTGTTTGTCCTACTCCTGTCCTAGATATCTACTGTTTGTCCTACTCCTGTCCTAAATATCTACTGTTTGTCCTACTCCTGTCCTACATATCTACTGTTTGTCCTACTCCTGTCCTAGATATCTACTGTTTGTCCTACTCCTGTCCTAGATATCTACTGTTTGTCCTACTCCTGTCCTACATATCTACTGTTTGTCCTACTCCTGTCCTAAATATCTACTGTTTGTCCTACTCCTGTCCTAAATATCTACTGTTTGTCCTACTCCTGTCCTACATATCTACTGTTTGTCATACTCCTGTCCTACATATCTACTGTTTGTCCTACTCCTGTCCTACATATCTACTGTTTGTCCTACTCCTGTCCTACATATCTACTGTTTGTCCTACTCCTGTCCTACATATCTACTGTTTGTCCTACTCCTGTCCTACATATCTACTGTTTGTCCTACTCCTGTCCTAGATATCTACTGTTTGTCCTACTCCTGTCCTACATATCTACTGTTTGTCCTACTCCTGTCCTACATATCTACTGTTTGTCCTACTCCTGTCCTAGATATCTACTGTTTGTCCTACTCCTGTCCTAAATATCTACTGTTTGTCCTACTCCTGTCCTAGATATCTACTGTTTGTCCTACTCCTGTCCTAGATATCTACTGTTTGTCCTACTCCTGTCCTACATATCTACTGTTTGTCCTACTCCTGTCCTACATATCTACTGTTTGTCCTACTCCTGTCCTAAATATCTACTGTTTGTCCTACTCCTGTCCTACATATCTACTGTTTGTCCTACTCCTGTCCTACATATCTACTGTTTGTCCTACTCCTGTCCTAAATATCTACTGTTTGTCCTACTCCTGTCTTACATATCTACTGTTTGTCCTACTCCTGTCCTTACATATCTACTGTTTGTCCTACTCCTGTCCTACATATCTACTGTTTGTCCTACTCCTGTACTAGATATCTACTGTTTGTCCTACTCCTGTCCTACATATCTACTGTTTGTCCTACTCCTGTCCTAAATATCTACTGTTTGTCCTACTCCTGTCTTACATATCTACTGTTTGTCCTACTCCTGTCCTACATATCTACTGTTTGTCCTACTCCTGTCCTAAATATCTACTGTTTGTCCTACTCCTGTCCTAAATATCTACTGTTTGTCCTACTCCTGTCCTACATATCTACTGTTTGTCCTACTCCTGTCTTACATATCTACTGTTTGTCCTACTCCTGTCCTACATATCTACTGTTTGTACTACTCCTGTCCTACATATCTACTGTTTGTCCTACTCCTGTACTAGATATCTACTGTTTGTCCTACTCCTGTCCTACATATCTACTGTTTGTCCTACTCCTGTCCTACATATCTACTGTTTGTCCTACTCCTGTCCTAAATATCTACTGTTTGTCCTACTCCTGTCCTACATATCTACTGTTTGTCCTACTCCTGTCCTAAATATCTACTGTTTGTCCTACTCCTGTCCTAAATATCTACTGTTTGTCCTACTCCTGTCCTACATATCTACTGTTTGTCCTACTCCTGTCTTACATATCTACTGTTTGTCCTACTCCTGTCCTACATATCTACTGTTTGTACTACTCCTGTCCTACATATCTACTGTTTGTCCTACTCCTGTCTTACATATCTACTGTTTGTCCTACTCCTGTCCTACATATCTACTGTTTGTACTACTCCTGTCCTAAATATCTACTGTTTGTACTACTCCTGTCCTAGATATCTACTGTTTGTCCTACTCCTGTCCTACATATCTACTGTTTGTCCTACTCCTGTCCTAGATATCTACTGTTTGTCCTACTCCTGTCCTACATATCTACTGTTTGTCCTACTCCTGTCTTACATATCTACTGTTTGTCCTAGTCCTGTCCTAAATATCTACTGTTTGTCCTAGTCCTGTCCTAGATATCTACTGTTTGTCCTACTCCTGTCCTACATATCTACTGTTTGTCCTACTCCTGTCCTAAATATCTACTGTTTGTCCTACTCCTGTCCTAAATATCTACTGTTTGTCCTACTCCTGTCCTAAATATCTACTGTTTGTCCTACTCCTGTCTTACATATCTACTGTTTGTCCTACTCCTGTCCTACATATCTACTGTTTGTCCTACTCCTGTCCTACATATCTACTGTTTGTCCTACTCCTGTCCTACATATCTACTGTTTGTCCTACTCCTGTCCTACATATCTACTGTTTGTCCTAGTCCTGTCCTACATATCTACTGTTTGTCCTACTCCTGTCCTAGATATCTACTGTTTGTCCTACTCCTGTCCTAAATATCTACTGTTTGTCCTACTCCTGTCTTACATATCTACTGTTTGTCCTACTCCTGTCCTACATATCTACTGTTTGTACTACTCCTGTCCTAGATATCTACTGTTTGTCCTACTCCTGTCCTAAATATCTACTGTTTGTCCTACTCCTGTCCTACATATCTACTGTTTGTCCTACTCCTGTCCTACATATCTACTGTTTGTCCTACTCCTGTCCTAAATATCTACTGTTTGTCCTACTCCTGTCCTAAATATCTACTGTTTGTCCTACTCCTGTCCTAGATATCTACTGTTTGTCCTACTCCTGTCCTAAATATCTACTGTTTGTCCTACTCCTGTCCTAGATATCTACTGTTTGTCCTACTCCTGTCCTAGATATCTACTGTTTGTCCTACTCCTGTCCTAGATATCTACTGTTTGTCCTACTCCTGTCCTAAATATCTACTGTTTGTCTTACTCCTGTCCTACATATCTACTGTTTGTCCTACTCCTGTCTTACATATCTACTGTTTGTACTACTCCTGTCCTAGATATCTACTGTTTGTCATACTCCTGTCTTAGATATCTACTGTTTGTCCTACTCCTGTCCTACATATCTACTGTTTGTACTACTCCTGTCCTAGATATCTACTGTTTGTCCTACTCCTGTCCTACATATCTACTGTTTGTCCTACTCCTGTCCTAAATATCTACTGTTTGTCCTACTCCTGTCCTACATATCTACTGTTTGTCCTACTCCTGTCCTAGATATCTACTGTTTGTCCTACTCCTGTCCTACATATCTACTGTTTGTCCTACTCCTGTCCTAGATATCTACTGTTTGTCATACTCCTGTCCTACATATCTACTGTTTGTCCTACTCCTGTCCTACATATCTACTGTTTGTCCTACTCCTGTCCTACATATCTACTGTTTGTCCTACTCCTGTCCTACATATCTACTGTTTGTCCTACTCCTGTCCTACATATCTACTGTTTGTCCTACTCCTGTCCTAGATATCTACTGTTTGTCATACTCCTGTCCTACATATCTACTGTTTGTCCTACTCCTGTCCTACATATCTACTGTTTGTCCTACTCCTGTCCTAAATATCTACTGTTTGTCCTACTCCTGTCCTACATATCTACTGTTTGTCCTACTCCTGTCCTACATATCTACTGTTTGTCCTACTCCTGTCCTAGATATCTACTGTTTGTCCTACTCCTGTCCTACATATCTACTGTTTGTCCTACTCCTGTCCTAGATATCTACTGTTTGTCCTACTCCTGTCCTAGATATCTACTGTTTGTCATACTCCTGTCCTACATATCTACTGTTTGTCCTACTCCTGTCCTACATATCTACTGTTTGTCCTACTCCTGTCCTACATATCTACTGTTTGTCCTACTCCTGTCCTAGATATCTACTGTTTGTCATACTCCTGTCCTACATATCTACTGTTTGTCCTACTCCTGTCCTACATATCTACTGTTTGTCCTACTCCTGTCCTACATATCTACTGTTTGTCCTACTCCTGTCCTACATATCTACTGTTTGTCCTACTCCTGTCCTAAATATCTACTGTTTGTCCTACTCCTGTCCTAGATATCTACTGTTTGTACTACTCCTGTCCTAGATATCTACTGTTTGTCATACTCCTGTCCTACATATCTAATGTTTGTCCTACTCCTGTCCTAGATATCTACTGTTTGTCCTACTCCTGTCCTACATATCTACTGTTTGTCCTACTCCTGTCCTACATATCTACTGTTTGTCCTAGTCCTGTCCTAGATATCTACTGTTTGTCCTACTCCTGTCCTACATATCTACTGTTTGTCCTACTCCTGTCCTACATATCTACTGTTTGTCCTACTCCTGTCCTACATATCTACTGTTTGTACTACTCCTGTCCTACATATCTACTGTTTGTCCTACTCCTGTCCTACATATCTACTGTTTGTCCTAGTCCTGTCCTAGATATCTACTGTTTGTCCTACTCCTGTCCTAAATATCTACTGTTTGTCCTACTCCTGTCCTAAATATCTACTGTTTGTCCTACTCCTGTCCTAAATATCTACTGTTTGTCCTACTCCTGTCCTAAATATCTACTGTTTGTCCTACTCCTGTCCTAGATATCTACTGTTTGTCCTACTCCTGTCCTAAATATCTACTGTTTGTCCTACTCCTGTCCTACATATCTACTGTTTGTCCTACTCCTGTCCTACATATCTACTGTTTGTCATACTCCTGTCCTACATATCTACTGTTTGTCCTACTCCTGTCCTAAATATCTACTGTTTGTCCTACTCCTGTCCTACATATCTACTGTTTGTCCTACTCCTGTCCTACATATCTACTGTTTGTCCTACTCCTGTCCTAGATATCTACTGTTTGTCCTACTCCTGTCCTACATATCTACTGTTTGTCCTACTCCTGTCCTAGATATCTACCGTTTGTCCTACTCCTGTCCTACATATCTGTTTGTCCTACTCCTGTCCTACATATCTACTATTTGTCATACTCCTGTCCTAGATATCTACTGTTTGTCCTACTCCTGTCCTACATATCTACTGTTTGTCCTACTCCTGTCCTACATATCTACTGTTTGTCCTACTCCTGTCCTAGATATCTACTGTTTGTCCTACTCCTGTCCTGGATATCTACTGTTTGTCCTACTCCTGTCCTACATATCTACTGTTTGTCCTACTCCTGTCCTAGATATCTACTGTTTGTCCTACTCCTGTCCTAAATATCTACTGTTTGTCCTACTCCTGTCCTAAATATCTACTGTTTGTCCTACTCCTGTCCTACATATCTACTGTTTGTCCTACTCCTGTCCTACATATCTACTGTTTGTCCTACTCCTGTCCTAAATATCTACTGTTTGTCCTACTCCTGTCCTAAATATCTACTGTTTGTCCTACTCCTGTCCTAGATATCTACTGTTTGTCCTACTCCTGTCCTAGATATCTACTGTTTGTCCTACTCCTGTCCTAAATATCTACTGTTTGTCCTACTCCTGTCCTAGATATCTACTGTTTGTCCTACTCCTGTCCTAGATATCTACTGTTTGTCCTACTCCTGTCCTACATATCTACTGTTTGTCTTACTCCTGTCCTACATATCTACTGTTTGTCCTACTCCTGTCCTAGATATCTACTGTTTGTCCTACTCCTGTCCTACATATCTACTGTTTGTACTACTCCTGTCCTAGATATCTACTGTTTGTCATACTCCTGTCTTAGATATCTACTGTTTGTCCTACTCCTGTCCTACATATCTACTGTTTGTCCTACTCCTGTCCTACATATCTACTGTTTGTACTACTCCTGTCCTACATATCTACTGTTTGTCCTACTCCTGTCCTACATATCTACTGTTTGTACTACTCCTGTCCTACATATCTACTGTTTGTACTACTCCTGTCCTAGATATCTACTGTTTGTCCTACTCCTGTCCTAGATATCTACTGTTTGTCCTACTCCTGTCCTACATATCTACTGTTTGTCCTACTCCTGTCCTACATATCTACTGTTTGTACTACTCCTGTCCTACATATCTACTGTTTGTCCTACTCCTGTCCTACATATCTACTGTTTGTCCTACTCCTGTCCTAGATATCTACTGTTTGTCCTACTCCTGTCCTACATATCTACTGTTTGTCCTACTCCTGTCCTAGATATCTACTGTTTGTCATACTCCTGTCCTACATATCTACTGTTTGTCCTACTCCTGTCCTACATATCTACTGTTTGTCCTACTCCTGTCCTACATATCTACTGTTTGTCCTACTCCTGTCCTACATATCTACTGTTTGTCCTACTCCTGTCCTACATATCTACTGTTTGTCCTACTCCTGTCCTAGATATCTACTGTTTGTCATACTCCTGTCCTACATATCTACTGTTTGTCCTACTCCTGTCCTACATATCTACTGTTTGTCCTACTCCTGTCCTAAATATCTACTGTTTGTCCTACTCCTGTCCTACATATCTACTGTTTGTCCTACTCCTGTCCTAGATATCTACTGTTTGTCCTACTCCTGTCCTAGATATCTACTGTTTGTCCTACTCCTGTCCTAAATATCTACTGTTTGTCCTACTCCTGTCCTAGATATCTACTGTTTGTCCTACTCCTGTCCTAGATATCTACTGTTTGTCCTACTCCTGTCCTACATATCTACTGTTTGTCCTACTCCTGTCCTAGATATCTACTGTTTGTCCTACTCCTGTCCTACATATCTACTGTTTGTCCTACTCCTGTCCTAGATATCTACTGTTTGTCCTACTCCTGTCCTAAATATCTACTGTTTGTCCTACTCCTGTCCTACATATCTACTGTTTGTCCTACTCCTGTCCTACATATCTACTGTTTGTCCTACTCCTGTCCTACATATCTACTATTTGTCATACTCCTGTCCTACATATCTACTGTTTGTCCTACTCCTGTCCTAAATATCTACTGTTTGTCCTACTCCTGTCCTACATATCTACTGTTTGTCCTACTCCTGTCCTACATATCTACTGTTTGTCCTACTCCTGTCCTACATATCTACTGTTTGTCCTACTCCTGTCCTAAATATCTACTGTTTGTCCTACTCCTGTCCTACATATCTACTGTTTGTCCTACTCCTGTCCTACATATCTACTGTTTGTCCTACTCCTGTCCTACATATCTACTGTTTGTCCTACTCCTGTCCTACATATCTACTGTTTGTCCTAGTCCTGTCCTACATATCTACTGTTTGTCCTACTCCTGTCCTAAATATCTACTGTTTGTCCTACTCCTGTCCTACATATCTACTGTTTGTCCTACTCCTGTCCTACATATCTACTGTTTGTCCTAGTCCTGTCCTACATATCTACTGTTTTGTCCTACTCCTGTCCTAGATATCTACTGTTTGTCCTACTCCTGTCCTAGATATCTACTGTTTGTCCTACTCCTGTCCTAAATATCTACTGTTTGTCCTACTCCTGTCCTAAATATCTACTGTTTGTCCTACTCCTGTCCTACATATCTACTGTTTGTCCTACTCCTGTCCTACATATCTACTGTTTGTCCTACTCCTGTCATAGATATCTACTGTTTGTCCTATTCCTGTCCTACATATCTACTGTTTGTCCTACTCCTGTCCTACATATCTACTGTTTGTCCTACTCCTGTCCTACATATCTACTGTTTGTCCTACTCCTGTCCTAAATATCTACTGTTTGTCCTACTCCTGTCCTACATATCTACTGTTTTGTCCTACTCCTGTCCTAGATATCTACTGTTTGTCCTACTCCTGTCCTAAATATCTATTGTTTGTCCTACTCCTGTCCTAAATATCTACTGTTTGTCCTACTCCTGTCCTACATATCTACTGTTTCTCCTACTCCTGTCCTAAATATCTACTGTTTGTCCTACTCCTGTCATAGATATCTACTGTTTGTCCTACTCCTGTCCTAAATATCTACTGTTTGTCCTACTCCTGTCCTAGATATCTACTGTTTGTCCTACTCCTGTCCTAAATATCTACTGTTTGTCCTACTCCTGTCCTAGATATCTACTGTTTGTCCTACTCCTGTCCTAAATATCTACTGTTTGTCCTACTCCTGTCCTAAATATCTACTGTTTGTCCTACTCCTGTCCTAAATATCTACTGTTTGTCATACTCCTGTCTTACATATCTACTGTTTGTCCTACTCCTGTCCTAGATATCTACTGTTTGTCATACTCCTGTCCTAGATATCTGTTTGTCCTACTCCTGTCCTACATATCTACTGTTTGTCCTACTCCTGTCCTATATATCTACTGTTTGTCCTACTCCTGTCCTAGATATCTACTGTTTGTCCTACTCCTGTCCTACATATCTGTTTGTCCTACTCCTGACCTACATATCTACTGTTTGTCCTACTCCTGTCCTACATATCTACTGTTTGTCCTACTCCTGTCCTAAATATCTACTGTTTGTCATACTCCTGTCTTACATATCTACTGTTTGTCCTACTCCTGTCTTACATATCTACTGTTTGTCCTACTCCTGTCCTAGATATCTACTGTTTGTCATACTCCTGTCCTACATATCTGTTTGTCCTACTCCTGTCCTACATATCTACTGTTTGTCCTACTCCTGTCCTATATATCTACTGTTTGTCCTACTCCTGACCTACATATCTACTGTTTGTCCTACTCCTGTCCTACATATCTGTTTGTCCTACTCCTGACCTACATATCTACTGTTTGTCCTACTCCTGTCCTACATATCTACTGTTTGTCCTACTCCTGTCTTAAATATCTATTGTTTGTCCTACTCCTGTCCTACATATCTACTGTTTGTACCATCCCTGTCCTACATATCTACTGTTTGTCCTACTCCTGTCCTACATATCTACTGTTTGTCCTACTCCTGTCTTAAATATCTATTTTTTGTCCTACTCCTGTCCTACATATCTACTGTTTGTCCTACTCCTGTCCTACATATCTACTGTTTGTCCTACTCCTGTCCTAAATATCTACTGTTTGTCATACTCCTGTCTTACATATCTACTGTTTGTCCTACTCCTGTCCTACATATCTACTGTTTGTCCTACTCCTGTCCTACATATCTACTGTTTGTCCTACTCCTGTCCTACATATCTACTGTTTGTCCTACTCCTGTCCTACATATCTACTGTTTGTCCTACTCCTGTCCTACATATCTACTGTTTGTCCTACTCCTGTCCTACATATCTACTGTTTGTCCTACTCCTGTCTTACATATCTACTGTTTGTCCTACTCCTGTCCTAGATATCTACTGTTTGTCATACTCCTGTCCTACATATCTACTGTTTGTCCTACTCCTGTCCTACATATCTACTGTTTGTCCTACTCCTGTCCTAGATATCTACTGTTTGTCATACTCCTGTCCTACATATCTACTGTTTGTCCTACTCCTGTCCTAAATATCTACTGTTTGTCCTACTCCTGTCCTAAATATCTACTGCTTGTCATACTCCTGTCCTACATATCTACTGTTTGTACTAGTCCTGATCTAAATATCTACTGTTTGTCCTACTCCTGTCCTACATATCTACTGTTTGTCATACTCCTGTCCTAAATATCTACTGTTTGTCCTACTCCTGTCCTAGATATCTACTGTTTGTCCTAGTCCTGTCCTAGATATCTACTGTTTGTCCTAGTCCTGTCCTAAATATCTACTGTTTGTACTAGTCCTGATCTAAATATCTACTGTTTGTCATACTCCTGACCTACATATCTACTGTTTGTCCTACTCCTGTCCTAGATATCTACTGTTTGTCCTACTCCTGTCCTACATATCTACTGTTTGTCCTACTCCTGTCCTACATATCTACTGTTTGTACTAGTCCTGATCTAAATATCTGTTTGTCCTACTCCTGTCCTACATATCTACTGTTTGTCCTACATATCTACTGTTTGTACTAGTCCTGATCTAAATATCTACTGTTTGTCCTACTCCTGTCCTACATATCTACTGTTTGTCATACTCCTGTCCTACATATCTACTGTTTGTCCTACTCCTGTCCTACATATCTACTGTTTGTCCTACTCCTGTCCTACATATCTACTGTTTGTCCTACTCCTGTCCTACATATCTACTGTTTGTCATACTCCTGTCCTAAATATCTACTGTTTGTCCTACTCCTGTCCTAGATATCTACTGTTTGTCCTAGTCCTGTCCTAAATATCTACTGTTTGTACTAGTCCTGATCTAAATATCTACTGTTTGTCCTACTCCTGTCCTAGATATCTACTGTTTGTCCTACTCCTGTCCTACATATCTACTGTTTGTACTAGTCCTGATCTAAATATCTGTTTGTCCTACTCCTGTCCTACATATCTACTGTTTGTCCTACTCCTGTCCTAGATATCTACTGTTTGTCCTACTCCTGTCCTAAATATCTACTGTTTGTCCTACTCCTGTCCTAAATATCTATTGTTTGTCCTACTCCTGTCCTACATATCTACTGTTTGTCCTACTCCTGTCCTACATATCTACTGTTTGTCCTACTCCTGTCCTACATATCTACTGTTTGTCCTACTCCTGTCCTACATATCTACTATTTGTCCTACTCCTGTCCTAAATATCTACTGTTTGTACTACTCCTGTCCTAAATATCTACTGTTTGTCCTACTCCTGTCCTAAATATCTACTGTTTGTCATACTCCTGTCCTAAATATCTACTGTTTGTCATACTCCTGTCCTAGATATCTACTGTTTGTCCTACTCCTGTCCTAAATATCTACTGTTTGTCATACTCCTGTCCTACATATCTACTGTTTGTCCTACTCTTGTCCTACATATCTACTGTTTGTCCTACTCCTGTCCTACATATCTACTGTTTGTCCTACTCCTGTCCTAAATATCTACTGTTTGCCCTACTCCTGTCCTACATATCTACTGTTTGTCCTACTCCTGTTCTTCATATCTACTGTTTGTCCTACTCCTGTTCTTCATATCTACTGTTTGTCCTACTCCTGTCCTACATATCTACTGTTTGTCCTACTCCTGTCCTACATATCTACTGTTTGTCCTACTCCTGTCCTACATATCTACTGTTTGTCCTACTCCTGTCCTACATATCTACTGTTTGTCATACTCCTGTCCTACATATCTACTGTTTGTCCTACTCCTGTCCTACATATCTACTGTTTGTCCTACTGCTGTCCTAAATATCTACTGTTTGTCCTACTCCTGTCCTAGATATCTACTGTTTGTCCTAGTCCTGTCCTAAATATCTACTGTTTGTCCTAGTCCTGTCCTAAATATCTACTGTTTGTCCTACTCCTGTCATAGATATCTACTGTTTGTCCTACTCCTGTCCTAGATATCTACTGTTTGTCCTAGTCCTGTCCTAAATATCTACTGTTTGTCCTACTCCTGTCCTACATATCTACTGTTTGTCCTACTCCTGTCCTACATATCTACTGTTTGTCCTACTCCTGTCCTACATATCTACTGTTTGTCCTACTCCTGTCCTACATATCTACTGTTTGTCCTACTCCTGTCCTACATATCTACTGTTTGTCCTACTCCTGTCCTACATATCTACTGTTTGTCCTACTCCTGTCCTACATATCTACTGTTTGTACTACTCCTGTCCTACATATCTACTGTTTGTCCTACTCCTGTCCTACATATCTACTGTTTGTCCTACTCCTGTCCTACATATCTGTTTGTCCTACTCCTGTCCTACATATCTACTGTTTGTCCTACTCCTGTCCTACATATCTACTGTTTGTCCTACTCCTGTCCTACATATCTACTATTTGTCCTACTCCTGTCCTACATATCTACTGTTTGTCCTACTCCTGTCCTACATATCTACTGTTTGTCCTACTCCTGTCCTACATATCTACTGTTTGTCCTACTCCTGTCCTAAATATCTACTGTTTGTACTACTCCTGTCCTAAATATCTACTGTTTGTCCTACTCCTGTCCTACATATCTACTGTTTGTCCTACTCCTGTCCTAAATATCTACTGTTTGTCCTACTCCTGTCCTAAATATCTACTGTTTGTACTACTCCTGTCCTAAATATCTACTGTTTGTCCTAGTCCTGTCCTAGATATCTACTGTTTGTACTACTCCTGTCCTAAATATCTACTGTTTGTCCTAGTCCTGTCCTAGATATCTACTGTTTGTCCTACTCCTGTCCTACATATCTACTGTTTGTCCTAGTCCTGTCCTACATATCTACTGTTTGTCCTACTCCTGTCCTACATATCTACTGTTTGTCCTACTCCTGTCCTAGATATCTACTGTTTGTCCTACTCCTGTCCTAAATATCTACTGTTTGTCCTACTCCTGTCCTAAATATCTATTGTTTGTCCTACTCCTGTCCTACATATCTACTGTTTGTCCTACTCCTGTCCTACATATCTACTGTTTGTCCTACTCCTGTCCTAGATATCTACTGTTTGTCCTACTCCTGTCCTACATATCTACTGTTTGTCCTAGTCCTGTCCTACATATCTACTGTTTGTCCTAGTCCTGTCCTAAATATCTACTGTTTGTCCTACTCCTGTCCTACATATCTACTGTTTGTCCTACTCCTGTCCTAGATATCTACTGTTTGTCCTACTCCTGTCCTACATATCTACTGTTTGTCCTAGTCCTGTCCTACATATCTACTGTTTGTCCTACTCCTGTCCTAAATATCTACTGTTTGTCCTACTCCTGTCCTAGATATCTACTGTTTGTCCTACTCCTGTCCTACATATCTACTGTTTGTCCTACTCCTGTCCTACATATCTACTGTTTGTCCTACTCCTGTCCTAGATATCTACTGTTTGTCCTACTCCTGTCCTACATATCTACTGTTTGTCCTACTCCTGTCCTACATATCTACTGTTTGTCCTAGTCCTGTCCTAAATATCTACTGTTTGTCCTACTCCTGTCCTAAATATCTACTGTTTGTCCTAGTCCTGTCCTAAATATCTACTGTTTGTCCTACTCCTGTCCTACATATCTACTGTTTGTCCTACTCCTGTCCTACATATCTACTGTTTGTCCTACTCCTGTCCTAAATATCTACTGTTTGTCCTACTCCTGTCCTAGATATCTACTGTTTGTCATACTCCTGTCCTAGATATCTACTGTTTGTCCTACTCCTGTCCTACATATCTACTGTTTGTCCTACTCCTGTCCTACATATCTACTGTTTGTCCTACTCCTGTCCTACATATCTACTGTTTGTCCTACTCCTGTCCTAGATATCTACTGTTTGTCCTACTCCTGTCCTACATATCTACTGTTTGTCCTACTCCTGTCCTAAATATCTACTGTTTGTCCTACTCCTGTCCTAGATATCTACTGTTTGTCCTAGTCCTGTCCTAAATATCTACTGTTTGTCCTACTCCTGTCCTAAATATCTACTGTTTGTCCTAGTCCTGTCCTAGATATCTACTGTTTGTCCTACTCCTGTCCTACATATCTACTGTTTGTCCTACTCCTGTCCTACATATCTACAGTTTGTCCTACTCCTGTCCTACATATCTACTGTTTGTCCTACTCCTGTCCTAGATATCTACTGTTTGTCCTAGTCCTGTCCTAAATATCTACTGTTTGTCCTACTCCTGTCCTAAATATCTACTGTTTGTCCTACTCCTGTCTTACATATCTACTGTTTGTCCTACTCCTGTCCTAGATATCTACTGTTTGTCCTACTCCTGTCCTACATATCTACTGTTTGTCCTACTCCTGTCCTAGATATCTACTGTTTGTCCTACTCCTGTCCTACATATCTACTGTTTGTCCTACTCCTGTCCTAAATATCTACTGTTTGTCCTACTCCTGTCCTAAATATCTACTGTTTGTCCTACTCCTGTCCTAAATATCTACTGTTTGTACTACTCCTGTCCTACATATCTACTGTTTGTCCTACTCCTGTCTTACATATCTACTGTTTGTCCTACTCCTGTCCTAGATATCTACTGTTTGTCCTACTCCTGTCCTACATATCTACTGTTTGTCCTACTCCTGTCCTAGATATCTACTGTTTGTCCTACTCCTGTCCTAGATATCTACTGTTTGTCCTACTCCTGTCCTACATATCTACTGTTTGTCCTACTCCTGTCCTAAATATCTACTGTTTGTCCTACTCCTGTCCTACATATCTACTGTTTGTCCTACTCCTGTCCTAAATATCTACTGTTTGTCCTACTCCTGTCCTAGATATCTACTGTTTGTCCTACTCCTGTTCTAAATATCTACTGTTTGTCCTACTCCTGTCCTAGATATCTACTGTTTGTCCTACTCCTGTCCTAGATATCTACTGTTTGTCCTACTCCTGTCCTAGATATCTACTGTTTGTCCTAGTCCTGTCCTACATATCTACTGTTTGTCCTACTCCTGTCCTAAATATCTACTGTTTGTACTAGTCCTGTCCTACATATCTACTGTTTGTCCTACTCCTGTCCTACATATCTACTGTTTGTCCTACTCCTGTCCTAGATATCTACTGTTTGTCCTAGTCCTGTCCTAAATATCTACTGTTTGTCCTACTCCTGTCCTAAATATCTATTGTTTGTCCTAGTCCTGTCCTACATATCTACTGTTTGTCCTACTCCTGTCCTAGATATCTACTGTTTGTCCTACTCCTGTCCTAAATATCTACTGTTTGTCCTACTCCTGTCCTACATATCTACTGTTTGTCCTACTCCTGTCTTACATATCTACTGTTTGTACTAGTCCTGTCCTACATATCTACTGTTTGTCCTACTCCTGTCCTAGATATCTACTGTTTGTCCTACTCCTGTCCTAGATATCTACTGTTTGTCCTACTCCTGTCCTAGATATCTACTGTTTGTCATACTCCTGTCCTACATATCTACTGTTTGTCCTACTCCTGTCCTACATATCTACTGTTTGTCCTACTCCTGTCCTACATATCTACTGTTTGTCCTACTCCTGTCCTACATATCTACTGTTTGTCCTACTCCTGTCCTACATATCTACTGTTTGTCCTACTCCTGTCCTAGATATCTACTGTTTGTCCTACTCCTGTCCTAGATATCTACTGTTTGTCCTACTCCTGTCCTAGATATCTACTGTTTGTCCTACTCCTGTCCTAGATATCTACTGTTTGTCCTACTCCTGTCCTACATATCTACTGTTTGTCCTACTCCTGTCCTAGATATCTACTGTTTGTCCTACTCCTGTCTTAGATATCTACTGTTTGTCCTACTCCTGTCCTAAATATCTACTGTTTGTCCTACTCCTGTCCTAGATATCTACTGTTTGTCCTACTCCTGTCCTAGATATCTACTGTTTGTCCTACTCCTGTCCTACATATCTACTGTTTGTCCTACTCCTGTCCTAAATATCTACTGTTTGTCCTACTCCTGTCCTACATATCTACTGTTTGTCCTACTCCTGTCCTAAATATCTACTGTTTGTCCTACTCCTGTCCTACATATCTACTGTTTGTCCTACTCCTGTCCTAAATATCTACTGTTTGTCCTACTCCTGTCCTACATATCTACTGTTTGTCCTACTCCTGTCCTACATATCTACTGTTTGTCCTACTCCTGTCTTAAATATCTACTGTTTGTCCTACTCCTGTCTTAGATATCTACTGTTTGTCCTACTCCTGTCCTACATATCTGTTTGTCCTACTCCTGTCCTACATATCTGTTTGTCCTACTCCTGTCCTACATATCTGTTTGTCCTACTCCTGTCCTAAATATCTACTGTTTGTCCTACTCCTGTCCTAAATATCTATTGTTTGTCCTACTCCTGTCCTACATATCTACTGTTTGTCCTACTCCTGTCCTAGATATCTACTGTTTGTCCTACTCCTGTCTTACATATCTACTGTTTGTCCTAGTCCTGTCCTAAATATCTACTGTTTGTCCTACTCCTGTCCTAAATATCTATTGTTTGTCCTAGTCCTGTCCTACATATCTACTGTTTGTCCTACTCCTGTCCTAGATATCTACTGTTTGTCCTACTCCTGTCCTAAATATCTACTGTTTGTCCTACTCCTGTCCTACATATCTACTGTTTGTCCTACTCCTGTCCTAGATATCTACTGTTTGTCCTACTCCTGTCCTAGATATCTACTGTTTGTCCTACTCCTGTCCTAGATATCTACTGTTTGTCATACTCCTGTCCTACATATCTACTGTTTGTCCTACTCCTGTCCTACATATCTACTGTTTGTACTACTCCTGTCCTAGATATCTACTGTTTGTCCTACTCCTGTCCTAGATATCTACTGTTTGTCCTACTCCTGTCCTAGATATCTACTGTTTGTCCTACTCCTGTCCTAGATATCTACTGTTTGTCCTACTCCTGTCCTACATATCTACTGTTTGTCCTACTCCTGTCCTACATATCTACTGTTTGTCCTACTCCTGTCCTAGATATCTACTGTTTGTCCTACTCCTGTCCTAGATATCTACTGTTTGTCCTACTCCTGTCCTACATATCTACTGTTTGTCCTACTCCTGTCCTACATATCTACTGTTTGTCCTACTCCTGTCCTACATATCTACTGTTTGTCCTACTCCTGTCCTACATATCTACTGTTTGTCCTACTCCTGTCCTACATATCTACTGTTTGTCCTACTCCTGTCCTAGATATCTACTGTTTGTCCTACTCCTGTCTTACATATCTACTGTTTGTCCTAGTCCTGTCCTAAATATCTACTGTTTGTCCTACTCCTGTCCTAGATATCTACTGTTTGTCCTACTCCTGTCCTAGATATCTACTGTTTGTCCTACTCCTGTCCTACATATCTACTGTTTGTCCTACTCCTGTCCTACATATCTACTGTTTGTCCTACTCCTGTCCTACATATCTACTGTTTGTCCTACTCCTGTCCTACATATCTACTGTTTGTCCTACTCCTGTCCTAGATATCTACTGTTTGTCCTACTCCTGTCCTAGATATCTACTGTTTGTCCTACTCCTGTCCTAGATATCTACTGTTTGTCCTACTCCTGTCCTACATATCTACTGTTTGTCCTACTCCTGTCCTACATATCTACTGTTTGTCCTACTCCTGTCCTACATATCTACTGTTTGTCCTACTCCTGTCCTACATATCTACTGTTTGTCCTACTCCTGTCCTAGATATCTACTGTTTGTCCTACTCCTGTCCTACATATCTACTGTTTGTCCTACTCCTGTCCTACATATCTACTGTTTGTCCTACTCCTGTCCTACATATCTACTGTTTGTCCTACTCCTGTCCTAGATATCTACTGTTTGTCCTACTCCTGTCTTACATATCTACTGTTTGTCCTAGTCCTGTCCTAAATATCTACTGTTTGTCCTACTCCTGTCCTACATATCTACTGTTTGTCCTACTCCTGTCCTACATATCTACTGTTTGTCCTACTCCTGTCCTACATATCTACTGTTTGTCCTACTCCTGTCCTACATATCTACTGTTTGTCCTACTCCTGTCCTAGATATCTACTGTTTGTCCTACTCCTGTCCTACATATCTACTGTTTGTCCTACTCCTGTCCTACATATCTACTGTTTGTCCTACTCCTGTCCTACATATCTACTGTTTGTCCTACTCCTGTCCTACATATCTACTGTTTGTCCTACTCCTGTCCTAGATATCTACTGTTTGTCCTACTCCTGTCTTACATATCTACTGTTTGTCCTACTCCTGTCCTAAATATCTATTGTTTGTCCTAGTCCTGTCCTACATATCTACTGTTTGTCCTACTCCTGTCCTAGATATCTACTGTTTGTCCTACTCCTGTCCTAAATATCTACTGTTTGTCCTACTCCTGTCCTAGATATCTACTGTTTGTCCTACTCCTGTCCTAGATATCTACTGTTTGTCCTACTCCTGTCCTAGATATCTACTGTTTGTCATACTCCTGTCCTAAATATCTACTGTTTGTCCTACTCCTGTCCTACATATCTACTGTTTGTCCTACTCCTGTCCTACATATCTACTGTTTGTCCTACTCCTGTCCTAGATATCTACTGTTTGTCCTACTCCTGTCCTACATATCTACTGTTTGTCCTACTCCTGTCCTACATATCTACTGTTTGTCCTACTCCTGTCCTACATATCTACTGTTTGTCCTACTCCTGTCCTACATATCTACTGTTTGTCCTACTCCTGTCCTACATATCTACTGTTTGTCCTACTCCTGTCCTACATATCTACTGTTTGTCCTACTCCTGTCCTACATATCTACTGTTTGTCCTACTCCTGTCTTACATATCTACTGTTTGTCCTACTCCTGTCTTAGATATCTACTGTTTGTCCTACTCCTGTCCTACATATCTGTTTGTCCTACTCCTGTCCTACATATCTACTGTTTGTCCTACTCCTGTCTTACATATCTACTGTTTGTCCTACTCCTGTCTTAGATATCTACTGTTTGTCCTACTCCTGTCCTACATATCTGTTTGTCCTACTCCTGTCCTACATATCTGTTTGTCCTACTCCTGTCCTACATATCTGTTTGTCCTACTCCTGTCCTACATATCTGTTTGTCCTACTCCTGTCCTAAATATCTATTGTTTGTCCTACTCCTGTCCTACATATCTACTGTTTGTCCTAGTCCTGTCCTAAATATCTATTGTTTGTCCTACTCCTGTCCTAGATATCTACTGTTTGTCCTACTCCTGTCCTACATATCTACTGTTTGTCATACTCCTGTCCTACATATCTACTGTTTGTCCTACTCCTGTCCTAAATATCTACTGTTTGTCCTACTCCTGTCCTACATATCTACTGTTTGTCCTACTCCTGTCCTAAATATCTACTGTTTGTCCTACTCCTGTCCTACATATCTACTGTTTGTCCTACTCCTGTCCTAGATATCTACCGTTTGTCCAGATAGAAGAGGTGTCACAGCTCGAGGTGCTCTTACATTACTTCTACGACTAGTGGACAAATACTGCTACTGCACATTTGACCCTTCATCGACCACAGGAGGATATAAAGGATATAATCATAGGGACAGAATTTGGGTATCATGTGGTAATTTAACGGGCGATATTGGGCAGGTCCATATTCTAACCCTCTCCTCACTCCACAGCCTGGTCCGGGAGCTGGCCTTTACTGCAAGGAAGATGATGTCTGATGAAGCCAAAAGTAGCGGTCTGGTCAGGTAAGTCTGTCCTTGGATTCACGCTCCCGTGCGCGTCATGCCTCCAGCCCATCCCGTGCGCGTCACGCCTCCAGCCCATCCCGTGCGCGTCACGCCTCCAGCCCATCCCGTGCGCGTCACGCCTCCAGCCCATCCCGTGCGCGCCACGCCTCCAGCCCATGCCGTGCGCGCCACGCCTCCAACTCATCCCGTGCGCGCCACGCCTCCAACCCATCCCGTGCGCGTCACGCCTCCAACCCATCCCGTGCGCGCCACGCCTCCAGCCCATCCCGTGCGCGCCACGCCTCCAGCCCATCCCGTGCGCGCCACGCCTCCAGCCCATCCCGTGCGCGCCACGCCTCCAGCCCATCCCGTGCGCGCCACGCCTCCAACTCATCCCGTGCGCGTCACTCCTCCAACCCATCCCGTGCGCGTCACGCCTCCAGCCCTTTGTGGCAGTGTGCATGACGTCTTCAGCTTTTTCTTTGTGTGTGGGCCTGGCATTTTCAGGGAAACTCCTATCGTTTTATGTCATTTGTCTAGGGTGTAATGAAGGTTGCAAATACGTAATATATAGTTATTGTTGGACCTCACAACTAAAATAAACATATTGCGCATAATAATATCCTTACATATACAGCTGGAAGTCTACATTAACATTTATTATAGATAAAATGGGGCACCCTAAGTGGATGTCCGTGGCACAGGAAAGTGCCCCGGCACCCTGGCTGATAAACACTGTACTGGGATATCTGAACTGAACTCCTTTATTTATACAGGAAAAAACAGAGCAATTCTCAGGAAAACCAGTGCACCTTACTGGACACGTAATCATTCCCATTTATGTAAATTGGGCTTTTAGCCCATTAAAATAGAGAGCTCTTACTACCCCTATCCCTTCCTTTGCCATAGGAGGGGCATCGAGAGGTCATTTTGAAGGCAGCAGATCACATGGATAATTTGGGGTGATAAGGCAAAATCTGTCACCTTTCTCTGAAATCCAGTGTCCCAGAAGGACCATTGTGATCGGAGTTGACTTGCACCTCGCCCCTCAGTGGAATCATGGGATTGAGGAATGATTAATCCTGATCGCCGTGTTTCTCAGTCATCGGACCTGAAACGTGATCACTGGATATCCTTTCATTCTCTTTCTGTCCCGCTCTCACAGCCAGAAGTTCCCTAAAAAAATGTCCCCCACCTCCCTCTCCATCCATAAGTCCCAGACAAAATATCCCACCTCTCTTTCCAGCCATGTGTTCCCAGATAAAATGTCCCCCCAGCTAAATAGTTCCCCCCTCTCTTTCCCAGCCGTGGGCTTCCCAAGAAAACTTCCGTTCTCTTCCTGTCCGTTTCAGCCGTGTGCACCCAAATAAAACTTCCCGTCCCTCTTTCACAGCCATGTGCACCCTGATTAAACTTGCTGTCCATCTTCCACAGCCGTGTGTTACCAGATAAAGCATCTCTCCTCCATGCTGCCTTTGATTTGGCCTCTGAGATCTCCAGTAAGAGTCCTGTTGCTGTTCAGGGAACCAAAGTGAACTTGGTGTATTCACGGGATCACAGTGTGACTGAAGGACTGGACTATATGGTAAATCCTCTCCACCCACTAAACCAGTGCCTGCCCCCTCTGTATCATTACTTTGTTTTTACTGTGTCACTGACGTGGCCTCTCTGTGTTACAGGCAACCTGGAACATGAGTATGCTACAGACTCAGGACATTCTGAAATCTGCACAGGCTATCCTGGAGAAAAAGACCACAAAAGATATAGTGTTTTCTAAACTATAGTGGGTGTAGGGGGAGACCTATCACTGTAATGGGACAGGCAGACCAAACAGGATGGATGGGAGGCACAAGAAGGTAGGCACAGGATGGGTGGGAGACATAACAGGGTGGCCACCGGGATGGGTGGGAGACATAACTGGGTGGCCACCGGGATGGGTGGGAGACATAACTGGGTGGATACCAGGACGGGGTGGGAGACCTAACCGGGTGGCCACCAGGACGGGGTGGGAGACCTAACCGGGTGGCCACCAGGACGGGGTGGGAGACCTAACCGGGTGGCCACCAGGACGGGGTGGGAGACATAACCGGGTGGCCACCAGGACGAGGTGGGAGACATAACCGGGTGGCCACCAGGACGGGGTGGAAGACAACAGGATGGGTAGGCGACAAACACCAGAAGATAACAATATTGGGCAGTGTTGATGTATGACCCTGTAGGCAAACACCATGACAGATGGTAGAAACCATGATGGGTGGGAGACATAACTGGGTGGACACCAGGACGGGGTGGGAGACAACGGGATGGGTAGGCGACAAACACCAGAAGATAACAATATTGGGCAGTGTTGATGTATGACCCTGTAGGCAAACACCATGACAGATGGTAGAAACCATGATGGGTGGGAGACATAACTGGGTGGACACCAGGATGGATGGGAGACAACGGGATGGGTAGGCGACAAACACCAGAAGATAACAATATTGGGCAGTGTTGATGTATGACCCTGTAGGCAAACACAGTGGAAGTGAAAGGCAAAAGTAATAGAAAATCACAAAAAATGAGGCAGGACAAGAGAAGAGGGTGGCTGTAAACCAGGATGAGCAATGATGGACCTACAATCAGCTAATAGAGGGATTAATATGATGGGAGAGGTGGTCCAGCATAAGATGAACCTCATTTGCCCATTCACATGTAAATCTTCTAGAACAGTGTTTGTGGTAGACAAACACAATAAATGGCGGGTAGACCGACTATGTAAGACAGGGAAATTGAATGGACCTTATATTAGAAGGCATAGGTATAACCCTATAATACTGGGATGATAGATTGACCCTACATGAAAATGGGTAAGAAGACTGATACTATAAGTTGGGGAGCTAGATGGACCCTAGAGGAGACAACTGAAATAAACTGCTCCTATGAGACTGGACATTATAGGACAGGTTTACACTAACCCTATAAGACTGGACAAATAGTGTGCCCTACATTAGAGGACGGTGGTGGACGGACTCTGTAAGACTGGACACATAGTGTGTCCTACATTAGAGGACTGAGGTGGACTGACCCTGTAAGACTGGACACATAGTGTGCCCTACATTAGAGGATGGAGGTGGACTGACCCAATAAGACTGGACACACAGTGTGCTCTACATTAGAGGATGGAGGTGGACTGACCCAATAAGACTGGACACATAGTGTGCCCTACATTAGAGGACGGTGGTGGACGGACCCTGTAAGACTGGACACATAGTGTGCCCTACATTAGAGGACTGAGGTGGACTGACCCTGTAAGACTGGACACATAGTGTGCCCTACATTAGAGGACTGAGGTGGACTGACCCTGTAAGACGGGACACATAGTGTGTCCTACATTAGAGGATGGAGGTGGACTGACCCAATAAGACTGGACACACAGTGTGCTCTACATTAGAGGATGGAGGTGGACTGACCCAATAAGACTGGACACATAGTGTGCCCTACATTAGAGGACGGTGGTGGACGGACCCTGTAAGACTGGACACATAGTGTGCCCTACATTAGAGGACGGTGGTGGACGGACCCTGTAAGACGGGACACATAGTGTGCCCTACATTAGAGGATGGAGGTGGACTGACCCAATAAGACTGGACACACAGTGTGCTCTACATTAGAGGATGGAGGTGGACTGACCCAATAAGACTGGACACATAGTGTGCCCTACATTAGAGGACGGTGGTGGACGGACCCTGTAAGACTGGACACATAGTGTGTCCTACATTAGAGGATGGAGGTGGACTGACCCAATAAGACTGGCATGATTAGATGGGCCCTGGAGGGAAGTGAGAGATCCTGTAAGCCGAGGGGATAGACGAGTGAAACCAAACAATAAGTGACCTTAATCATCTCTTAGGAGTAGTAATGCCATACACCATAACCAGTGATACATTTCCACACCATGCTTCTGTAGCCATTTCCTATTCAATTCCTGTTATTTTTATGTCTCTAATTAAAGGTTTAATCTCTGAATCATTTTCAGCAGTTGTGAATGAATGTGAATTATTAGTGTTGATCTTAACAGAATGTACAGAGTAACAAAAAATATCAAAAATACCTCCGCGTTAAGACACCGCTGACCGTAGTCTCAGAACACGAGGAGAAATCTGGGACAAACCAATTCCATCACAGTGGTGAAATAAAGCTCCCTTTGATTGGTTTAAATTGGACTTTTAACTTGTTGAATTTAATGTCCCATATAACTTGATGTGAGATTTGGGGAATTTTTATATATCTGGCGTTATTGGGGGATGCAGGGACCGTGGGATATAGGATTGGACGCAGGCACTGTAGACGAAACTCCTCCCACTTCCAGGTGCCTGTACTCCACCTGAGATGATCAACTCTCAGTTTTAAGAGGTTCAGGGTATCCCTTCTCCATGGAGGAAAATCATTAAGTTTATTATTTTTACTTCTACACTTATTTGGTGGGGGCCCTCAAATTGTGGGGAGAGTCCCTATACCTTAAAGGGATAGGAATACTTTATTATTACTATTCCTCATATTGTAGATAATTGCAAAATAATTTAATAGCCCCCAGGTTCATCTCTCAGACCTTTATGGTTTGAGAGATAACCGAAGGCAAAGTTCCAACCTCTCTCCCCCTTCCCTGAAGTCAGCATTGTACTGACTACAGGGGAAGTCTGCCGTACGACAGGCTTGGGGCTCTGCAGCAGATCCGAGATAGCGTTAGTGATAAATAATTATTTCACCGAAACAGTTTTCTACGTGTGCTTGGTTTGTGGTTGGTTTTGTGATTGGTTTGCAAGCACATGTAGAAGACCGTTTCAATGAAATAATTCTTTTTCACTAACTCGATCGCGGCTCTGCTGCAGAGCCGCCTAATGAAAGTCAGACCGGATATCCCTGCAGTCAGTACAACGCTGACTTCAGGGAAGGGGGAGGGGGAAACTTTGCTTTCGGTTATCTCTCAAACCATAAAGGTTTAAGAGATTAACCTGGGGGCTATTAAATTATTTTGCAAATATCTACAATATGGGGGATAGTAATAATAAAGTATTACTATCCCTTTAACTTGACCCTTAACCAGTACTAGCTCCATAGGGGCAGTAAAAGGAATAACAAGGGTGAAGGCCCAAGCCCAGCTTTTGGCTGAGAGGGAAGAAGCAGTACTTCATTCTGGATGAGCTTCGTGGGACAGTTATCTCAGATGGTGTCGTCCGTGTAGGACTTTCTTCCATGTTAAGATACAAAAAAAAGGAAAAGAAGCACTGCTAAGATCTCCATAAAGATGTGAATTTATATTTGTACAGAGTGAACATACATAGTGACTGAAGTATGAAAATCTGCAAGGATAAAAGGAACACTCCGTTCCCAAACAAGGTAAAGTCCTGCTCTAATCGGTACAGATTATCCTAAAGAGGAGAACCCTGTATAGAGCGTATTCAGTTAGGTTATATATTGGGTTTTATCATTCCAGCAGAACACATTTCACAGAACTGCTTCCTCCGAATCAATTTCTAGGTAATTACTCAGCCGTCACATAGCGTTTCACATAACACTGCTTTCTCAGAGTCACCTTTTTAAAATGTTAGTTTTTTATATTTGAAATGAGGTACCTTGTCCTGGTCAGCGAGCTTACTCGTATTTCAGCCAAACTATGCACGAAACCCTTATGATTTTTGAGACACATTAACATGTAGGTTTAATATATACTATCTACAGGGTTCTACTTATTGAAGGTAATCTGTATCAATTAGCACAGAATTGTTTTCCATATTAAGATGAGATGGAGCACTATACTGTGAATTTCTGAGCACAGAAATTATTTAAAGGGATAGTAATGTTTAATTTTACGTTTCTTTAATATTGTAGGCATTAAAAAAATAATTACATTGACGTAAGTCTTATCTCTCAAACCTTTATGGTTTGTGTGATATAACTTGCTAATGTTCCCCCCTCCAAGCTGCTTAAGACAAGTCGGCCGGCGCTCTAGCTGACAGGAGTTTCTGGGATATGACTTGCTAAAGTTCCCCCCTCCAGGCTATATCAGAGAAGTCTGCCCTCTAGCTGTCAGCAAGAGATTCCATACTGAAAAGCAGAAGGTGTAATTACCTCAAGAGAATGTTTTGGATTTTCAGAGGAAAATCCAAGGATTTGTCACCTAACCAGAAATCTTTATCAGGTGCTGTATGTGGGAAAAATGGTAGCCAATAGAGGCAATCTCCTTTGCACTGTTTCACATGAGACCACTGCAATTGGAACTACTGTGCAGTTGTCTGAAAATTCAAACCATCTTCCCCACATGATGATAAAATCACAAACCACCAGACAGTGGTGGCTCACAAGTCCAAACCTGTTCACCGGAAAACATTTCTCTATAACAGAGAGGAAAATCGTCATGAAATACAACAGTCTGTTTGGATGGGGAGCAGTGTACAAACAACATGACATTCAGGGTCAGTAGACTCTACTGGAATCAGGCCTACCCATAAACATTCTGGAGTTACGTGCCATTCACAATGCGCTGTTCACATGGACTAGAATACTGAAGAACCTCTCCATTCGGATTCAGTCTGACACAGAAGTGTCTTACATAAATCACCTCAGAGGAACAAAGAACAAAGCTGCTTGGATGGAAAAATACTCCTTCTCTGGGTGGAAAACCATGTTCCAGCATTGTCAGCCATATACATTTTGTAAGGGGAGAATTGGGAGGCAGATTACCTCAGCCGCCAGACCATAGACCAAGGGGAATGGGAATTAAAACTGGAAATAGTCCTGCAGATAACAGACCAATGTCCTGCAGATAACAGACCAATGGGGGGTACCAGAAAGAGACATGATGGACCTCCCTTTTGACCAAGACGGACTTGGTTTCACCATCTAAGAGAGATGTCAATAACAGATCCTTGACGTCTTCCTCAGATACCAGATCTAATATCTCAAGGACCAATTACCCACCACAATCTACACAATCTAGCTTTGATGGTGTGGAACAAGGGATTGAGTGATTCAGTCATTCATATCATAGTAAGAGCTTGTAAACCTGTTTCAGCCAAAATATATCACCGAATTTAGAAAATATATATATTTTTTTCTGTAATCACAAAGAGATAGAACCACTACATTTCCGTCTTTCCTCAATTAAACTAGAGTTCTTACAAATCGGTCTTGAAAGGGGTCTAATGGTTAACTCACTCAGGGCTCGATCGAATAAGCATCGATTAAAAAAAAAAAAAAATTCCGTCAGTTTTAAATCACAGTCACGTATACAATTACCTGCTCTGTGATACGTTACCGGATGTAAAAAAATGTGCTACGGGCGCTAAACTTGTGCCCATTGGAAGTAATGTCAAAGTATTTAAATTTACGATTCAATTACAAGTAGTGGCTAGTAACACACGTTAAAGTGATAATAATGTTCCAAAATAAAAGCAGCTCCAATTCATCTTCATAGTATATGGGCCATGGAGAGTGTTATATCAGTACTGTCAGAGTTGTAGTACAAGAGTAATTGAATGATAAAGTATCCCCCTCCCGCCCCTTTTACCTAGTGTAATACTACTCACCTCAGATGTGGAATCTGGTCTCTTGACCGGACAGATCAAAGCAAGAGACGATCTTCTTATGTGATCATAAGGAAAACCCTGCCCCCTTTACAGGTTTTTCAGGTTTCCCTTATGATCACTGAAGATTGTCCCTCTCTGTGATACATCCGGACAGTCTTGCTACTCTGAGGTGAGCAGTGTTACATCAGTAAAAGGGATGGGAGGGGGATACTTTATCATTCAATTACTCTTGTACTACAACTCTTACAGTAATGATATAACACTCTCCAGAGTCCAAATACTATGAAGATTAATTGGCGCTGCTTTTATTGTGACACATTACTATCCCTTTAAATCAATGGCATGTTTACTTAGTACCTATGGTACAAAACAAAACATAATAGACAAAGTATGTGTGCGTGTGTGTTTGTGCACATGCGTGTTTGTGTGTGTGCTTGTGTGAGTGCGTGCTTGTGTGTGCGCTTTTGTGTGTGTGTGTGTGCTTTTGTGTGTGTGTGTGTGTGTGCTAGAGTGCTTGTGTGTGCATGCTTGTGTGTGAGTGCGTGCTTTTGTGTGTCTGCTAGGGTGCTTGTGTGTGTGCTAGCGTGCTTGTGTGTGTGTGTGTGTGTGTGCACTTGCATGTGAGTATGTGTGCATGCTTGTGCTTGTGTATGTGTGCTTGCATGTGTGTGCTTGTGTATGTGTTTGTGTGTGTTGTGTCTTTTTTTTGCTTCACAATTGCATGGTTTCTCCTAAGTACATAGGTCTCACTGGATAAATACTGAAAACGCAGTTGATTTTGTGCTAGTATGTACTAAATGGCAAACTGCTTTGGAATCGTTGTTAGAGAGGGATGTGAGAGGACACTGGTAGAGAATCCACTAAACAACAGTGTGCAGTGTCTGTCAGCGGCTTCATGAACCAACAGAATAATAATAATTCTACTTCTACATAAATCCTTGGTAAGACCTCATCTAATACCGTTTTGGGACTCTGTCTGTCCTGTCTTTTAAAAAAAGACATTATCAAAATGTAAAAAAGTACACGGACATGCAGCAAAACTGAAGGGATCGGAAGATTTTAGTTATAAGGGGGAAGACTGATTACATTACAGGAAAGACTTGTAACGGGCGATAAGATTACCAGATCTAGTCAGTGACTATACAAATAACATAATATTGCAAATACAGTCAATTACAATAACGGTAACTCTCTGGGAAATGAGCTGAGCAAAACACAAGGGCCATCCATTAAGACTAAAGGAAAGGCAGGGATTTTGTACACTAAGGGCAGTACGGATGTGGATTTTTTGCATTTGAAGGCTGTGTTGGCAGGTAAAGTAGACACGTTGAAACAACTATTGGATACATTTGTAGGTCAGAACAATGTATTATTTATATAGATGTTGATCCTGGGAGATATCTGTTGCCTTTTGGAGTCAGAAAGGCTTTTACACAGTTGGGGCTTAAATGAAAATCCTATTGGTCAACAAAAACAAGGGCAGTACCAAAAATGGTTCAACTTGATGGGCACAGGGTTTTTTTTTTGTTTTTTTTAATGAACCTCATCAATTAAAAACCTCATCACTTATGTTAATATTCTTCTAATTTTTTTCACATGATCTCATAGTTATTATTCTAATTTTGCACCTTATCACAGTCTTTTCCTTCGCTTGTAAATCTCTAGACTTCATGTTACTTTAGACTATAAATATGCTAACTCATTCTTTTTTAAAGTAGTGACTCAAAAAGCTCAGGATTTTTATGGATTTAATGTGTTTCTTGTCTGTCTTATCAGCGAATTCCTGTATCGCCTTCTCTCCGCAGTCTACATTGAGTTTATATGATAAAGGAGAAAGATTATTTTACACAATTTCTCTAGTCCTACCGCCTCAGACCTAACAGAGGAATTAATATACACTGTCAGACCCCAAAGGATGATTTTAGAAAGTATCCAATGAATCTGCAAACAGCCTCCTGAGACAAGTAATTTCACATTACTTCCCTTACTGTAAAAAAAAATTCCCTACTTTTGTTTTTTCAGAAGTGCCTTTTCTGTAGTCTAAATGGATTCCCCTTGATTTTTGCTCTGCTATTTGAGTAACTAGTTCTCCAAATCTTCCGATCCCTCTGTCTGTTTTGTTGCAGATCTCTGTACTTTTACAATGTAATAATGTGTTCTGTAACATGTACTGGTTACACATTAATCACTGGGGGATATATAATGTAATCAGATGCACATTAATCACTGGGGGATATATAATGTAATCAGATGCACATTAATCACTGGGGGATATATAATGTAATCAGATGCACATTAATCATTAGGAGATGCGGGTTACATATTAATCTGTAGGTATAATCGGTGATTTCTGGTCCATGGGCGGCGTCCTCTCGTCATTTCTGCGGGTTTTCCTGGCCGCTCCCAGCTCGTAGCTGTAATAATGTCACTGATAAGACTGTTTGCTTTGTGACCAGCCCCTGTGGGACACACCAAGAAAAAGACGTTTCTGTTACATTAACAGTTTCAGTCAAAAGCCGTGATCATTGTTACATTTATATCCCACAGTTTGTTATCTCTCACCCCAAAAAGGTCAGGCCCATTCAGGGATAGGCTGCTCTTTAGTGTTTGCATTGTATTACTTAAAACAAACACACAATGCGCACACATGAAAACACACAGTTACACATATACATACAGACACACACACAAATATATACACACATGGGCACACACACAGACATATATACACACACATGGACACACACACACACATACACATATATACACTATAACAGTGGTTCTCAACCTGTGCTCTCAGTGGCTATTAACAGGCCGGGATTTTAGAATTTCCCTTTAAGAGCACAGGTGAGTTAATACAACTGAGCCTCTGATCAACACACTTGTGTTCTAGCAGGGAAATTCCTAAGTCCTGGCTTGTTAGTGGCCACTGAGGGCATGGGCTGAGAACCTCTTCTGTATAGTATACAGTCTGCATGTGTCTGTGTATAAGGACTGGCACTATACAGTATAGGAGGGACAGTCCCTGTTAGTGGCCACTGAGGGCATGGGCTGAGAACCTCTTCTGTATAGTATACAGTCTGCATGTGTCTGTGTATAAGGACTGGCACTATACAGTATAGGAGTGACAGTCCCTGTTAGTGGCCACTGAGGGCATGGGCTGAGAACCTCTGCTGTATAGTATACAGTCTGCATGTGTCTGTGTATAAGGACTGGAACTATACAGTATAGGAGGGACAGTCCCTGTTAGTGGCCACTGAGGACATGGGCTGAGAACCACCTGTGTATAGTATACAGTCTGCATGTGTCTGTGTATAAGGACTGGCACTATACAGTATAGGAGGGACAGTCCCTGTTAGTGGCCACTGAGGACATGGGCTGAGAACCACCTGTGTATAGTATACAGTCTGCATGTGTCTGTGTATAAGGACTGGCACTATACAGTATAGGAGGGACAATCCCTGTTAGTGGCCACTGAGGACATGGGCTGAGAACCACCTGTGTATAGTATACAGTCTGCATGTGTCTGTGTATAAGGACTGGTACTATACAGTATAGGAGGGACAGTCCCTGTTAGTGGCCACTGAGGACATGGGCTGAGAACCTCTGCTGTATAGTATACAGTCTGCATGTGTCTGTGTATAAGGACTGGCACTATACAGTATAGGAGGGACAGTCCCTGTTAGTGGCCACTGAGGGCATGGGCTGAGAACCTCTGCTGTATAGTATACAGTCTGCATGTGTCTGTGTATAAGGACTGGCACTATACAGTATAGGAGTGACAGTCCCTGTTAGTGACCACTGAGGGCATGGGCTGAGAACCACCTGTGTATAGTATACAGTCTGCATGTGTCTGTGTATAAGGACTGGCACTATACAGTATAGGAGGGACAGTCCCTGTTAGTGGCCACTGAGGGCATGGGCTGAGAACCTCTGCTGTATAGTATACAGTCTGCATGTGTCTGTGTATAAGGACTGGCACTATACAGTATAGGAGTGACAGTCCCTGTTAGTGGCCACTGAGGGCATGGGCTGAGAACCACCTGTGTATAGTATACAGTCTGCATGTGTCTGTGTATAAGGACTGGCACTATACAGTATAGGAGGGACAGTCCCTGTTAGTGGCCACTGAGGGCATGGACTGAGAACCTCTGCTGTATAGTATACAGTCTGCATGTGTCTGTGTATAAGGACTGGCACTATACAGTATAGGAGTGACAGTCCCTGTTAGTGGCCACTGAGGGCATGGCTGAGAACCACCTGTGTATAGTATACAGTCTGCATGTGTCTGTGTATAAGGACTGGCACTATACAGTATAGGAGTGACAGTCCCTGTTAGTGGCCACTGAGGGCATGGGCTGAGAACCACCTGTGTATAGTATACAGTCTGCATGTGTCTGTGTATAAGGACTGGCACTATACAGTATAGGAGGGACAGTCCCTGTTAGTGGCCACTGAGGGCATGGGCTGAGAACCTCTGCTGTATAGTATACAGTCTGCACGTGTCTGTGTATAAGGACTGGCACTATACAGTATAGGAGTGACAGTCCCTGTTAGTGGCCACTGAGGGCATGGGCTGAGAACCACCTGTGTATAGTATACAGTCTGCATGTGTCTGTGTATAAGGACTGGCACTATACAGTATAGGAGGGACAGTCCCTGTTAGTGGCCACTGAGGGCATGGGCTGAGAACCTCTGCTGTATAGTATACAGTCTGCATGTGTCTGTGTATAAGGACTGGCACTATACAGTATAGGAGGGACAGTCCCTGTTAGTGGCCACTGAGGACATGGGCTGAGAACCTCTGCTGTATAGTATACAGTCTTCATGTGTCTGTGTATAAGGCCTGGCACTATACAGTATAGGAGGGACAGTCCCTGTTAGTGGCCACTGAGGGCATGGGCTGAGAACCACCTGTGTATAGTATACAGTCTGCATGTGTCTGTGTATAAGGACTGGCACTATACAGTATAGGAGGGACAGTCCCTGTTAGTGGCCACTGAGGGCATGGGCTGAGAACCTCTGCTGTATAGTATACAGTCTGCATGTGTCTGTGTATAAGGACTGGCACTATACAGTATAGGAGGGACAGTCCCTGTTAGTGACCACTGAGGACATGGGCTGAGAACCTCTGCTGTATAGTATACAGTCTGCATGTGTCTGTGTATAAGGACTGGCACTATACAGTATAGGAGGGACAGTCCCTGTTAGTGGCCACTGAGGGCATGGGCTGAGAACCACCTGTGTATAGTATACAGTCTGCATGTGTCTGTGTATAAGGACTGGCACTATACAGTATAGGAGGGACAGTCCCTGTTAGTGGCCACTGAGGGCACAGGGTGAGAACCTCCACTGTATAGTATACAGTCTGCATGTGTCTGTGTATAAGGACTGGTACTATACAGTATAGGAGGGACAGTCCCTGTTAGTGGCCACTGAGGGCATGGGATGAGATCCTCTTCTGTATAGTATACAGTCTGCATGTGTCTGTGTATAAGGACTGGCACTATACAGTATAGGAGGGACAGTCCCTGTTAGTGGCCACTGAGGGCATGGGCTGAGAACCTCTGCTGTATAGTATACAGTCTGCATGTGTCTGTGTATAAGGGCTGGCACTATACAGTATAGGAGGGACAGTCCCTGTTAGTGGCCACTGAGGTCATGGGCTGAGAACCTCTGCTGTATAGTATACAGTCTGCATGTGTCTGTGTATAAGGACTGGCACTATACAGTATAGGAGGGACAGTCCCTGTTAGTGGCCACTGAGGGCACAGGGTGAGAACCTCCACTGTATAGTATACAGTCTGCATGTGTCTGTGTATAAGGACTGGTACTATACAGTATAGGAGTGACAGTCCCTGTTAGTGGCCACTGAGGGCATGGGCTGAGAACCTCTGGTGTATAGTATACAGTCTGCATGTGTCTGTGTATAAGGACTGGCACTATACAGTATAGGAGGGACAGTCCCTGTTAGTGACCACTGAGGACATGGGCTGAGAACCTCTGGTGTATAGTATACAGTCTGCATGTGTCTGTGTATAAGGACTGGCACTATACAGTATAGGAGGGACAGTCCCTGTTAGTGGCCACTGAGGGCATGGGCTGAGAACCTCTGGTGTATAGTATACAGTCTGCATGTGTCTGTGTATAAGGACTGGCACTATACAGTATAGGAGGGACAGTCCCTGTTAGTGACCACTGAGGACATGGGCTGAGAACCTCTGCTGTATAGTATACAGTCTGCATGTGTCTGTGTATAAGGACTGGCACTATACAGTATAGGAGGGACAGTCCCTGTTAGTGGCCACTGAGGGCATGGGCTGAGAACCACCTGTGTATAGTATACAGTCTGCATGTGTCTGTGTATAAGGACTGGCACTATACAGTATAGGAGGGACAGTCCCTGTTAGTGGCCACTGAGGGCATGGGCTGAGAACCTCTGCTGTATAGTATACAGTCTGCATGTGTCTGTGTATAAGGACTGGCACTATACAGTATAGGAGGGACAGTCCCTGTTAGTGACCACTGAGGGCATGGGATGAGATCCTCTGCTGTATAGTATACAGTCTGCATGTGTCTGTGTATAAGGACTGGCACTATACAGTATAGGAGGGACAGTCCCTGTTAGTGGCCACTGAGGGCATGGGCTGAGAACCACCTGTGTATAGTATACAGTCTGCATGTGTCTGTGTATAAGGACTGGCACTATACAGTATAGGAGGGACAGTCCCTGTTAGTGGCCACTGAGGGCATGGGCTGAGAACCTCTGCTGTATAGTATACAGTCTGCATGTGTCTGTGTATAAGGACTGGCACTATACAGTATAGGAGGGACAGTCCCTGTTAGTGGCCACTGAGGGCACAGGGTGAGAACCTCCACTGTATAGTATACAGTCTGCATGTGTCTGTGTATAAGGACTGGTACTATACAGTATAGGAGGGACAGTCCCTGTTAGTGGCCACTGAGGGCATGGGATGAGATCCTCTTCTGTATAGTATACAGTCTGCATGTGTCTGTGTATAAGGACTGGCACTATACAGTATAGGAGGGACAGTCCCTGTTAGTGGCCACTGAGGGCACAGGTTGAGAACCTCTGCTGTATAGTATACAGTCTGCATGTGTCTGTGTATAAGGACTGGCACTATACAGTATAGGAGGGACAGTCCCTGTTAGTGACCACTGAGGGCATGGGCTGAGAACCACCTGTGTATAGTATACAGTCTGCATGTGTCTGTGTATAAGGACTGGCACTATACAGTATAGGAGGGACAGTCCCTGTTAGTGGCCACTGAGGGCATGGACTGAGAACCTCTGCTGTATAGTATACAGTCTGCACGTGTCTGTGTATAAGGACTGGCACTATACAGTATAGGAGGGACAGTCCCTGTTAGTGGCCACTGAGGACATGGGCTGAGATCCTCTGCTGTATAGTATACAGTCTGCATGTGTCTGTGTATAAGGACTGGTACTATACAGTATAGGAGGGACAGTCCCTGTTAGTGGTCACTGAGGGCATGGGCTGAGAACCTCTGCTGTATAGTATACAGTCTGCACGTGTCTGTGTATAAGGACTGGCACTATACAGTATAGGAGGGACAGTCCCTGTTAGTGGCCACTGAGGACATGGGCTGAGATCCTCTGCTGTATAGTATACAGTCTGCATGTGTCTGTGTATAAGGACTGGTACTATACAGTATAGGAGGGACAGTCCCTGTTAGTGGCCACTGAGGGCATGGGCTGAGAACCTCTGCTGTATAGTATACAGTCTGCATGTGTCTGTGTATAAGGACTGGCACTATACAGTATAGGAGGGACAGTCCCTGTTAGTGACCACTGAGGTCATGGGCTGAGAACCTCTGCTGTATAGTATACAGTCTGCATGTGTCTGTGTATAAGGACTGGCACTATACAGTATAGGAGGGACAGTCCCTGTTAGTGGCCACTGAGGTCATGGGCTGAGAACCTCTGCTGTATAGTATACAGTCTGCATGTGCCTGTGTATAAGGACTGGTACTATACAGTATAGGAGGGACAGTCCCTGTTAGTGATCACTGAGGGCATGGGCTGAGAACCTCTGCTGTATAGTATACAGTCTGCATGTGTCTGTGTATAAGGACTGGCACTATACAGTATAGGAGGGACAGTCCCTGTTAGTGATCACTGAGGGCATGGGCTGAGAACCTCTGCTGTATAGTATACAGTCTGCATGTGTCTGTGTATAAGGACTGGCACTATACAGTATAGGAGGGACAGTCCCTGTTAGTGGCCACTGAGGACATGGGTTGAGATCCTCTGCTGTATAGTATACAGTCTGCATGTGTCTGTGTATAAGGACTGGCACTATACACTATAGGAGGGACAGTCCCTGTTAGTGGCCACTGAGGGCATGGGCTGAGAACCTCTGCTGTATAGTATACAGTCTGCATGTGTCTGTGTATAAGGACTGGCACTATACAGTATAGGAGGGACAGTCCCTGTTAGTGGCCACTGAGGGCATGGGCTGAGATCCTCTGCTGTATAGTATACAGTCTGCATGTGTCTGTGTATAAGGACTGGCACTATACACTATAGGAGGGACAGTCCCTGTTAGTGGCCACTGAGGACATGGGCTGAGAACCTCTGGTGTATAGTATACAGTCTGCATGTGTCTGTGTATAAGGACTGGCACTATACAGTATAGGAGGGACAGTCCCTGTTAGTGGCCACTGAGGACATGGGCTGAGATCCTCTGCTGTATAGTATACAGTCTGCATGTGTCTGTGTATAAGGACTGGCACTATACAGTATAGGAGGGACAGTCCCTGTTAGTGGCCACTGAGGGCATGGGCTGAGAACCACCTGTGTATAGTATACAGTCTGCATGTGTCTGTGTATAAGGACTGGCACTATACAGTATAGGAGGGACAGTCCCTGTTAGTGGCCGCTGAGGGCACAGGCTGAGAACCTCTACTGTATAGTATACAGTCTGCACGTGTCTGTGTATAAGGACTGGCACTATACAGTATAGGAGGGACAGTCCCTGTTAGTGGCCACTGAGGGCATGGGCTGAGAACCACCTGTGTATAGTATACAGTCTGCATGTGTCTGTGTATAAGGACTGGCACTATACAGTATAGGAGGGACAGTCCCTGTTAGTGGCCGCTGAGGGCACAGGCTGAGAACCTCTACTGTATAGTATACAGTCTGCATGTGTCTGTGTATAAGGACTGGCACTATACAGTATAGGAGGGACAGTCCCTGTTAGTGGTCACTGAGGACATGGGCTGAGATCCTCTGCTGTATAGTATACAGTCTGCATGTGTCTGTGTATAAGGACTGGCACTATACAGTATAGGAGGGACAGTCCCTGTTAGTGGCCACTGAGGGCATGGGCTGAGAACCTCTGCTGTATAGTATACAGTCTGCATGTGTCTGTGTATAAGGACTGGCACTATACAGTATAGGAGGGACAGTCCCTGTTAGTGGCCACTGAGGGCATGGGCTGAGAACCTCTGCTGTATAGTATACAGTCTGCATGTGTCTGTGTATAAGGACTGGCACTATACAGTATAGGAGGGACAGTCCCTGTTAGTGACCACTGAGGGCATGGGATGAGAACCACCTGTGTATAGTATACAGTCTGCATGTGTCTGTGTATAAGGACTGGCACTATACAGTATAGGAGGACAGTCCCTGTTAGTGGCCACTGAGGGCACAGGCTGAGAACCTCTGCTGTATAGTATACAGTCTGCATGTGTCTGTGTATAAGGACTGGCACTATACAGTATAGGAGGGACAGTCCCTGTTAGTGGCCACTGAGGACATGGGCTGAGAACCACCTGTGTATAGTATACAGTCTGCATGTGTCTGTGTATAAGGACTGGCACTGTACAGTATAGGAGGGACAGTCCCTGTTAGTGGCCACTGAGGACATGGGCTGAGAACCTCTGCTGTATAGTATGCAGTCTGCATGTGACTGTGTATAAGGACTGGCACTATACAGTATAGGAGGGACAGTCCCTGTTAGTGGCCACTGAGGACATGGGCTGAGAACCCCTGCTGTATAGTATACAGTCTGCATGTGTCTGTGTATAAGGACTGGCACTATACAGTATAGGAGGGACAGTCCCTGTTAGTGGCCACTGAGGGCACGGGCTGAGAACCTCTGCTGTATAGTATACAGTCTGCACGTGTCTGTGTATAAGGACTGGCACTATACAGTATAGGAGGGACAGTCCCTGTTAGTGGCCACTGAGGGCATGGGCTGAGAACCTCTGCTGTATAGTATACAGTCTGCATGTGTCTGTGTATAAGGACTGGCACTATACAGTATAGGAGGGACAGTCCCTGTTAGTGGTCACTGAGGGCATGGGCTGAGAACCTCTGCTGTATAGTATACAGTCTGCATGTGTCTGTGTATAAGGACTGGCACTATACAGTATAGGAGGGACAGTCCCTGTTAGTGACCACTGAGGGCATGGGCTGAGAACCACCTGTGTATAGTATACAGTCTGCATGTGTCTGTGTATAAGGACTGGCACTATACAGTATAGGAGGGACAGTCCCTGTTAGTGACCACTGAGGGCATGGGCTGAGAACCACCTGTGTATAGTATACAGTCTGCATGTGTCTGTGTATAAGGACTGGCACTATACAGTATAGGAGGGACAGTCCCTGTTAGTGGTCACTGAGGGCATGGGCTGAGAACCTCTGCTGTATAGTATACAGTCTGCATGTGTCTGTGTATAAGGACTGGCACTATACAGTATAGGAGTGACAGTCCCTGTTAGTGACCACTGAGGGCATGGGCTGAGAACCACCTGTGTATAGTATACAGTCTGCATGTGTCTGTGTATAAGGACTGGCACTATACAGTATAGGAGGGACAGTCCCTGTTAGTGACCACTGAGGGCATGGGCTGAGAACCACCTGTGTATAGTATACAGTCTGCATGTGTCTGTGTATAAGGACTGGCACTATACAGTATAGGAGGGAGAGTCCCTGTTAGTGACCACTGAGGGCATGGGCTGAGAACCTCTGCTGTATAGTATACAGTCTGCATGTGTCTGTGTATAAGGACTGGCACTATACAGTATAGGGGGGACAGTCCCTGTTAGTGGCCACTGAGGTCATGGGCTGAGAACCTCTGCTGTATAGTATACAGTCTGCATGTGTCTGTGTATAAGGACTGGCACTATACAGTATAGGAGTGACAGTCCCTGTTAGTGACCACTGAGGGCATGGGCTGAGAACCACCTGTGTATAGTATACAGTCTGCATGTGTCTGTGTATAAGGACTGGCACTATACAGTATAGGAGGGACAGTCCCTGTTAGTGACCACTGAGGGCATGGGCTGAGAACCACCTGTGTATAGTATACAGTCTGCATGTGTCTGTGTATAAGGACTGGCACTATACAGTATAGGAGGGACAGTCCCTGTTAGTGGCCACTGAGGGCATGGGCTGAGAACCACCTGTGTATAGTATACAGTCTGCATGTGTCTGTGTATAAGGACTGGCACTATACAGTATAGGAGGGACAGTCCCTGTTAGTGGCCACTGAGGGCATGGGCTGAGAACCTCTGCTGTATAGTATACAGTCTTCATGTGTCTGTGTATAAGGCCTGGCACTATACAGTATAGGAGGGACAGTCCCTGTTAGTGGCCACTGAGGACATGGGCTGAGAACCTCTGCTGTATAGTATACAGTCTGCATGTGTCTGTGTATAAGGACTGGCACTATACAGTATAGGAGGGACAGTCCCTGTTAGTGGCCACTGAGGACATGGGCTGAGAACCTCTGCTGTATAGTATACAGTCTTCATGTGTCTGTGTATAAGGCCTGGCACTATACAGTATAGGAGGGACAGTCCCTGTTAGTGGCCACTGAGGGCATGGGCTGAGAACCACCTGTGTATAGTATACAGTCTGCATGTGTCTGTGTATAAGGACTGGCACTATACAGTATAGGAGGGACAGTCCCTGTTAGTGACCACTGAGGACATGGGCTGAGAACCTCTGCTGTATAGTATACAGTCTGCATGTGTCTGTGTATAAGGACTGGCACTATACAGTATAGGAGTGACAGTCCCTGTTAGTGACCACTGAGGGCATGGGCTGAGAACCACCTGTGTATAGTATACAGTCTGCATGTGTCTGTGTATAAGGACTGGCACTATACAGTATAGGAGGGAGAGTCCCTGTTAGTGACCACTGAGGGCATGGGCTGAGAACCTCTGCTGTATAGTATACAGTCTGCATGTGTCTGTGTATAAGGACTGGCACTATACAGTATAGGGGGGACAGTCCCTGTTAGTGGCCACTGAGGTCATGGGCTGAGAACCTCTGCTGTATAGTATACAGTCTGCATGTGTCTGTGTATAAGGACTGGCACTATACAGTATAGGAGTGACAGTCCCTGTTAGTGGCCACTGAGGGCATGGGCTGAGAACCTCTGCTGTATAGTATACAGTCTGCATGTGTCTGTGTATAAGGACTGGCACTATACAGTATAGGAGGGACAGTCCCTGTTAGTGACCACTGAGGGCATGGGATGAGAACCTCTGCTGTATAGTATACAGTCTGCATGTGTCTGTGTATAAGGACTGGCACTATACAGTATAGGGGGGACAGTCCCTGTTAGTGGCCACTGAGGTCATGGGCTGAGAACCTCTGCTGTATAGTATACAGTCTGCATGTGTCTGTGTATAAGGACTGGCACTATACAGTATAGGAGTGACAGTCCCTGTTAGTGGCCACTGAGGGCATGGGCTGAGAACCTCTGCTGTATAGTATACAGTCTGCATGTGTCTGTGTATAAGGGCTGGCACTATACAGTATAGGAGGGACAGTCCCTGTTAGTGGCCACTGAGGTCATGGGCTGAGAACCTCTGCTGTATAGTATACAGTCTGCATGTGTCTGTGTATAAGGACTGGCACTATACAGTATAGGAGGGACAGTCCCTGTTAGTGGCCACTGAGGGCACAGGGTGAGAACCTCCACTGTATAGTATACAGTCTGCATGTGTCTGTGTATAAGGACTGGTACTATACAGTATAGGAGTGACAGTCCCTGTTAGTGGCCACTGAGGGCATGGGCTGAGAACCTCTGGTGTATAGTATACAGTCTGCATGTGTCTGTGTATAAGGACTGGCACTATACAGTATAGGAGGGACAGTCCCTGTTAGTGACCACTGAGGGCATGGGCTGAGAACCTCTGGTGTATAGTATACAGTCTGCATGTGTCTGTGTATAAGGACTGGCACTATACAGTATAGGAGGGACAGTCCCTGTTAGTGGCCACTGAGGTCATGGGCTGAGAACCTCTGGTGTATAGTATACAGTCTGCATGTGTCTGTGTATAAGGACTGGCACTATACAGTATAGGAGGGACAGTCCCTGTTAGTGACCACTGAGGACATGGGCTGAGAACCTCTGCTGTATAGTATACAGTCTGCATGTGTCTGTGTATAAGGACTGGCACTATACAGTATAGGAGGGACAGTCCCTGTTAGTGGTCACTGAGGGCATGGGCTGAGAACCTCTGCTGTATAGTATACAGTCTGCATGTGTCTGTGTATAAGGACTGGCACTATACAGTATAGGAGGGACAGTCCCTGTTAGTGGCCACTGAGGGCATGGGCTGAGAACCACCTGTGTATAGTATACAGTCTGCATGTGTCTGTGTATAAGGACTGGCACTATACAGTATAGGAGGCACAGTCCCTGTTAGTGGCCACTGAGGGCATGGGCTGAGAACCTCTGCTGTATAGTATACAGTCTGCATGTGTCTGTGTATAAGGACTGGCACTATACAGTATAGGAGGGACAGTCCCTGTTAGTGACCACTGAGGGCATGGGATGAGATCCTCTGCTGTATAGTATACAGTCTGCATGTGTCTGTGTATAAGGACTGGCACTATACAGTATAGGAGGGACAGTCCCTGTTAGTGGCCACTGAGGGCATGGGCTGAGAACCACCTGTGTATAGTATACAGTCTGCATGTGTCTGTGTATAAGGACTGGCACTATACAGTATAGGAGGGACAGTCCCTGTTAGTGGCCACTGAGGGCATGGGCTGAGAACCTCTGCTGTATAGTATACAGTCTGCATGTGTCTGTGTATAAGGACTGGCACTATACAGTATAGGAGGGACAGTCCCTGTTAGTGGCCACTGAGGGCACAGGGTGAGAACCTCCACTGTATAGTATACAGTCTGCATGTGTCTGTGTATAAGGACTGGTACTATACAGTATAGGAGGGACAGTCCCTGTTAGTGGCCACTGAGGGCATGGGATGAGATCCTCTTCTGTATAGTATACAGTCTGCATGTGTCTGTGTATAAGGACTGGCACTATACAGTATAGGAGGGACAGTCCCTGTTAGTGGCCACTGAGGGCACAGGTTGAGAACCTCTGCTGTATAGTATACAGTCTGCATGTGTCTGTGTATAAGGACTGGCACTATACAGTATAGGAGGGACAGTCCCTGTTAGTGACCACTGAGGGCATGGGCTGAGAACCACCTGTGTATAGTATACAGTCTGCATGTGTCTGTGTATAAGGACTGGCACTATACAGTATAGGAGGGACAGTCCCTGTTAGTGGCCACTGAGGGCATGGACTGAGAACCTCTGCTGTATAGTATACAGTCTGCACGTGTCTGTGTATAAGGACTGGCACTATACAGTATAGGAGGGACAGTCCCTGTTAGTGGCCACTGAGGACATGGGCTGAGATCCTCTGCTGTATAGTATACAGTCTGCATGTGTCTGTGTATAAGGACTGGCACTATACAGTATAGGAGGGACAGTCCCTGTTAGTGGTCACTGAGGGCATGGGCTGAGAACCTCTGCTGTATAGTATACAGTCTGCACGTGTCTGTGTATAAGGACTGGCACTATACAGTATAGGAGGGACAGTCCCTGTTAGTGGCCACTGAGGACATGGGCTGAGATCCTCTGCTGTATAGTATACAGTCTGCATGTGTCTGTGTATAAGGACTGGTACTATACAGTATAGGAGGGACAGTCCCTGTTAGTGGCCACTGAGGGCATGGGCTGAGAACCTCTGCTGTATAGTATACAGTCTGCATGTGTCTGTGTATAAGGACTGGCACTATACAGTATAGGAGGGATAGTCCCTGTTAGTGACCACTGAGGTCATGGGCTGAGAACCTCTGCTGTATAGTATACAGTCTGCATGTGTCTGTGTATAAGGACTGGCACTATACAGTATAGGAGGGACAGTCCCTGTTAGTGGCCACTGAGGTCATGGGCTGAGAACCTCTGCTGTATAGTATACAGTCTGCATGTGCCTGTGTATAAGGACTGGTACTATACAGTATAGGAGGGACAGTCCCTGTTAGTGATCACTGAGGGCATGGGCTGAGAACCTCTGCTGTATAGTATACAGTCTGCATGTGTCTGTGTATAAGGACTGGCACTATACAGTATAGGAGGGACAGTCCCTGTTAGTGATCACTGAGGGCATGGGCTGAGAACCTCTGCTGTATAGTATACAGTCTGCATGTGTCTGTGTATAAGGACTGGCACTATACAGTATAGGAGGGACAGTCCCTGTTAGTGGCCACTGAGGACATGGGTTGAGATCCTCTGCTGTATAGTATACAGTCTGCATGTGTCTGTGTATAAGGACTGGCACTATACACTATAGGAGGGACAGTCCCTGTTAGTGGCCACTGAGGGCATGGGCTGAGAACCTCTGCTGTATAGTATACAGTCTGCATGTGTCTGTGTATAAGGACTGGCACTATACAGTATAGGAGGGACAGTCCCTGTTAGTGGCCACTGAGGGCATGGGCTGAGATCCTCTGCTGTATAGTATACAGTCTGCATGTGTCTGTGTATAAGGACTGGCACTATACACTATAGGAGGGACAGTCCCTGTTAGTGGCCACTGAGGACATGGGCTGAGAACCTCTGGTGTATAGTATACAGTCTGCATGTGTCTGTGTATAAGGACTGGCACTATACAGTATAGGAGGGACAGTCCCTGTTAGTGGCCACTGAGGACATGGGCTGAGATCCTCTGCTGTATAGTATACAGTCTGCATGTGTCTGTGTATAAGGACTGGCACTATACAGTATAGGAGGGACAGTCCCTGTTAGTGGCCACTGAGGGCATGGGCTGAGAACCACCTGTGTATAGTATACAGTCTGCATGTGTCTGTGTATAAGGACTGGCACTATACAGTATAGGAGGGACAGTCCCTGTTAGTGGCCGCTGAGGGCACAGGCTGAGAACCTCTGCTGTATAGTATACAGTCTGCACGTGTCTGTGTATAAGGACTGGCACTATACAGTATAGGAGGGACAGTCCCTGTTAGTGGCCACTGAGGGCATGGGCTGAGAACCTCTGCTGTATAGTATACAGTCTGCATGTGTCTGTGTATAAGGACTGGCACTATACAGTATAGGAGGGACAGTCCCTGTTAGTGGCCACTGAGGGCATGGGCTGAGAACCTCTGCTGTATAGTATACAGTCTGCATGTGTCTGTGTATAAGGACTGGCACTATACAGTATAGGAGGGACAGTCCCTGTTAGTGACCACTGAGGGCATGGGATGAGAACCACCTGTGTATAGTATACAGTCTGCATGTGTCTGTGTATAAGGACTGGCACTATACAGTATAGGAGGGACAGTCCCTGTTAGTGGCCACTGAGGGCACAGGCTGAGAACCTCTGCTGTATAGTATACAGTCTGCATGTGTCTGTGTATAAGGACTGGCACTATACAGTATAGGAGGGACAGTCCCTGTTAGTGGCCACTGAGGACATGGGCTGAGAACCACCTGTGTATAGTATACAGTCTGCATGTGTCTGTGTATAAGGACTGGCACTGTACAGTATAGGAGGGACAGTCCCTGTTAGTGGCCACTGAGGACATGGGCTGAGAACCTCTGCTGTATAGTATGCAGTCTGCATGTGACTGTGTATAAGGACTGGCACTATACAGTATAGGAGGGACAGTCCCTGTTAGTGGCCACTGAGGACATGGGCTGAGAACCCCTGCTGTATAGTATACAGTCTGCATGTGTCTGTGTATAAGGACTGGCACTATACAGTATAGGAGGGACAGTCCCTGTTAGTGGCCACTGAGGGCACGGGCTGAGAACCTCTGCTGTATAGTATACAGTCTGCACGTGTCTGTGTATAAGGACTGGCACTATACAGTATAGGAGGGACAGTCCCTGTTAGTGGCCACTGAGGGCATGGGCTGAGAACCTCTGCTGTATAGTATACAGTCTGCATGTGTCTGTGTATAAGGACTGGCACTATACAGTATAGGAGGGACAGTCCCTGTTAGTGGTCACTGAGGGCATGGGCTGAGAACCTCTGCTGTATAGTATACAGTCTGCATGTGTCTGTGTATAAGGACTGGCACTATACAGTATAGGAGGGACAGTCCCTGTTAGTGACCACTGAGGGCATGGGCTGAGAACCACCTGTGTATAGTATACAGTCTGCATGTGTCTGTGTATAAGGACTGGCACTATACAGTATAGGAGGGACAGTCCCTGTTAGTGACCACTGAGGGCATGGGCTGAGAACCACCTGTGTATAGTATACAGTCTGCATGTGTCTGTGTATAAGGACTGGCACTATACAGTATAGGAGGGACAGTCCCTGTTAGTGGTCACTGAGGGCATGGGCTGAGAACCTCTGCTGTATAGTATACAGTCTGCATGTGTCTGTGTATAAGGACTGGCACTATACAGTATAGGAGTGACAGTCCCTGTTAGTGACCACTGAGGGCATGGGCTGAGAACCACCTGTGTATAGTATACAGTCTGCATGTGTCTGTGTATAAGGACTGGCACTATACAGTATAGGAGGGACAGTCCCTGTTAGTGACCACTGAGGGCATGGGCTGAGAACCACCTGTGTATAGTATACAGTCTGCATGTGTCTGTGTATAAGGACTGGCACTATACAGTATAGGAGGGAGAGTCCCTGTTAGTGACCACTGAGGGCATGGGCTGAGAACCTCTGCTGTATAGTATACAGTCTGCATGTGTCTGTGTATAAGGACTGGCACTATACAGTATAGGGGGGACAGTCCCTGTTAGTGGCCACTGAGGTCATGGGCTGAGAACCTCTGCTGTATAGTATACAGTCTGCATGTGTCTGTGTATAAGGACTGGCACTATACAGTATAGGAGGGACAGTCCCTGTTAGTGGCCACTGAGGACATGGGCTGAGAACCTCTGCTGTATAGTATACAGTCTGCATGTGTCTGTGTATAAGGACTGGCACTATACAGTATAGGAGGGACAGTCCCTGTTAGTGACCACTGAGGGCATGGGCTGAGAACCACCTGTGTATAGTATACAGTCTGCATGTGTCTGTGTATAAGGACTGGCACTATACAGTATAGGAGGGAGAGTCCCTGTTAGTGGTCACTGAGGGCATGGGCTGAGAACCTCTGCTGTATAGTATACAGTCTGCATGTGTCTGTGTATAAGGACTGGCACTATACAGTATAGGGGGGACAGTCCCTGTTAGTGGCCACTGAGGTCATGGGCTGAGAACCTCTGCTGTATAGTATACAGTCTGCATGTGTCTGTGTATAAGGACTGGCACTATACAGTATAGGAGGGACAGTCCCTGTTAGTGGCCACTGAGGACATGGGCTGAGAACCTCTGCTGTATAGTATACAGTCTGCATGTGTCTGTGTATAAGGACTGGTACTATACAGTATAGGAGGGACAGTCCCTGTTAGTGACCACTGAGGGCATGGGCTGAGAACCTCTGGTGTATAGTATACAGTCTGCATGTGTCTGTGTATAAGGACTGGCACTATACAGTATAGGAGGGACAGTCCCTGTTAGTGACCACTGAGGGCATGGGCTGAGAACCTCTGCTGTATAGTATACAGTCTGCATGTGTCTGTGTATAAGGACTGGCACTATACAGTATAGGAGGGACAGTCCCTGTTAGTGGCCACTGAGGGCACAGGCTGAGAACCCCTGCACTAGAGCCACTGAAATGTGTACACACACAGAATCAAACACATATATACACACAGACTCCGGTACACACAGACTCGTATGCAGACACACATATACACAGATCCACACACTAAAACCCATGTTTTTCTTTTCTTTTTTTTCTTTTTTTTTCAGTTTATTAATATCCAATAAGACTCTAACTTACAGTTTCATATATTTTCAGCAAATAAAAGAATCCTAAAAGTTTAAACTTTCTCATTTCAAAATCTCTAGACTCTTTCCATCAAAATCCACATGTCAGGCTTCTGTCTTCCCTCGGTGTTACGTCCGGATAGTCCACAGAGCCTCGTCAGTAACTTGAGAGTTCTGTTAACTGACTAACGGCTGAGTAGTGTTCATCATCACGTCCTCTGATAAGGAGACGGATATACAGTCGCACACTATGGAATCATTTAGGGAACTCGTTACTGGGAATTCTACAAACTTGGAAACAGTGACCAGTGTCAAACAGCAGTAACAAAGGCAAACAAAGTCCTGTCTTGTATAAAAAAGGTATCGAAGCAAGAGTGGATAACATTATTTTGCCATTATACAAATCATTGGTAAGACCTCACCTTGATATGCAGTGCAATTTTGGGCACCGGTTCTGAAAAAGGATATACTAGAACTAGAGAGGGTACAGCGGAGAGCAACAAAATGAATTAAGGGAATGGAGGACTTGACATATGAGGAACGACTAGAAAAACTTGGTTTATTTACTCTAGAGAAAAGACGACTAAGAGGAGACCTTATCACATTGTACAAGTATATGAGAGGTCAATACAAGAGTCTCTGTGGTGAGATAATTATTCCAAGGCCTGATCAGGTGACCAGGGGACACCCCTTGAGATTAGAGGAAAGGAGGTTTAGACTTCAGCAGAGGAAGGGGTTTTTTAGACTAAGGTCTGTTAAATTGTGGAATTCCTTGCTCAAGGAGGTGGTTATGGCAGATACAATGGATACTTTTAGGAGAAAATTAGATAAGTTTCTTTCAAGAGGGAACATACAAGGTTATACTGCGTATTAGTAAGTAAAACAGGAAGGTCTGATAAAGACTAATTATTTGGCAGCAGAAAAGCTTAATTCTCATTTCTCTGGGTTTCAACCTTTGCCTTATACTTGATGGATTTGTGTCTTTTTTTCAACCTAATTTACAATGTAACACACAAACACACACAGAGCATGCTGGAGGTATATAACACACACACGCATCTACTTGCACAAACATGACTGCATATACAGACACATGTACAAACACACACATGCAGCATAATGCACATAGACACACACACACACACACACACACACACACACACACACATATACGTGCTCACATGCAGAAAAACACTTACAGACATAAGCATATACACACATACACAGATACATACACACATACACAGATACATACACACACATAAGGATATATGTACACGCACACCTGGTACACATACATACACACATGTATAAACACACAAATACATGCATGCACACACAAATACACACACACCCAATACTGTGCAAAAGTGTTAGGCAGGTGTGGAAAAAACACTGTAAAGTAAGAATGAGTTCAAAAATAGACATGTTAATAGTTTATATTTATCAATTAACAAAATGCAAAGTGAGTGAACTGAAGAAAAATCTAAATCTAATCAATATTTGGTGTGACCATCCTTTACCTTCAGAAAAACATCAGTTCTTCTAGATACACTTGCACACAGTCAGGGATTGTGTAGGCATATAGTCAGGTGTTTAATTAAACAATTATACCAAACAGGTGCTAATGATCATCAATTCAAAATCACAAGGTATTACACACACACACACATGTATATATATACATATATTTCTATGTACTTAGGTGAGTTAGAGCTGAAAGCTGTCCTTTCTGTCTGTTTCTATCCCCATTTGATTTCCTTAGCAGCTTCTTACTGTCCATCTTATCACATTTTTTTTCCCATTTCAGGCCTTAAGAGGTTAATTTGGGCTTTTAAACACTCTGTGAGTTTCCCACTGATTATTCCTCCTGTGTCCTGTGGGAGGGTTACATGTTACCTATAAGGGCTGACTGAAGGTCAGATCTTGTGTGCTGATGTCTACCCAATGCAGGTACACAAGTCCTCCTTCACACTTTTTTAAATATTGTTATTAATTGCATACATGGGTCCTTCACACGTCTAACACAATACAAGGAAAAGGGGTCTCCCTCCAACGCGTTATTATAACATCTCATCAGGGAGCATTTTTACATTTTATTTTCATTTTTCTAGAGAGGGATTTCAAGTGTTGAGATTAGGTATTTGCCACATTTGAGGAACCTTGACGCGGTTGGCGAGCTTTCCCCCTCTTTTTTGGCCAAAACGTTTGGCACTAATGCCTCAATCTTATACACAGTGTTATTATATATGCCTAATACAGGGCACACTAGTATACTGGAGGAGCGCAGGTTTATGGTATGGTCTGTGTTTGCACTTGTTTGGGGGACTGGGGAACCCTTTTATTCCTTGCTGCACACTTCAGGTACCCTACAGTTTTCTAATGGACATTTCAATACAAATAAAAAAGTCACAAGGTATTACACACATATATATATGGTCGGCTCTTTAGTAATACAGAGTGCTGGGACATGACATCATCTCCATGACATCATCTCCCAGCGCTCTGCATTACTGAAGAGAAGATCATGTGAGTACCAGCAGTATAGAGGTCTGTGTAGAAGGAGGAACAGACCTCTCCTATGGAGCTGATGTGGGAGGCAATATGGAGCTGATGAGGGAAATATGGAGATGATGGGGGCAATGTAGAGGTAATGGAGGGCAGTATGCAGCTGATGGGGGGAAATGTGAGGGGCAGAAAATGTGGAGATGATGGGGGCAATATGGAGCTGATAGAGGGTAATGTGGAGATGATGGGGGGAAATGTGAGGGCAATGTGGAGATGATGGGGGCAATGTGGAGATGATGGGTGTAAAAGCGAGGGCAATGTGGAGATGATGGGGGAAATGTGAGGGCAATGTGGAGATGATGGGGAAATGTGGAGATGATGGGGGAAATGTGAGGGCGATGTGGAGATGATGGGGGAAATGTAGAGATGATGTGGGGCAATGTGGAGATGATGGGGAGAATGTGAGGGCAATGTGGAGATGATGGGGGGCAATGTGGAGATGATGGGGGAATGTGAGGACAATGTGGAGATGATGGGGGGAAATGTGGAGATGATGGGGGGAATGTGAGGACAATGGGGAGATGATGGGGGCAATGTGAAGATGATGGGGCAATGGGGAGATGATGGGTGTAAAAGTGAGGGCAATGGGGAGATGATGGGGGGAATGTGAGGGCAATGTGGAGATGATGGGGGGCAATGTGAAGATGATGGGGGGGAATGTGAGGACAATGTGGAGATGATGGGGGCAATGTGAAGATTGTGAAGGCAATGTGGAGATGATGGGTGTAAAAGCGAGGGCAATGTGGAGATGATGGGTGTAAAAGTGAGGGCAATGTGGAGATGATGTGGGGCAATGTGGAGATGATGGGGAGAATGTGAGGACAATGTGGAGATGATGGGGGGCAATGTGGAGATTATGGGGGAATGTGAGGACAATGTGGAGATGATGGGGGGAAATGTGGAGATGATGGGGGGGAATGTGAGGGCAATGGGGAGATGATGGGGGCAATGTGAAGATGATGGGGCAATGTGGAGATGATGGGTGTAAAAGTGAGGGCAATTTGAAGATGATGGGGGCAATGTGAGGGCAATGTGGAGATGATGGGTGTAAAAGCGAGGGCAATGTGGAGATGATGGGGGCAATGTGGAGATGATGGGGGAATGTGAGGGCAATGTGGAGATAATGTGGGATAATGGGAGGCAATGTGAGGGCAATGTGGGATGATGGGGGAAATGTGGAGATGATGGGGGAAATGTGGAGATGATGGGGGGTAATGTGAGGGCAATATAAAATGATGAGGGGCAATGTGTGTGCATGCAACAGTGATAGAGACAGACATATGTAACAGACATACACACATATAGACACAGAAACTCCCACACACGTGCACTGACATACATAGAGTGAGACAGACACACTCATACATGTGTAGAGAGAGACACACTTGACGTGAGACATACATATTTGTATTGGGCGGGGGGAGATCTTGGGTGAGTTTCCACACTTTTTCCCAGGACTTGACCCCTGTATTGCCATTCTAATACACAGAAGTCAATCAATCGAGGGCCCTGGTGTAAAATATTTTTTAGGCCTCAGTTCACTGAAAATCATGTTCTATTTTCAGCAATCAAGGGGCCCCAATAGTTGTTTGGACTTTGCATCTAACCTTTTTGGAGTGTTTAGAGTTGGTCCGTCCGGAATGTTAAAGTATCGGTAGATGTCCTGGATCCCCTGTACGAGAGAGGAGAGAACTTTATTACATCTCTCTCTCTATATATTACACTCTGTGTCGATAGTACAGGAACCTGCCCCATCCGCACAACAGCTTATTACTATGGTTCTACTGCTGGAGGAGCATTTGAGTCCTGTGACTGTATGAGGGTGACTGGTCAGACTCTCCCACACACAGTGAATACTTGGCAGATGCCTGCATGGAATTAGTGTCTGTCCTGCTGTGCCCAGTGCCTCTACTGGACCAGGACTGGTGAGTCACTGACTACTAGAAACACTAAAACGCTTACTGCTGCCGCCCCAATCCATGGTAAACGGATATAAGATCCAGACGTCATTAAAACTGCACAAAATCAGTGTCTACAATTAGCACCTTGTTTATAGACAATTGCCTTGCAGTGTGTTGCTTGCCCCTCCAGCATCCAAATGATTAAATCCGGTTGATACCCAAAAGTGTCTTCTATTTTCAAAGTTTAAACATGGAGACCCCAGCAATAGCAGTTCAGCCCCTTCCTACCAGTCCATTATAATAATGAGAACAATATTAATAACCACATTTTAACACCTCTGTGCCTCTCCCACTCTTGCTGTTTCTATCTTTATTACACATTGCACAAGGATGGAGGAAATGGAGAGTAAAGGTTGAAGGTGAATTTAGACGTTTGCCCCACCCTAGTGCACCTGTGTATAAAGACACGCTGTCTGTGTACTGTGCACTCTCACCGGCCACAAGAATCCCACACCACCATGGCTTTCGTATCAGCCCCCGGCTACCAACCTGTCTACAATCCGGTAAGTCTGGAGCAAGACACCTGCTGTAGTTACACTACAATCCCCATCATCCTCCGTCAGCTCCTCATATGTAAGATATATATATATAGATATACTGTACATATGTATGTAATATATATATAGATATACTGTACATATGTATGTAATATATAATATAGATAAGTCTTGATATACTCTGTGTATATATATATATATATATATATATATATATATATATATATATATAATCTGTATATATCATTGGGCTGTATACAGATGATATCAGTGCAGAGGTGCAATTGAGAGGTGAAACGACAGCACCGCAGGGAATTACTGGACATTCACGTTGGTTTAAATGTGACCTTCTAGCAATTGTAGGGGTTAAATGTCCACATTTAAAGTGACAGGCATTTTGGGATTTTGTGTTTTGTCCTGCGGGTCACTTGGTATCCTGCAGAATTGTTCCTATATCGTCATCGTCTGTATTCACTCTCATGGGGCCATATGCACAGAGATAAAAGTGGAGGAATCCCAGAGCAGACCAGAGGCACTATATGGAAGTCCTACACATCATCTCGGATTTAAACTGGGCCATTAACCCCTTGGATGCTAGAGATGTCTCCTAATCATTAAGAAACAATACATTAGAGACTTCAGATCAAAGGGAATGTGTGAGTTTATTTATTCTTAGTGCAGTTGCCTTGCAGCGGAATTGTTCCACTTTTCCCTCTGTGCTACGGCCCCGACTATTTCTCCCCTCTCTCTCCTGGATTCTATTGGATCTAACACCTGGCACATCAGCGAGGGGAGAAGGTATTGCTTTGTCTTCCATTACACACCATTCTGGTGCTTAAGGGGTTAACTCACAAATCTATATCATACCGATACGTAGTTTATTTGAAAGTTTTAGTCTATTCTTATCTTTAACCCCTGGAGAACCTTTGCCATACATTACATTAGCACTCTGGTTCTCACAGGGTTAAGTGGCTTTTATTGAAGGGATAATAACATTACGTACCCCTCTAGCACTCAAATCGTTAGATGTAGAAATATGGAAATTGTTAGGGACTATATATTTATTTTTTTTTACTTGGATTGTGAGACCTAATAACATCTGTATTCTTATGAATTATACCCTTTATTATTCACCTGATAAATGAAATTAAACAGGTTAGGGGTGCCCAGAAAGTTCCAAATTGCATGTTAGGGGTACCTTGAGCACAGGAAGGTTGAGAAACACTGGTCTAGTCTATGGAGACATTGATTTTGGTGGGAATTGAAGACTACGGATGGGATTTTGGGAGATTCAATAGAAGCGAGTAGGCTGGTATCAGAATTCCAGTAACATCAATTTCCCACCCTTATTGACTCCCACCCTTAGTCTCCATCTCCCACCACAATCATCTCTGTAGACTAGATGGTATTTCATGCGCTGTTCATTACCATATTTCAATTGATGACGGTAAACTAGAAGCAATTTCACATTTTCTGAAACCTGTGCCCACCAGACAGGCTATTTAAGTGAATGTGACTTCAATGTCTGTACATCCACATGTAATTCCACAGGACTGAGCCGTTAATTTGCTGCGTGTGGTTTTTGTACTGGACTGCGCACCTTTATTGGATCCCGCCACCATTTCTGGCTTTGGCACAATTCAATAACATTTCTCTCTTCCTCTCCCCAGTCTATCCCGTACCAGGGTCCTATCTATGGCGGTCTCCGTACAGGGATGTCGGTCTATATTCAGGGTAATATCCCCCACCACATTAGCAAGTAAGTAGATCACGTGCAGGAGATACCGGGAAAGGGTTAAATCATTAAGTGGAGGATCGTTATATATTGATTATAGGAGTAATTCTGGATACAGTGAGGATATAAATGAATTATAGTATATGGCGTAATGCTGGACTCTGAGTGTGATATAAAATCTTATCTGATCTGCCTGGAACGTCCTCTTATCTCCCCCCCCCACCTCTATCCGCCGTGTCTGGCGCACATGTATTCGCCTCTCCCTCTCCCTTTACTTCCTCTCCCTCCCGTCGCTCTTTTATCTCTCCCCCACTCCTTTCTTCCCTCCCTCACTCACTTCTCCCTCCGTATCCCCTCTTCAGTTTTGCTGTTAATTTTGCCTGCGGTGAGTATGATGGAGCAGACATCGCCTTCCACTTTAACCCCCGATTTGATGGGAAAGACAAGGTTGTATTCAATAGTTTCCTGGGGGGCTCATGGGGTAACGAGGAGAAGAAGAAGGACAATTTCCCCTTCCACAAAGGGAGACACTTTGAGTTGGTGATTCTTGTCAATGCCGGTGGATTCCAGGTGAGCTGTACACAACCTTTTACCTGTCACCCAAAACCTATACAAAATGGGAAATTCTTTATTTATAAAGTTTGTAACAATACAGCAAATTACAGTCCCTACTGGTCCAACTAAAGATAAGAAAAGTAAAATAACTGTACCCTAACCGAGGACAGGGAGGGAAGGAAGGGTGTGGGGGAGGGAGGGAGTGAGGCAAGTCTCTTAGAGGAGTAGAAGGTTACTGAATGGAGCTCCCTTTGTGGACTTCCTGACATTTAGGTTTGTATGAAAAAAACAAGGGCCCCACAATTTGTTGAACTCTTTGGCCATTCCCCAGGGCAGTTAATTTATCCATTGATACACCCTAATTTTGCTTCTTTTTTCGCCTCTGTCAGGCTCAGCCATGGCCCTCCCAACGCAGACATGGTTCTTCTAGCTCAGCCATGGTCCTCCCAGCACCTACACCCAGCCATGGTCCTCCCAGCACCTACGCCCAGCCATGGTCCTCCTACGCCCAGCTATATCCCTCCTACGCCCAGCTATATCCCTCCTAAGCCCAGCTATAGTCCTCTTACGCCCAGCCATGGTCCTCCTACGCCCAGCTATATCCCTCCTACGCCCAGCTATATCCCTCCTAAGCCCAGCTATAGTCCTCCTAAGCCCAGCTAAGGTCCTCCTAAGCCCAACCATGGTCCTTCTAAGCCCAGCTATGGCCCTGCTTAGCCCAGCCATGGTTTTCCTAAGCCCAGCCGTGGTCCTTCTAAGCCCAGCTATGGCCCTCCTAAGCACAGTTATGGTTTTCCTAAGCCCAGCCATAATTCTCCTAAGCCTAGCCATAATTCTCCTAAGCCTAGCCATAGTTCTCCTAAGCCTAGCCATAAGAAAAAAGAAAGTGTCAAATAGCGCAACAACATAATTGCAATATTTCATAGATACAAAGAAATGTACTCACATTGAATGGTGGTCAGAAAGTTGATACTAAGCAATCTGACAGACTCGCTTCCAGGGAACTTAAACCCATCTCTGTTCAGGTAACACACTTCAATAAACTTCCAATTGGATTAGGCGGAGGCTTCCAGTTCAGATGAAAAATGTTTTTATGAAAAGTTAAAAAAATAAATATGAGGTAATGTGCAAAAGTCTTAGGCAGGAGTGAAAAATGCTGTAAAGTAAGAAAGCTTTCAAAAATAGACATGTTAATAGTTTATAATTATCAGTTAACAAAACGATAGTGAGTGAAGAAAAATCTAAATCAAATCAATATTTGGTGTGACCACCCTTTGCCTTCAAAACACATCAGTTCCTCTAGGTCACTTGTACACAGTTATAAGGAATTCGGCAGGTAGGTTGTTCCAGACATCTTGGAGAACTAACTGCAGTTCTTCTGTGGATTTAGGCCCCTCAGTTGCTTCTCTCTCTCTTCATGTAATCCCAGACAGACTGGATGATGTTGAGATCAGGGCTCTGTGGGGTCCATACCATCACTTCCAGGACTCCTTGTTCTTCTTTACACTGAAGATAGTTCTTATTGACTTTGGCTGTATGTTTGGGGTCGTTGTCATGCTAAAGAATAAATTTGGGGCCAATCTGATGCCTCCCTGATGGTATCGCATGATGGATAAGTATCTGCCTGTAGTTCTCAGCATTGAGGTGACCATTAATTCTGACCAAATTCCCAACTGCATTTGCAGAAATGAAGACCCAAAATTGCAAGGAACCTCCACCATGCTTCACTGTTACCTGCAGACACTCATTCTTGTACCGCTCTCTAGCCCTTCGGTGAACAAACTGCCTTCTGCTACAGACACATATTTCAAATTGTGACTCATCAGTTCAGAGCACCTGCTACCATTTTTCTGCGCCCCAGTTCCTGTGTTTTTGTGTTTAGTTGAGTCGATTGGCCTTGTTTCCACATCGGAGGTATGGCTTTTAGTCCGCAAGTCTTCCATGAAGACCACTTCTGACCAGATTTCTCAGGACAGTAGATGGGTATACTAGGGTCCTACTGTTTTCTGCCAATTCTGAGCTGATGGAACTGCTGGGCATCTTCCGATTGCGAAGGGAAGTAAGAATGATGTGACTTTCATCTGCTGCACTGTTTCCTTAGCCGACCACTGCGTCTACGGTCCTCAACGTTGCCTGTTTTTTTTTGTATTGTATATTTTCTTTATATAGCGCCAACCAGTGTACTTGGCACTTTACAGTTTGCATTTGATATAGAAGGGGTACAATAAGTGCAGTGATTAAGTGCTTATATAGGCAGTCATAAGCGGAAAAACAGGCGAGTATACATGACGATGAAAGGTCCCTGCACCATAGAGCTTACAATCTAAGTATAGGATGAGTAACATACAGATACGATCTGGTAGAGGAGAAAGTGCAATTTTTGACTTAGATAATGTTTTCATATTATACTGTTGCTATATTTAAAGGTGCTCTTTTAGTTTAGATTTAAAGTTGTTGAGGGTTGATACTTGGTGAATACTGGGTGGTAGGGAGTTCCAGAGGTAGGGGCAGCAAGGGAGAAAGCCTTCAGTCGTGAAACAGCGATAGTGGTTAAATGGGCAGAGAGTCGTCCACCATGTGTGCTGCGTAGTGGACGTGCAGGTATATGGCGGGATATCAAAGATGAGATATAAGGCGGGGACAAGTGATGGAGAACCTTGAAGGTAATGAGGAGGATTTTGAATGCGATACGCTGCTTTATGGGAAGCCATGACAGTGATTTTAGGAGTGGTGGGGTGAGTACTGTTCTGGATGAGAGGAGTATTCTGGTGACCGAATTAAGAACTGATTGAAGAGGATTGATATGGTTAGTAGGAAGACCAGTAAGTAAAGAGTTGCAGTTGTCCAGGTGATAAAGGATAAGAGCATGCATGAGGGTTTCAGTTGTAGAGTGAGAGAGGAATGGACAATTTTTGCTATATTCTGAATAAAGAAGCGACAGTTTTTGGTTACATCATTAATGTGGGTGGAGAAGGAAAGAGAAGAGTCCAAACTTACCCCGAGGCACCGTTTCTTTGTGTTTGCCAAAGGAGCTTGGACAGCACATCTGGAAACCCCTGTCTGCCTTGACATTTTTGCCTGGAAGAGACCTTGCTGATGCTGTATAACTACCTTGTGTCTTGTCGCTGTGCCCAGTCTTGCCATGGTGTATGACTTTTGACATTAAACTGTCTTATACAACATCACCTTGTTAGCTGAGTTTGGCTGTTCCTAACCCAGTTTTATTCCTCATACACAGCTGTTTTTGTTTTAGATTATGATTGTGTTTCAACCTACATATTAAATTGATGATCATTAGCACCACTTTGGTATAATTGTTTAAACATACACCTGATTATATGCCTACAAAACACCTGACTGTGTGCAAGTGTACCTAGAATTGATCTGCTTTGAAGGCAAAGGGTGGTCACACCAAATATTGATTTGATTTAGATTTTTCTTCTTTTCATTCACTATTCATTTTGTTAATTGATAAAAATAACCTATTAGCATATTTTTTAAAGCTTTCTTACTTTACAGCATTTTTTAACACCTTCCTAAAACGCTTGTTAAAAAGTATCCTGAGAAGTGCTTTCCTTACTAGTGTGTGATATGATTCTGTATATTAAAAATATACAGTCTCAATAAAAACATTTTTCATCTGAACTGGAAGCCTCCCCCTAATTCAACTGGAAGTTTACTACCATGGTCCTCCCGGGTCAGCCATGGCCCTCTTTACTCAGCCATGGTCTTCCTAAACCCAGCCATGATCCTCCCAGCCCAACCATGGTCTTCCTAAGCCCAGCCATTGCCTTCCTAAGCTCAGCTATGGTCCTCAAAATACAGCCATGGCACTGCCAGCTCATCCATCAGCCTGTTAATTAGCTAGGACCCTCCTAATCAGCCATGACCCTGCTAAGCTCATCCATGACCCTGCTAAGCTCATCCATGGTCCTCCTGAGATCAGCCATGGTCCTCCTGAGATCAGCCATGGTCCTCCTAAGCTCAGCCCTGGCCCTCCAAAGCTCAGCCCTGGCCCTCCCAGCAGCATAACACAGAAAGGACCAGAGTTTATTTTGCCCCTTATAAGGGGCTGCTCAGACAATAGGATGAACCAGGGATCTTTGCAAATGGGGAGCAAAACACCTATAAGACATGGAAACAAAATCTATAACCTTTAGCATTGACCATGATACCTGACTGTTTCATACTTGACCAATTAATCCTGACCTTCCACCTCTGCACCAAAGACCAATATTTCACTCTTTTTGCTTTAAAATGCCACCTCTGAGGTCACAGGGATTGACGAGGACTAACTAAGTCTAAATAGATCTTCTGAATTAGGGAACCTTGTCCCAGGAATGTTCCCGGTCCCTGGCTGATAATCACAATTTCCCCCCAGGTGATGGCGAACGGGTCCCCATTCTACGAATTCAGCCATCGGATTCCTCCAGAGCGGGTGCAAACCCTTCAAGTGAGAGGGGATGTGTCCATCCAGTCCCTGACAGTGGTCGGAGGAGGCGGTGGTATGGGAGGGGTAAGTGAGAGTCTGGGGGTATCAGTGTTACTGGGGGGAGAGGGGAGGAGAGAGGCTGGGGTATCAGTGTTACTGGGGGGAGAGGTGAGGAGAGAGGCTGGGGTATCTGTGTGACTGGGGGTAGAGGTGAGGAGAGAGGATGGGGTATCAGTGCGACTGGGGGGAGCGGTGAGGAGAGGGGCTGGGGTATCAGTGTTACTGAGGGGAGAGGTGAGGAGAGAGGCTGGGGTATCAGTGTGACTGGGGGGAGAGGGGAGGAGAGAGGATGGGGTATCAGTGTTACTGAGGGGAGAGGTGAGGAGAGAGGCTGGGGTATCAGTGTGACTGGGGGGAGAGGTGAGGAGAGGGGCTGGGGTATCAGTGTGACTGGGGGGAGAGGTGAGGAGAGAGGCTGGGGTATCAGTGTTACTTGGGGGAGAGGTGAGGGAGAGAGGCTGGGGTATCTGTGTGACTGGGGGTAGAGGTGATGAGAGAGGCTGGGGTATCATTGTGACTGAGGGGAGAGGTGAGGAGAGAGGCTGGGGTATCAGTGTGACTGGGGGGAGAGGTGAGGAGAGGGACTGGGGTATCAGTGTTACTGGGGGGAGAGGGGAGGAGAGAGGCTGGGGTATCAATGTGACTGGGGGGAGAGGTGAGGAGAGAGGCTGGGGTATCAGTGTTACTGGGGGGAGAGGTGAGGAGAGAGGCTGGGGTATCAGTGTGACTGGGGGAGAGGGGAGGAGAGAGGCTGGGGTATCAGTGTTACTGGGGGGAGAGGGGAGGAGAGAGGCTGGGGTATCAATGTGACTGGGGGAGAAGTGAGGAGAGAGGCTGGGGTATCAGTGTGACTTGGGGAGAGGTGAGGAGAGAGGATGGGGTATCAGTGTGACTGGGGGAGAGGTGAGGAGAGAGGCTGGGGTATCAGTGTTACTGGGGGGAGAGGGGAGGAGAGAGGCTGGGGTATCAGTGTGACTGGGGGGAGAGGTGAGGAGAGAGGCTGGGGTATCTGTGTGACTGGGGGGAGAGGTGAGGAGAGAGGCTGGGGTATCAGTGTTACTGGGGGGAGAGGTGAGGAGAGAGGCTGGGGTATCTGTGTGACTGGGGGTAGAGGTGAGGAGAGAGGATGGGGTATCAGTGCGACTGGGGGGAGCGGTGAGGAGAGGGGCTGGGGTATCAGTGTTACTGAGGGGAGAGGTGAGGAGAGAGGCTGGGGTATCAGTGTGACTGGGGGGAGAGGTGAGGAGAGAGGCTGGGGTATCAGTGTTACTGGGGGGAGAGGGGAGGAGAGAGGCTGGGGTATCAGTGTTACTGGGGGGAGAGGTGAGGAGAGAGGCTGGGGTATCAGTGTTACTGGGGGGAGAGGTGAGGAGAGAGGCTGGGGTATCAGTGTGACTGGGGGAGAGGGGAGGAGAGAGGCTGGGGTATCAGTGTTACTGGGGGGAGAGGGGAGGAGAGAGGCTGGGGTATCAATGTGACTGGGGGAGAAGTGAGGAGAGAGGCTGGGGTATCAGTGTTACTGGGGGGAGAGGGGAGGAGAGAGGCTGGGGTATCAGTGTGACTGGGGGAGAGGTGAGGAGAGAGGCTGGGGTATCAGTGTGACTGGGGGGAGAGGTGAGGAGAGAGGCTGGGGTATCAGTGTTACTGGGGGGAGAGGGGAGGAGAGAGGCTGGGGTATCAGTGTTACTGAGGGGAGAGGTGAGGAGAGAGGCTGGGGTATCAGTGTGACTGGGGGGAGAGGTGAGGAGAGAGGCTGGGGTATCAGTGTTACTGGGGGGAGAGGGGAGGAGAGAGGCTGGGGTATCAGTGTTACTGGGGGGAGAGGTGAGGAGAGAGGCTGGGGTATCAGTGTTACTGGGGGGAGAGGTGAGGAGAGAGGCTGGGGTATCAGTGTGACTGGGGGAGAGGGGAGGAGAGAGGCTGGGGTATCAGTGTTACTGGGGGGAGAGGGGAGGAGAGAGGCTGGGGTATCAATGTGACTGGGGGAGAAGTGAGGAGAGAGGCTGGGGTATCAGTGTTACTGGGGGGAGAGGGGAGGAGAGAGGCTGGGGTATCAGTGTGACTGGAGGGAGAGGTGAGGAGAGAGGCTGGGGTATCAGTGTTACTGGGGGGAGAGGGGAGGAGAGAAGCTGGGGTATCAGTGTTACTGGGGGGAGAGGGGAGGAGAGAGGCTGGGGTATCAGTGTTACTGGGGGGAGAGGGGAGGAGAGAGGCTGGGGTATCAGTGTGACTGGGGGAGAGGGGAGGAGAGAGGCTGGGGTATCAGTGTTACTGGGGGGAGAGGGGAGGAGAGAGGCTGGGGTATCAATGTGACTGGGGGAGAAGTGAGGAGAGAGGCTGGGGTATCAGTGTTACTGGGGGGAGAGGGGAGGAGAGAGGCTGGGGTATCAGTGTGACTGGGGGAGAGGTGAGGAGAGAGGCTGGGGTATCAGTGTTACTGGGGGGAGAGGGGAGGAGAGAGGCTGGGGTATCAGTGTGACTGGGGGAGAGGTGAGGAGAGAGGATGGGGTATCAATGTGACTGGGGGAGAGGGGAGCAGAGAGGCTGAGGTATCAGTGTGACTGTCCAGTTGGTGTCTAATACCCTTAGCAGATCAGTGTCCAGTCACTGCCCAGTACTCTAGGTGTCTCAGTGTGCAGTCTGTGCCCAGTACTCTAGGTGTCTCAGTGTCCAGTTGCTGTCTAATACCCTTAGCAGATCAGTCTGTGCCCAGTACTATAAGTGGCTCAGTGTCCAGTTGGTGTATAATACCCTTAGCGGATCAGTGTCCAGTCAGTGCCCAGTACTCTCGGTGGTTCATTGTCTAGTTTGTGCCCAGTACTTTAGGTGGTTCAGTGTCCATTTGCTGTCTAATACCCTTAGCGGATCAGTGTCCAGTACTTTAGGTGGCTCAGTGTCCAGTTGGTGTCTAATACCCTTCGCGGATCAGTGTCCAGTCAGTGCCCAGTACTCAGGTGGCTCAGTGTCCAGTCAGTGCCCAGTACTCTAGGTTGATCAGTATCCAATTGGTGTCTAATACCCTTAGCAGATCAGTATCCTGTCAGTGCCCAGTACTCTAGGTGGCTCAGTGGCCAATCTGTGCCCAGTACTCTAGGTGACTCAGTGTCCAGGTGCTGTCTAATACCCTTAACAGATCAGTGTCCAGTCTGTGCCCAGTACTCTAGGTGGCTCAGTGTCCAGTTGCTGTCTAATACCCTTAGCGGATCAGTGTCCAGTCTGTGCCCAGTGCTCTAGGTGGCTCAGTGTCCAGTTGCTGTCTAATACCCTTAGCGGATCAGTGTCCAGTCTGTGCCCAGTGCTCTAGGTGGCTCAGTGTCCAGTTGGTGCCTAATACCCTTAGCAGATCAGTGTCCAGTCAGTGCCCAGTACTCTAGGTGGCTCAGTGTCAAGTTGGTGTCTAATACCCTTAGCAGATCAGTGTCCAGTTAGTGCCCAGTACACTAGTTGGCTCAGTGTCCAGTCTGTGCCCAGTACTCTAGGTGGCTCAGAGTCCAGTTGGTGTCTAATACCCTTAACGGATCAGTGTCCAGTCTGTGCCCAGTACTCTAGGTGGCTCAGTGTCCAGTTTCTGTCTAATACCCTTAGTGGATCAGTGTCCAGTTTGTGCCCATTACTCTAGGTGGCTTAGTGTCCAGTTGCTGTCTAATACTCTTAACGGATCAGTCTGTGCCCAGTACTATAAGTGGCTCAGTGTCCAGTTGGTGTCTAATACCCTTAGCAGATCAGTGTTCTGTCTTTGTCCAGTACTCTAGGTGGCTCAGTGTCCAGACTGTGCCCAGTACTCTAGGTGGTTCAGTGTCCATTTGCTGTCTAATACCCTTAGCGGATCAGTGTCCGGTCTGTGTCCAGTACTCTAAGTGGCTCAGTGTCCAGTATGTGCCCAGTACTCTAGGTGTCTCAGTATCTAGTTGCTGTCTAATACCCTTAGCAGATCAGTGCCTAGTTTGTGCCCAGTACTCTAGGTGGCTCAGTATCCAGTTGGTTTCTAATACCCTTAGCAGATCAGTGTCCAGTCAGTGCCCAGTACTCTAGGTGGCTCAGTGTCAAGTTGGTGTCTAATACCCTTAGCAGATCAGTGTCCAGTTAGTGCCCAGTACACTAGTTGGCTCAGTGTCCAGTCTGTGCCCAGTACTCTAGGTGGCTCAGAGTCCAGTTGGTGTCTAATACCCTTAGTGAATCAGTGTCCTGTCAGTGCCAAGCACTCTAGCTGGCTCAGTGTCCAGTCTGTGCCCAGTATTCTAGGGGACTCAATGTCCAGTTGGTGTCTAATACCCTTTGCGGATCAGTGTCCAGTCTGTGCCCAGTACTCTAGGTGACTCAGTGTCCAGTTGGTGTCTAATACCCTAAGTGGCTCAGTGTCCAGTCAGTGCCCAGTGATCTAAGTGAGTTAGAATTCAGTCGTGGTTCTGCTGTGGAAGTCCACTGTGGCTGTGGTGAGGGATCGGGGTGTCTGACCATTTCTGTCTTTGTTTCTAGGGTCCAATGCCCATTCCTAGCTACCCACAGGGGGTAAGTATTTCTTCACTCAGGGGGTGGATGGGAACTGAGTAGTGGGGGGAGGCAGATGGGTGCAGAGGCAGGATAAAGTGACACTCTGTTCTCTCCACCACCAGGGGGTGATGCCACTGCCAGTCTATCCATCTGGGAACTTACCTGTGAGTATCCTGCACTCTGCACCTTTACCTGTGTGGGTATCTGTGTGTATGTGTGTGTGTGTGTGTGTGTGTGTGTATCTGAATGTGTTTATGTGTATATCTATGTGCTTATTTGTGTAGTGTGTGTGTATGTGGATGTGTTTGTGTATGTGTATCTGTTTATTTGTGTAGTGTGTGTGTGTATGTGGATGTGCTTGTGTATCTGTTTATTTGTGTAGTGTGTGTGTATGTGTGTGTGTATGTGTTTCTGTTTATTTGTGTAGTGTGTGTATGTGTGTGTGTATGTGTTTCTGTTTATTTGTGTAGTGTGTGTATCTGTATGTGTTAATGTGTCTGTAGCCTGTTGTCCGTTGTCAGTAAGTTATATGTAAAACACAGTGGAATGGAGGTCAGTAACAGAACTGTAGATGCAGTGCCTTTCATTAGTTAAACACCAAAGGATGTTGACCTGAATGAACCTTCAATATGTCTATGACCCGATGAGTTTCACTTTTAAAATATCATATAGGGAATATCGCACGGCTAAAAGCTGCATTAAGCATGTCGCCTGGAAGAAAAGGGCGACATGAGAATCTCGCCCTGCATATAAGCATGAGATTCTCATGTCGCCTCTTTAAATAGCACTTATGAAAGCCAGTGTGGGAGTGGCTTCAGTGATCATTTTCTCATACAGCACTTAAGTCTGTTATCAATATATATGTAGTATTGAACGAGCGTGTGGTGTATGTAACGATTGTACATTTATACCGCTAGCAAATGTATTTAAAATTCGCTTCACATATACAAGTAAGTTGATTGTTGTAGTTAAAAATGAGCCGGGTGATGCACTGTTTAAAGAGGCGACATGATAATCTTGCGCTCTTATGCAGGGTGAGATTCTCATGTCGCCCTTTTCAACACAGCGACATGTTCAATGCCGTGTGTGGACACGTTATTTTAAATGGAAACCACCTAGAAATTTTTATACCTGGTTTCCCCTCTCGGGAGAGGATTCAAAGAAAGTTTTGGATTCCAATTGATTGTGGTTTTAACCCCTTAAGGACCAGCAATCCCGGGGTGTGTGGTCCTTTAAGGACCAGATAGGAAACTTTGACATGCCGTCCACGTGACTGATCATGTGGGGCGGCACGCCTAACGGGGGACTGAAAGAGATCACTCAGGTTTTGGAGGGATCAACTTCAGTCCCTGGTATTACTCACCGTGCTCGAGTAAAAGTACGTGATGTACCAGGACCGTCACTGGTCCTTAAGTGCCGGACCAGCGTGACGGTCCTGCCACATCAATGGTCCTTAAGGGGTTAAGGCCAATTGAGGAGGTTTACTCATTTTATTTTGATGGAAAGTTTCAGTCATTTGGCTCATGCAAGAAGAAATAGCATTGGAGACAGATTTGTTCACAGTCTGATCCATCAGATTATGGATATGGTCCTCATTAGACCTAGACGCCAATGCTATTGCCTCTCGAAAGTCCGAATTCACTGAGATGTTATCATCCAAAATATAATGAGAAGGAATCCTATTGGACTTTTGAGGAGTGAAAGGAGAAACTAACTTCTTATGTCTGTGGTCTGTATATCGACTGAACCCTAGTACACTAGGGTGAACGAAGGTAACACAGACCGGACTCGCGCAATGACGGGGCCCTAGCACTCTAGGGTTAACTGAGACAACAGACACCAGATGCTGGTGATGTAACGACCCTAGGCCACTAGGGTTAACAGAGGCAGCACTGGCAACAGTGTGGCATTGGCTGAATCCAGGTAATAAAGGGTTACCGGAGGCAACACAGACACTGGTGAGTATAGGGTCTCCCACCCGCTCCTGGAGAGAGCAGGAGCCAGTTCGGTACACAAGGAGTTAGTCGGCCAGTCCAGTCAGTAACGGAATCAGATACTCAGCCAAGCCAGATCGGTACACAAGTAGGTAGGCAGCCAGTCCAGTCGGTAACGGAATTGAATATTCACGCCAGTTCGGTACACAAGGAGTTAGTCAGCCAGTCCAGGTCGGCAACGGGATCGGATCACAGGAGCATCAGGCACAAGTGTAGTCAGGCGAGCCGGGTCATACACGGAAACAGGAAACAATAACAACTAGTTGCTAGATACAGTTACACCACGAAAGGGCACCGGTATAGTGACAGAAGGGCGTACAAAAAGGGAAGCCCTGGGAGGAGCAATAACCCAGAGCCAATAAGAGCGCAGCTAGTGTAAACCAGGAAGTAAGAATGTCGCTCAAGGATCACAGGCACCGTGATACGTCTCCTGAGGTAACTCAGACATGCACAGAGGAATCAAGCAGGGCAAAGCCCTGAAGTAAAATGGCCACAAAGAGAAGGGAAGAAAAAACATGATAAAATCAAGAAGAAACATCAAATTAAACAAAAATGTAGCTAATAGATGCGGATACCAAGCGAAACACATTAAAATAAAAGAAAAATTAAAGTTCTGAAATGGGAAACCGCATCCATGTGGTAGAATAATGACAGAGGCCAGAGACAATGATGGTGCATGAGCGAGTGCGAAAGCCGCTGTGAGAGAGTCAGGAGCATGGAGAAAGGCCGGTTAGACACAACGGGCAGTGGCGTAACAATAGGGGTAGCAGGGGTCGCACCTGCGACCGGGCCCGTCACTCCAGGGGCCCGACCGCCCCCCGTGACCCCCTCGCCTGCAGCAACTCCCACTACGGCCGCCGGTTCTAGTAATACAGAGCTCTGGAGATGACATCATGACATCATCTCCCAGCCTCTGCATTACTAGAGCGGCGCGCGGGAGCTTCAGTTGTAGAGATCTGTGCCGAAGGAGGCACAGATCTGTCAAGCCACTAGACCACCAGGGACTGGAGGTAGGGGCATTGTGGAGATGAAGGGGGCATTGTGGAGATGAAGGGGGCATTGTGGAGATGAAGGGGGCATTGTGGAAGGGGCACTGTGGAGATGAAGGGGGCATTTTGGAGATGAAGGGGACGTCATGGAAGGGGCAATTTGGAGATTGGGGGGCATTGTGGACATGAAGGGGGCATTGTGGAAGAGGCAATGTGGAGATGAAGGGGCATTGTGGAAGAGGCAATGTGGAGATGAAGGGGCATTGTGGAGTTGAAGGGGGCATTGTGGAAGGGGCAATTTGGAGATATGGGGGCATTGTGGAGATGGGGGCAATGTGGAGATGAAGGGGCAATTTGGAGATTGGGGGGCAATGTGGAGGTAGCTAATGTGGTTGAGGGGGTCTGGGGCCAATGTGGTTGGGGGGGGCCCATGGCAATTCTTGCACCAGGGCCCGGTGGCTTCTAGTTACGCCTCTGACAACGGGGGGAAAAAACAACCGAGGACCAAAAGAGAGGAACTCTTCACAATAGAAAGGCACACAATCTATGAAAAAGCCGAGGGAGATAAATGTCACCTACACACTGAAACAAAATCAATGTCCACTGAGAATTCCACACACAAAATAAATACAGTTCATATAAAATACAAAACAACAAACATCAGTGTATAGCCACATAGAATAAAAACATGAAGTACTTATCTGCACCAAGGAGCAGCAAAGAAAGAGAAAATGTGATTGCTGAATTCTACAGTTATACAGCCTATGGGATGTGATTGGCTAACAATATGTAAGGGGTGGGGTTATCATACTGTTATGTACATTTTCTCTTTCTGTATGGAACTGTTTCTATTTTGCTGCTGGAGTAGTAAAGATGGAGTTTAATGCATAATAGGAGCCTCCATTTCTTGCCATAAAATTCAAGCTGCCATGTCCTACTTGGCTCCATTGACCTGCATTCTTCAGATGATTCCATCACTAGGGGGTGTCATGGTGGGAAGCTAGTGGCTAGCCCACAGGAGTGTAATGGACTGGACATTGATTAGCTCATCATGAACAGCTCGTCAGTTCTGTGGTCTGTGTGAAGCGCACTGTGTTCCCATAATGTAAACCAGTGCTGTTTGTGTAAACCAGTGCTGACTCTTTTCCGCACTCTACGTCTAATGGAGAATAAATATTTCCAGGAAGCTGCATTCCAGCCGCGGGACGTGAGTAAATATTGCTCATGTGATCGTCCCAATGTGCAGAGATTGGAATCGACTTGGAGCATTTAATAGAGGGTAGAAAATGATAATCTGAAAACGTCCGTGTGATGGACACTGTAAATATAAATACTGCACTGATGTGCGCTGGACATCAACTGAAAAGAACAGCAATCTCTCCTATTAATACCCCCAAACAAGTACACACTCACCCTAACATGGACAGAAGATTCTAATGGCTGCTATGAATTGTGTGGACTGGTTCTCCAACATGAGTCTTTAATTACTCCTGGTGATTAGGTCCATGGAGGAAGACATGATGCTCTCATCCAGGACTCTAGGACTCCAGTCTCATTTCACTATATGCTGTGCGTGTGTAAAAGTAGAAAGTATTTGTGAAAGAATCGATTTCTGTGACTAAACAGTCGCTCTGTTCTTCGGATCATTCAGGTTTATGCCCCTACAAGTAGCCACAGTGGTGGTGAAGTTGAAGAGTTTTATGATGATTTATTTTGTCTCTACATACAGGACCATTATCACTACAATTTATAATGGGAGATTTCAATGTGAATGGTGAGAAATCAATCTGACCATGTGGACCTGGTAAAAGAGATGATAGAGGTAACCAACTGATCACATTTGCAGAAGAACAAAATTTTTACATCATTTAATTCATTCTACAGGAAAAGGCTCAGAGACATGGAAAACCCCTAACAGTAATACAAGTGACATTGACTTCACACTTACAAATAATAAAACTATATTCACTGACTGCTCAGTCTTAAATCGTTTTAACAATGATAGTGATCATCGTCTAAATCAAAATCGACTGCAAGAAAGAAAGAAAGAAAGAGAGAGAGAGAGAGAGAAAATGATCAAGTCAACAGACATGAAGATTGACACTAGCCAGCTACTGAAAAATCATAAGAATTTGTAGTTATTATTGCCTAATCACTTTATTGTTTTGCACGGCCTTCCAGACACAGAAATTTCAACACACAATGAAAAGGTATTGAGTCTATAGTAGACATTGTCCATGCCCTCACACCTACTGTAAAACAAGAAAAACCAACCTGAATATCAAAACGGTTACCATGATGCGATGAGTATCGTAGCAAAACAGTAATATTAGAAACATGTAGAAATGTACAAGACCATATAAGAGGAACTGCTCAAATTCAATACTGAGCTCATTAAATTGACACTTGAAGAAAATCAAGGATTAAGAAAGTAAAACGTAAGATGGCCACACATAGGAGCCAAATTTTTGCATTAAAGCTTGAAGATGGTACAACCGCAAAAACTCCACAACAAATACTAAAACGAGTGGAAGAATTATATTCAGATCTTTATAAGGATGAAGGACACCAACTGAATGCAGTGCCAGAGGATGAAGGACACCAACTGAATGCAGTGTCAGAGGATGAAGGACACAACTGATGCAGTGTCAGAGGATGAAGGACACCAACTGAATGCAGTGTCAGAGGATGAAGGACACCAACTGAATGCAGTGTCAGAGGATGAAGGACACCAACTGAATGCAGTGTCAGAGGATGAAGGACACCAACTGAATGCAATGTCAGAGGATGAAGGACACCAACTGAATGCAGAGCCAGAGGATGAAGGACACCAACTGAATGCAATGTCAGAGGATGAAGGACACCAACTGAACGCAGTGCCAGAGGATGAAGGACACCAACTGAATGCAGTGTCAGAGGATGAAGGACACCAACTGAATGCAATGTCAGAGGATGAAGAACACCAACTGAATGCAGTGCCAGAGGGTGAAGGACAACAACTGAATGCAGTGCCAGAGGATGAAGGACACCAACTGAATGCAATGTCAGAGGATGAAGGACACCAACTGAACGCAGTGCCAGAGGATGAAGGACACCAACTGAATGCAATGTCAGAGGATGAAGGACACCAACTGAATGCAATGTCAGAGGATGAAGGACACCAACTGAATGCAATGTCAGAGGATGAAGGACACCAACTGAACGCAGTGCCAGAGGATGAAGGACACCAACTGAATGCAGTGTCAGAGGATGAAGGACACCAACTGAATGCAGTGCCAGAGGATGAAGGACACCAACTGAATGCAGTGTCAGAGGATGAAGAACACCAACTGAATGCAGTGCCAGAGGGTGAAGGACACCAACTGAATGCAGCGCCAGAGGATGAAGGACACCAACTGAATGCAGCGCCAGAGGATGAAGGACACCAACTGAATGCGGTGTCACAGGATGAAGGACACCAACTGAATGCAGTGTCAGAGGATGAAGGACACCAACTGATTGCAGTGTCAGAGGATGAAGGACACCAACTGAATGCAGTGCCAGTGGATGAAGGACAACAACTGAATGCAATGTCAGAGGATGAAGGACACCAACTGAACGCAGTGCCAGAGGATGAAGGACACCAACTGAATGCAGTGTCAGAGGATGAAGGACACCAACTGAATGCAGTGCCAGAGGATGAAGGACATCAACTGAATGCAGTGTCAGAGGATGAAGGACACCAACTGAATGCAGTGCCAGAGGATGAAGGACACCAACTGAATGCAGTGCCAGAGGATGAAGGACACCAACTGAATGCAGTGTCAGAGGATGAAGGACACCAACTGAATGCAGTGCCAGAGGATGAAGGACATCAACTGAATGCAGTGTCAGAGGATGAAGGACACCAACTGAATGCAGTGCCAGAGGATGAAGGACACCAACTGAATGCAGTGTTAGATTATGAAGGACACCAACTGAATGCAGTGCCAGTGGATGAAGGACAACAACTGAATGCAATGTCAGAGGATGAAGGACACCAACTGAATGCAGTGCCAGAGGATGAAGGACACCAACTGAATGCAGTGCCAGAGGATGAAGGACACCAACTGAATGCAGTGCCAGTGGATGAAGCTGTGCCAGACGTTTTGGTAGAAGTAGAGGCTGCAATAAAATCAATGAAAAATGGCAAATCAGCTGGACCTGATAAAGTTACTACTGAAATGTTGAAAGTCAGAGGTCAACCCTTAGTCAAAGCCCTAGCTGAACTATTTTCAAAATACCTACTACTTGTCAAAGTGCCTGAAACATGGGAAAAATGCAAAAGTCATTCTACTGCACAAAAAAGAAGATAAATGCTACTGCATCGATACAGGTCAACTATGATAAAATCCAGATGAACATAGAAAAAGAGGTCAGACAAAGAGACACAATCTCCCAAAAACTATGTTCTGCTTGTTTAGAATTAATTTTCCACAAAGTAAATGGGACAAAAAAAGTACATTTTGCAGACGTTATCATATTCTTTGCCCACCTACCTCCACATATACATCTTCAGACTTCCTATCTGACTTTGAATCATGACTCTCCTTCTTCCTCTTATCAGACACACCTTCACTTCTTCTGGGGGACTTCAACTGCCATGTGGATGATCCCTCCGTCTCCTGAGCATCCCGTTTTCTCTTTTTAACATCTGCATTTGGACTAACCCAGTGGACGAATGCAATTACTCACAAGGATGGTCACTTCCTAGACCTTGAGTTTACTAGAGGCTGTGCTCTCTCGGATTTTAATCTTCCATTATCCGATCACCATCTTCTAACATTCAGCACTACTTATACACCTTCCGCAATCCCTGCTTCCTCTCCCTGCTTCACGTGTAACCTCAAATCCCTTAATCTCACGGCTCTCCAGTCCTCCCTGGCTACTGGACTTTCATCTGTTCCTATTAATCCAGACACTAACAGCCTTATCATAACATACAACTCAGTCCTATCCTCCTCTCCGATCCACTCGCAGAACTAACCCGCGGCCATGGCTTAATAAAGACACCAGCTTCCCCCGCTCCTGTACCCGTTCATCTGGAGAAAGTCTGGCTCTCTGGCAGACTTTCTCCACTACAGGTTCCTTCTTTCCTGCTTTAGCTCTTCTTTGTCCCTCGCCAAAAAACTTTACTTTTCACAACTTATCAACACTCATAAATCCAACCCCCAACGCCTTTTCTCTTCCTTTGACTCCCTCCTCCGCCCTCCATCTGCTTCCCCCACAAACTCCATACAGCCACAAGACTTTGCTGACTACTTCAAAACCAAGGTGGACTCCATCCGGGATAATATACCACCTTGTACATCTCCTCCTAGCCTCTCTCGTTGCCCTCCTGCACTCTGGACTCTTTTTCACTAGTCACGGAGGAGGAACTGACTAACCAGCTATCCTCCGCTCCGTCCACTACATGCTCAATTGATCCGCTCCCCTCTCACTTCATCCAGCCCCTCTCCCCCACACTAATCCCTATCCTATTACAAATCTTTAACTCCTCCTTTGCCACTGCTGCCTTTCCTGACGACTTCAAACATGCCTTAGTAACACCCATCCTCAAGAACAACTCTTCTGACAGTAACACACCCTCTAGCTATCGACACGTTTCTCTTCTGCCTTTTGCCTCTAAACTCTTGGAATGCCTAGCTGACGCACGCCTGCTTGACTTTCTTAACACATACAACCTGCCGGACCCTTTACAATCTGGATTTCGTACGGCTCACTCCACCGAAACTGCTCTTACGAGAGTGGCCACATTGCCAAATCTCAAGGTCACTATTCAATACTTATCCTGCTTGATCTCTCAGCAGCTTTTGACACAGTTGATCATGCTTTCCTCCTCCACATTCTTCACTTCTTAGGAATCTGTAACACACCTCTGGACAAGTTGACAATTCTCTCTCATTCTTCCCTCATATTAATGCCATTGTTAAATCCTGTCACTTTCTTTTGCTTAACATTGCTAAAATCCATCCCTTCCTCTGCTCCTCCATAGCTAAAATTCTTATACATGCAATCATCCTCTCCCGCATGGACTATTGCAACATTCTTCTGTCTGGCATTCCTGCTTCCCATCTCCATCCACTTCAATCTATACAGAATGCTGCAGCACGAATTACTACTCTGTCACCTAGGTTTGTTCCTGCCCCACTCCTCCTCAAAACTCTCCAATGGCTGCCTATCAAACTCCGGATATCTTACAAAATCTTACTTCTCTCTTCAAGACACTCTCCTTTACTCCTTCTTACATTTCTATTCTGATCTCCCGTTATACCCCATCCCGCCACTTACGTTCGGCCAATGATTGTCTTCTCTCAGATCCTTTTGTGTCTACAGCTCTGTCATGTAACAAACCTTTTTCTCTCATTGCTCCATATGTATGGAATGCTCTACCATCCAACCTGCGCCACTGCACCTCTCTGATAACCTTCAAATCTCACTTAAAAACGCACCTCATGGATAAAATCTCAACATGCTAGAAGGCGCTGATGTTGTACAATGAACGCTCATATAAATTATTTACATTACTGATGTCCTCTATCATCATCAGAACTAGCAATGTATTCAGAACTCTGTATGTCTCCCGTTACCACTTTAGATTGTAAGCTTTTGGGCAGGGACCTCGCACCCAATGTTTCATTCTACAGGGCACCTGTAACCCTGTATTGTTTAAACCGTTAAATTGTAAAGCACTGTGTACACTTGTGGCGCTATATAAATAAACATATTCATTCATTCATTCAGTAGTCCTGAAGAACTGGAAGAACACATTGAAGAGCTACAACAGGAAAGCAAAAATTTTGGTCTGAAGGGGAATCTCAACAAAACACAAGTCATGTTTAACAAATGTACCATACCAAGGAAAATCCCAGGAGATGGACAAGAACTAGAAGTGGACAAGTTTGTTTACCTTGGACAGGAAATGTCAACAGATGGAAACACCATGATGGAAACTGAGTCCTGTGTTTTTGTGCATAGCTGAGTTGCCTTGCTTTGTTTCCATGTCAGAGGTATGGCTTTTTGGTCACAAGTCTTCCATGAAGACCATTTCTGACCAGACTTCTCCAGACAGCAGATGGGTGTACCAAGTTCCCACTTTTTTTGCCAATTCTGAGATGTTCGCATTGCTAGACAACATCTGATTGCAAAGGGAAGTAAGCATGATGTGTCTTTCATCTGCTGCACTAAGTTTCTATGGTCGACCACTTTGTCTACGGTCCTCAACGTTGCCCATTTCTTTGTGCTTCTTCAAAAGAGCTTGGACAGCACATCTGGAAACCCCTGTCTGCCTTGAAATTTCTGCCTGTAAGAGACCTTGCTGATGCAGTATAACTACCTTGTGAATTGTTGCTGTGCAATGTCTTGCCATGGTGTATGACTTTTTACATTAAACTGTCTTCAGCAACCTCACCTTGTTAGCTGAATTTGGCTGTTCCTCACGCAGTTTTATTCCTTCTACACAGTTATTTCTGTTTCAGTTTATGATTGTGTTTCAAAATTTAAATTGATGATCATTAGCACCTGTTAACATGTCCATTTTTGAAAGCAATCATTCTGTACATTTTTTCACACATTTCTAAAACTTTTGCACGTGTATATATATATAATTTATATCAAGTATGTGTGTGTGTGATTGTGTGTATAAGGATATTTATGAGTTTGTGTGTTTATGTGATGCATATATAAGGATGTACATGTGTGTGTTAGTGTATAAGGATGTACATGTGTGTGTATGCAAGTGTGTATACAAGGATATCAATGCTGTTGTGTGTATACACAGGTGTGTGTGTGTTGGTGTATGTAAATACAGCTGTTTGTGTGTGTGTACAGAAACTCCCCCTAACGTATGTGTTTTTACTGTTGTAGGTTATGGGGGGACCCGTGTATAACCCAGTGAGTAGATAACACAGCTCTGAGCTCCTCTGTTCCTCCTCCTCTTCCTTCCTAATAACGTTCCTGTCTATCTCCCCTATGTGTTTCCCCAACATGTCTCCTCTTAATTGCTCCCTACTAATATGTTCTGTACCCTGTTACTGCAATTCTCTGTACCTCCTCTTCTATTCTCTGTACCTGCCTCTTCTATTCTCTGTACCTGCCTCTTCTATTCTCTGTACCTCCTCTTCTATTCTCTGTACCTGCCTCTTCTATTCTCTGTACCTCCTCTTCTATTCTCTGTACCTCCTCTTCTATTCTCTGTACCTCCTCTTCTATTCTCTGTACCTGCCTCTTCTATTCTCTGTACCTCCTCTTCTATTCTCTGTACCTCCTCTTCTATTCTCTGTACCTGCCTCTTCTATTCTCTGTACCTGCCTCTTCTATTCTCTGTACCTCCTCTTCTATTCTCTGTACCTGCCTCTTCTATTCTCTGTACCTCCTCTTCTATTCTCTGTACCTCCTCTTCTATTCTCTGTACCTCCTCTTCTATTCTCTGTACCTGCCTCTTCTATTCTCTGTACCTGCCTCTTCTATTCTCTGTACCTCCTCTTCTATTCTCTGTACCTCCTCTTCTATTCTCTGTACCTGCCTCTTCTATTCTCTGTACCTCCTCTTCTATTCTCTGTACCTCCTCTTCTATTCTCTGTACCTCCTCTTCTATTCTCTGTACCTGCCTCTTCTATTCTCTGTACCTCCTCTTCTATTCTCTGTACCTCCTCTTCTATTCTCTGTACCTGCCTCTTCTATTCTCTGTACCTCCTCTTCTATTCTCTGTACCTGCCTCTTCTATTCTCTGTACCTCCTCTTCTATTCTCTGTACCTGCCTCTTCTATTCTCTGTACCTCCTCTTCTATTCTCTGTACCTGCCTCTTCTATTCTCTGTACCTCCTCTTCTATTCTCTGTACCTCCTCTTCTATTCTCTGTACCTCCTCTTCTATTCTCTGTACCTCCTCTTCTATTCTCTGTACCTGCCTCTTCTATTCTCTGTACCTGCCTCTTCTATTCTCTGTACCTGCCTCTTCTATTCTCTGTACCTGCCTCTTCTATTCTCTGTACCTCCTCTTCTATTCTCTGTACCTGCCTCTTCTATTCTCTGTACCTGCCTCTTCTATTCTCTGTACCTGCCTCTTCTATTCTCTGTACCTCCTCTTCTATTCTCTGTACCTGCCTCTTCTATTCTCTGTACCTCCTCTTCTATTCTCTGTACCTGCCTCTTCTATTCTCTGTACCTCCTCTTCTATTCTCTGTACCTCCTCTTCTATTCTCTGTACCTGCCTCTTCTATTCTCTGTACCTCCTCTTCTATTCTCTGTACCTCCTCTTCTATTCTCTGTACCTCCTCTTCTATTCTCTGTACCTGCCTCTTCTATTCTCTGTACCTGCCTCTTCTATTCTCTGTACCTCCTCTTCTATTCTCTGTACCTCCTCTTCTATTCTCTGTACCTCCTCTTCTATTCTCTGTACCTGCCTCTTCTATTCTCTGTACCTGCCTCTTCTATTCTCTGTACCTCCTCTTCTATTCTCTGTACCTCCTCTTCTATTCTCTGTACCTGCCTCTTCTATTCTCTGTACCTGCCTCTTCTATTCTCTGTACCTGCCTCTTCTATTCTCTGTACCTCTTCTTCTATTCTCTGTACCTGCCTCTTCTATTCTCTGTACCTCCTCTTCTATTCTCTGTACCTCCTCTTCTATTCTCTGTACCTGCCTCTTCTATTCTCTGTACCTCCTCTTCTATTCTCTGTACCTCCTCTTCTATTCTCTGTACCTCTTCTTCTATTCTCTGTACCTGCCTCTTCTATTCTCTGTACCTCCTCTTCTATTCTCTGTACCTGCCTCTTCTATTCTCTGTACCTCCTCTTCTATTCTCTGTACCTCCTCTTCTATTCTCTGTACCTCCTCTTCTATTCTCTGTACCTGCCTCTTCTATTCTCTGTACCTGCCTCTTCTATTCTCTGTACCTCTTCTTCTATTCTCTGTACCTGCCTCTTCTATTCTCTGTACCTCCTCTTCTATTCTCTGTACCTGCCTCTTCTATTCTCTGTACCTGTCTCTTCTATTCTCTGTACCTGCCTCTTCTATTCCCTGTACCTCCTCTTCTATTCTCTGTACCTCCTCTTCTATTCTCTGTACCTCCTCTTCTATTCTCTGTACCTCCTCTTCTATTCTCTGTACCTGCCTCTTCTATTCTCTGTACCTGCCTCTTCTATTCTCTGTACCTGCCTCTTCTATTCTCTGTACCTCCTCGTCTATTCTCTGTACCTGCCTCTTCTATTCTCTGTACCTCCTCTTCTATTCTCTGTACCTCCTCTTCTATTCTCTGTACTGCCTCTTCTATTCTCTGTACCTCCTCTTCTATTCTCTGTACCTCCTCTTCTATTCTCTGTACCTGCCTCTTCTATTCTCTGTACCTCCTCGTCTATTCTCTGTACCTGCCTCTTCTATTCTCTGTACCTCCTCTTCTATTCTCTGTACCTCTTCTTCTATTCTCTGTACCTCCTCTTCTATTCTCTGTACCTCCTCTTCTATTCTCTGTACCTCCTCTTCTATTCTCTGTACCTCCTCTTCTATTCTCTGTAACTGCCTCTTCTATTCTCTGTACCTCCTCTTCTATTCTCTGTACCTGCCTCTTCTATTATCTGTACCTCCTCTTCTATTCTCTGTACCTGCCTCTTCTATTCTCTGTACCTCCTCTTCTATTCTCTGTACCTGCCTCTTCTATTCTCTGTACCTCCTCTTCTATTCTCTGTACCTGCCTCTTCTATTCTCTGTACCTGCCTCTTCTATTATCTGTACCTGCCTCTTCTATTCTCTGTACCTCCTCTTCTATTCTCTGTACCTCCTCTTCTATTCTCTGTACCTGCCTCTTCTATTCTCTGTACCTGCCTCTTCTATTCTCTGTACCTCCTCTTCTATTCTCTGTACCGCCTCTTCTATTCTCTGTACCTCCTCTTCTATTCTCTGTACCTGCCTCTTCTATTCTCTGTACCTCCTCTTCTATTCTCTGTACCTCCTCTTCTATTCTCTGTACCTGCCTCTTCTATTCTCTGTACCTCCTCTTCTATTCTCTGTACCTCCTCTTCTATTCTCTGTACCTGCCTCTTCTATTCTCTGTACCGCCTCTTCTATTCTCTGTACCTCCTCTTCTATTCTCTGTACCTCCTCTTCTATTCTCTGTACCTGCCTCTTCTATTCTCTGTACCTGCCTCTTCTATTCTCTGTACCTCCTCTTCTATTCTCTGTACCGCCTCTTCTATTCTCTGTACCTCCTCTTCTATTCTCTGTACCTGCCTCTTCTATTCTCTGTACCTCCTCTTCTATTCTCTGTACCTCCTCTTCTATTCTCTGTACCTGCCTCTTCTATTCTCTGTACCTCCTCTTCTATTCTCTGTACCGCCTCTTCTATTCTCTGTACCTGCCTCTTCTATTCTCTGTACCTCCTCTTCTATTCTCTGTACCTCCTCTTCTATTCTCTGTACCTCCTCTTCTATTCTCTGTACCTGCCTCTTCTATTCTCTGTACCTCCTCTTCTATTCTCTGTACCTCCTCTTCTATTCTCTGTACCTCCTCTTCTATTCTCTGTACCTGTCTCTTCTATTCTCTGTACCTCCTCTTCTATTCTCTGTACCTGCCTCTTCTATTCTCTGTACCTCCTCTTCTATTCTCTGTAACTGCCTCTTCTATTCTCTGTACCTCCTCTTCTATTCTCTGTACCTCCTCTTCTATTCTCTGTACCTGTCTCTTCTATTCTCTGTACCTCCTCTTCTATTCTCTGTACCTCCTCTTCTATTCTCTGTACCTCCTCTTCTATTCTTTGTACCTGCCTCTTCTATTCTCTGTACCTGCCTCTTCTATTCTCTGTACCTCCTCTTCTATTCTCTGTACCTGTCTCTTCTATTCTCTGTACCTCTTCTTCTATTCTCTGTACCTGCCTCTTCTATTCTCTGTACCTCCTCTTCTATTCTCTGTAACTGCCTCTTCTATTCTCTGTACCTCCTCTTCTATTCTCTGTACCTGCCTCTTCTATTCTCTGTACCTCCTCTTCTATTCTCTGTACCTCCTCTTCTATTCTCTGTACCTGCCTCTTCTATTCTCTGTACCTGCCTCTTCTATTCTCTGTACCTCCTCTTCTATTCTCTGTACCTCCTCTTCTATTCTCTGTACCTACTCTTCTATTCTCTGTACCTCCTCTTCTATTCTCTGTAACTCCTCTTCTATTCTCTGTACCTGCCTCTTCTATTCTCTGTACCTGCCTCTTCTATTCTCTGTACCTCCTCTTCTATTCTCTGTACCTCCTCTTCTATTCTCTGTACCTCCTCTTCTATTCTCTGTACCTGCCTCTTCTATTCTCTGTACCTCCTCTTCTATTCTCTGTACCTGCCTCTTCTATTCTCTGTACCTCCTCTTCTATTCTCTGTACCTCCTCTTCTATTCTCTGTACCTCCTCTTCTATTCTCTGTACCTGCCTCTTCTATTCTCTGTACCTCCTCTTCTATTCTCTGTACCGCCTCTTCTATTCTCTGTACCTCCTCTTCTATTCTCTGTACCTCCTCTTCTATTCTCTGTACCTCCTCTTCTATTCTCTGTACCTGCCTCTTCTATTCTCTGTACGTGCCTCTTCTATTCTCTGTACCTCCTCTTCTATTCTCTGTACCTGCCTCTTCTATTCTCTGTACCTGCCTCTTCTATTCTCTGTACCTCCTCTTCTATTCTCTGTACCTCCTCTTCTATTCTCTGTACCTCCTCTTCTATTCTCTGTACCTCCTCTTCTATTCTCTGTACCTCCTCTTCTATTCTCTGTACGTGCCTCTTCTATTCTCTGTACCTCCTCTTCTATTCTCTGTACCTGCCTCTTCTATTCTCTGTACCTCCTCTTCTATTCTCTGTACCTGCCTCTTCTATTCTCTGTACCTGCCTCTTCTATTCTCTGTACCTCCTCTTCTATTCTCTGTACCTCCTCTTCTATTCTCTGTACCTGCCTCTTCTATTCTCTGTACGTGCCTCTTCTATTCTCTGTACCTCCTCTTCTATTCTCTGTACCTCCTCTTCTATTCTCTGTACCTGCCTCTTCTATTCTCTGTACCTCCTCTTCTATTCTCTGTACCTCCTCTTCTATTCTCTGTACCTCCTCTTCTATTCTCTGTACCTGCCTCTTCTATTCTCTGTACCTCCTCTTCTATTCTCTGTACCTTCCTCTTCTATTCTCTGTACCTCCTCTTCTATTCTCTGTACCTGCCTCTTCTATTCTCTGTACCTGCCTCTTCTATTCTCTGTACCTCCTCTTCTATTCTCTGTACCTGCCTCTTCTATTCTCTGTACCTCCTCTTCTATTCTCTGTACCTCCTCTTCTATTCTCTGTACCTCCTCTTCTATTCTCTGTACCTGCCTCTTCTATTCTCTGTACCTGCCTCTTCTATTCTCTGTACCTGCCTCTTCTATTCTCTGTACCTCCTCTTCTATTCTCTGTACCTCCTCTTCTATTCTCTGTACCTGCCTCTTCTATTCTCTGTACCTCCTCTTCTATTCTCTGTACCTCCTCTTCTATTCTCTGTACCTGCCTCTTCTATTCTCTGTACCTCCTCTTCTATTCTCTGTACCTCCTCTTCTATTCTCTGTACCTCCTCTTCTATTCTCTGTACCTGCCTCTTCTATTCTCTGTACCTCCTCTTCTATTCTCTGTACCTGCCTCTTCTATTCTCTGTACCTCCTCTTCTATTCTCTGTACCTCCTCTTCTATTCTCTGTACCTCCTCTTCTATTCTCTGTACCTGCCTCTTCTATTCTCTGTACCTCCTCTTCTATTCTCTGTACCTCCTCTTCTATTCTCTGTACCTGCCTCTTCTATTCTCTGTACCTCCTCTTCTATTCTCTGTACCTTCCTCTTCTATTCTCTGTACCTCCTCTTCTATTCTCTGTACCTGCCTCTTCTATTCTCTGTACCTGCCTCTTCTATTCTCTGTACCTCCTCTTCTATTCTCTGTACCTGCCTCTTCTATTCTCTGTACCTCCTCTTCTATTCTCTGTACCTCCTCTTCTATTCTCTGTACCTGCCTCTTCTATTCTCTGTACCTGCCTCTTCTATTCTCTGTACCTGCCTCTTCTATTCTCTGTACCTGCCTCTTCTATTCTCTGTACCTGCCTCTTCTATTCTCTGTACCTCCTCTTCTATTCTCTGTACCTCCTCTTCTATTCTCTGTACCTGCCTCTTCTATTCTCTGTACCTGCCTCTTCTATTCTCTGTACCTCCTCTTCTATTCTCTGTACCTGCCTCTTCTATTCTCTGTACCTCCTCTTCTATTCTCTGTACCTCCTCTTCTATTCTCTGTACCTCCTCTTCTATTCTCTGTACCTGCCTCTTCTATTCTCTGTACCTCCTCTTCTATTCTCTGTACCTCCTCTTCTATTCTCTGTACCTGCCTCTTCTATTCTCTGTACCTCCTCTTCTATTCTCTGTACCTCCTCTTCTATTCTCTGTACCTCCTCTTCTATTCTCTGTACCTCCTCTTCTATTCTCTGTACCTGCCTCTTCTATTCTCTGTGCCTCCTCTTCTATTCTCTGTACCTCCTCTTCTATTCTCTGTACCGCCTCTTCTATTCTCTGTACCTGCCTCTTCTACTCTCTGTACCTCCTCTTCTATTCTCTGTACCTCCTCTTCTATTCTCTGTACCTGCCTCTTCTATTCTCTGTACCTGCCTCTTCTATTCTCTGTACCTCCTCTTCTATTCTCTGTACCTGCCTCTTCTATTCTCTGTACCTGCCTCTTCTATTCTCTGTACCTCCTCTTCTATTCTCTGTACCTCCTCTTCTATTCTCTGTACCTCCTCTTCTATTCTCTGTACCTGCCTCTTCTATTCTCTGTACCTCCTCTTCTATTCTCTGTACCTCCTCTTCTATTCTCTGTACCTGCCTCTTCTATTCTCTGTACCTCCTCTCTGCCATTCCTCATTTCCCCCCCACTGACATTCACCGTTTCTCCTCAATGCTTTCTCCTGACCTCTCATGTGATTTTTTTTTTTCAGCCTGTTCCTTACTTTGGTTCAATCTATGGAGGGTTATCTCCAAAGAGGACAGTGGTGGTGAGAGGATTTATATCAGAGGGGGCAGACAGGTGAGAGACTTGTGTCTATAGATGAAAGTTCTGTGTATAAAGTACTATGATTAGACAGGAGATAGTCCTGTGTAAAATGTCTAGTCTTACAGAGGCAGCAAATTTCCCCTCATTTCCAGGGCTCTCATTTATTATCCAGGATTATCTGTAAATGGACTGTGATAACAGTCTTTCTGTATACAGGAGCAGGGGAACTAATCAGGGATCCCACTGATAGTCCAGGATCGTCTGTAAATGGGCTGATATATGATAAATCTTCCTTTATACAAAACCAGAGGCACTAATCACTTCACTGACATTAGCTCTTATCTCTTAATACAAGAATCCAGAATAACATTAAATAAACAAATACTCTCTGAACATGACAATTTACACACATGTTAAAGCAAGTTTAGGGACATGTATTAGGGATGTAACATATGAATAATTCCCTTTTTATATGCTAGCTATTGGTATGTGATATTTAATTTTCGTGTCACTGATCCACTAAATAAAATCTGTGTATGTGATCATAACATTATCAAAATGAAACACATGGCTCCAAACATTCAACCAACGTTCTATATATTTTTGAAATGAACAAGCTCCCACATAATCACAGACTATGCACCTCCTCACTTCTCTATCCCTGTATTTGGAGTTGGCTAAAGGGACTTCATTCCCAGCAGGACAGACGGCTTGTCAGGAGAGCCACACTCAGACTGTCACCGTGAGATCCAGATCTTAATAAATGGTCCTATAAAAAGCAATAAAATAGCAGATGGCTAACCAGACTTGGTATGCCAAGACATTAGGAGCTATCGGAGAGCTTATCATTGATTAAGCTTTATCAGAGTGCAAAGTGCATGTCATGTCTTGGCGTATCAAGCACGCTTTGCCATCTGCTATCCGATTGTGTTTTTTTATGACCATTCAATAAAATCTGGGTCTTTTGAGAACAAACACGCTGAATGTGGGTCTTCTGACATGTGGGATGACCTTATCCCCCATCTCTCCCATCCTATTGAGATCTGGATGTTTCAAATACACAGAAGGTCTCAAAACCCCATATTAAAGACGTTCCTCTCCCATAATCACAACACTGAGGGTCAGATTGATAGTGTAAATGCCCCTCTGATTCATCGATGGAACATTTAATTGATGTAAATTCTCCTATTCTATCCAGAATCCACTCCTGTAAATGCATCAGTCTACTATGTAATAAATAAGGCAGATTTATTGGTGGGATATCACAACAGCCAACACTCAATAGAATAATTACTTGTTAGGCATGATGTAGAGCCTCATGCTCCAAAATAAATATATTTTATGTACAGTGGGAGACACACTGTACAAAAAACATGTCCGTGACCTCAAGATCAGGCAGCGTACACTGCTAAGTATAACGGAACAGCACTGAATGGTTATTCAGATTAATAGTGTCCAGAGTGTGAGGTCTGTATGAAGTTACATGAGAGGATCAGATATTGTATCAGACAGGACTGGGCTCTCCTTCACACTTCACTCCCCTCTCCAGCACATTCACAGTCCACTCATAGGTTTCATTTTAATGTGTTCATATGTAACAATAGTACAAATTCAAATAAATACAAGTATTTTCTTAGAACATTTAAAGGGATAGTAATAATTCATTTTATCTTTATTTTATTTTGTAGGCATTAAAAAAACATGAAGAATGATATAAGTCTTATCTCTCAAACCTTTATGGTTTAAGAGATATTCACAAGCAAAGTATCCCCCCTCCGTTCAGCCAGATCAGAAGGGAGGTGCCCAGGTAGACTGCAGAGAGAGACAATCTTCAATTAAGATAAGGGAAAAACCTGAAAAACTTGTCAAGGGGGGCAGGTCTTTCATTGTTCTCATAGGAAGAAGATTGTCCCCTTCTGTTATCTGTCTGGTCTATGGACTGGATTCCACATCTGAGAAGAGGTGGCTTACACTAGGTAAAAGGGGGACAGGGCTTTCATTGTTCTCATAGGAAGAAGATTGTCCCCTGCTGTTATCTGTCTGGTCTATGGACTGGATTCCACATCTGAGAAGAGATGGCTTACACTAGGTAAAAGGGGCGGGAGGGGAAACTTTGCTTGTGAATATCTCTCAAACCATAAAGGTCTGAGAGATAAGACTTATATCGTTCTTCGTGTTTTTTTAATGCCTACAAAATAAAATAAAGTTAAAACGAAGTATTACTATCCCTTTAAAGGGTCACACTTTAGGAAGTATTGGAAATTGGAAACACAGAAGTACATCAATACAAATAAAACTACTGAATACAATTAAATGGACTCATTATGCAGATTCATGTTAATTCTTCAGTCAGACCCTTTGGAGTCAGAGTCTGAGTATAAAATCCATTGAGTCTCTTTTTCCAGCAGAATCTCCATTAGGTTGTCTATCCTTAGTCCCAAATGGACCTTTTCTAACCTCCAGTTTTACAAACCTTTGTGATTATGTAGATGATTGTCCAGAACACATCTACTGAAGTCAATAAGGCTTTCAATCCTTTATTGTAAACCTCTCGGAAACTCATCTTGTGTTACTTATATTTTCTTTTCCTTAGTTTTCTGTGTGCGTGTAATCATGCCAACATATATCTTATTACCCGGGCACATGAGATAGTATATCAGTCCTCTGACACACTGAATATATATTGCCTGATCTTCTTCTTTTGCCAAATCTGAGAATTTTTTCCAAATAAAATATCCCATGTATGATAAGGTCCACATTTAAAGCAATCCGGGATGTTGTCTCTCCTTCACCAAGATAAATAATGGATGTGGACCAATTAGTCATGTAATTTAGGTGCTTTCCTACAACACATGAGCCTCTAAAAATGATTTAAACATTTCATATGACATCAGAATGTGCCAGTGTTTCAGTAATACCAACATTATTTCATCCAAATAACAAATATGTGTAGCTATGAATCTAGATATTTTATTTTCCTCTTACTGTAGATTCCCTATCAATAGTTACTCCTGTTCAATGTTTAGGGATCTATAATATGGTTTTGTATACTGGTTATCACTATATCCCATTTGTCCTAATCGAAATCTAAGTTCATCAGCTTGTTTTTTTGAAACAATTTATTTTCATACATGAGATTTCTCCTGTTGGGCCGGAGTTGATATCTGAGACTCCATGATGGTTAGATCCATGTTGGTCACAGTTTTTTTTAGAAAAAGATATGTCTCAAGGAAACCATCACTGCTGTAATAGATTTTTAAATCTAGGAACAACACACAAAGAATTGTGTGGGTGAGATTTAACTTAAAACCATGACAGTTATGGGATTTAAGAAATTCCTCAAATAATTCAATAGGGCCACTACAGAAGATATGCAGGTCATCAATATAACTATATCAAGATACAATACGACCTGTATACTTGGTACTATTATTCATATCAAATAGACTACTGACGTACTTTAATAAAATATATGACAATAAGTTCCTGTTGATTACACCATTCATCTCATGACTTGTGATGTCTCTTTACATGTAAATAGACCATCATGTTCGTTATAATGTGTGTTGAGCCATTCAGGAGATTAGCAGACAATATTATATTTATTGTCAACCTGTTGTGGTAAATATTCAAAATCATAATAATTATTTTACTTTTGATAACCATCATTATCTCCAAACCCTAGGTTTTGCACCATCTTATACAAACCTGTATTTTGGGTAGCGGGGGAGAGCAGACAGTATTCATTGATAATATGTATATACATCATATTTATCTTGGGATCGTTACATTGATTATCCGCTTACCTTCTGGTTTGGCTCTATTTAATTATTGAGCAATTTCTTAAGATTCTTAACTGTAACAGTTCTCATTTACATCTTACCCACACAATAGATCCACAAAATGTGGACTTCTGATCCATTTCTAAATCTAGAAACAGTGACGATTTCCTCAGATTCGATCCATTTCACAAGGAGACTGTAACCAGTGGCATTGCCCATGGATCTAACGATCACAGAAGACTCCAAAGGGTTTGAATGAAAATTAAAATGGCTCTTGTGTAACCAGCGATGACGTTCTATTGTCATATTCATTTTTTATTGATGTCCGTGTGTGTTTGCAATTTCACATACCTCCTGTCTTTTTTTCTAATCTTCCAAGATAATTTACCTTAGATAATACATGTTATCTAAATTCAAACTATTGTAATATATTAATAAATGAAAATCAATCCTTCAGTAGATGCTCACACTGATCTGTTAGAAGACTGCCAGAGTAGAAATAATCCCTTTATTGGTAACTGAGTGGCTTTGGGTGCAGACTTTCAAGCAAATATTTCTCTTCTTCAGGAACAAAAATATTCTTATCTTAGTTGTCTTGAATGCTTGCATCCATATCCACTCAGTTACCAATAAAGGAGACACACACACACATTGCTCTGTGATTACATTGTGTATAACACACACACACACACACACACACACACACACACACACACACACACACACACACACACACACACACACACTGCTCTGTGATTGCACTGTGTATAATACACACACACTACTCTGTGATTACACTATGTATAATACACACACACTACTCTGTGATTGCACTGTGTATAATACACACACACACACACTGCTCTGTGATTACATTGTGTATAACACACACACACACATTGCTCTGTGATTACATTGTGTATAACACACACACACACACACTGCTCTGTGATTACACTATGTATAATACACACACACTACTCTGTGATTGCACTGTGTATAATACATACACACACACACACACACACACACACACACACACACACACACACACACACTGCTCTGTGATTGCACTGTGTATAATACACACACACGACTCTGTGATTGCACTGTGTATAATACACACACACTACTCTGATTGCACTGTGTATAATACACACACACACACACACACTGCTCTGTGATTGCACTGTGTATAATACACACACACACACACTGCTCTGTGATTGCACTGTGTATAATACACACACACTACTCTGTGATTGCACTGTGTATAATACACACACACTACTCTGTGATTGCACTGTGTATAATACACACACACACACACACACTGCTCTGTGATTACACTATGTATTATACACACACTACTCTGTGATTGCACTGTGTATAATACACACACACACTGCTCTGTGATTGCACTGTGTATAATATACACACACACACACACACTCTGTGATTGCACTGTGTATTATATATATATATATATATATATATATATATACATACACACACACACACACACACTGCTCTGTTATTGCAATGTGTATAATACACACACACACTACTCTGTGATTGCACTGTGTATAATACACACACACTACTCTGTGATTGCAATGTGTATAACACACACACACTGCACTGTGATTTCACTGTGTATAACACACACACTGCTCTGTGATCGCACTGTGTATAATATATACACACACACACTGCTCTGTGATTACACTATGTATAATACACACACACTGCTCTGTGATTGCACTGTGTATAACACACACTACTCTGTGATTGCACTGTGTATAATACACACACACACTGCTCTGTTATTGCACTTGTATAATACACACTGCTCTATGAGTGCACTGTGTATAACACACACACACACACACACAAACACACACTACTCTGTGATTGCAATGTGTATAACACACACACACTGCACTGTGATTTCACTGTGTATAACACACACACTGCTCTGTGATCGCACTGTGTATAATATATACACACACACACTGCTCTGTGATTACACTATGTATAATACACACACACTGCTCTGTGATTGCACTGTGTATAACACACACTACTCTGTGATTGCACTGTGTATAATACACACACACACTGCTCTGTTATTGCACTTGTATAATACACACTGCTCTATGAGTGCACTGTGTATAACACACACACACACACACACAAACACACACTACTCTGTGATTGCACTGTGTATAACACACACACTACTCTGTGATTGCACTGTGTATAATACACACACACTGCTCTCTGTTCTGTGTATAAAATAATTAATATATATGTTATGTTTCAGGTTCTATATAAACTTTAAGGTGTCTTCATCCAATGATATTGCTCTGCATTTTAACCCCCGCTTGGCTGAGGATTCAGTGGTGAGGAACAGCTGTATGGGAGGATCCTGGGGCCATGAAGAGAGGGGCCTATCATTTAACCCCTTCAGACCTGGACAGTATTTTGATGTTAGTATCAGACCAGATGAATCTTTGTATAATATACTCTGTATTTCTTACTTTCCCTCTCTTATACACGGACACCCCCATCCTACCCACCAGGGAGCTGGTCAGTAGAAAGGAGGGAGCTGGTCAGTAGAAAGGAAGGAGCTGCTCAGTAAAAAGGAAGGAGCTGCTCAGTAGAAAGGAAGGAGCTGGTCAGTAGAAAGGAGCTGGTTAGGGAATTAAAGAGTTGGTCTTTGAGGTGATGGAGGAGGAACTGGTCAGAAAAGGGAGTAGGTGGTTGGGGAAGGGAAGAACAAGTCCGTTAATGGGCATCTGGTCAGGGGTGAGAAGAACTGATCCTTGTGCCCCCCCAGCACCCTTATTCCTTGTATTCCTCCAACTTCCCTTATACACAGGAGGGATATTGGAAGAGTGAGACAGAACATAAAAACGGGATGGAGGAAAAGAGGTGGGTAAGAGGGTAGTGAGTGGTAAAGGGAAAGCATGAGGGATAGGAATAGGGCAGGAGGAGAGAGGACAATAAAAATGGGAGAGTGAGGTAAGAAAGACAAAGAAAACAAGGGGAGAAAATATGTGAGAAGTGACTGACGGGGAGAAGTGAGGTAAATTCAGGGGAGAAGAATGTAGAGGGGAAGAGACAAGAGGAAAGGTCAGTGAAGGGGGAGCTGGTCAGGTAAGGATGGAGCTGTACTGGAACAGAGGAGCTGTACTGGAACGGAGGAGCTGTACTGGAACGGAGGAGCTGGTCAGGGAAGGGAGGATATTGTCAGGGAAGGGAGGATCAAGATGGTGGATCTGGTCAGTGGAGGAAGGAGCTGTACTGGGAATGTAGGATCTGGTTCAGGGAATTAAAGATCTATTTCAGTGAAGGGAGGATATGGATCAGTGAAGGTGGTGCAGATAAGTGAAAGGGGAGCTGGTCATGGGAAAGAGGTGCTGGTCATTGAAGGGGGACCTGGTCAAGGAAGAGAGGTGCTGGTCAGTGAAGAGGGAGCTGGTTAGGGAAGGGGGTATTTAATTGTTGAAGGGAAATCTTGTCAGTGAATGGGGGAGTTGGTCAGGACATGAAGGAGCTGGTCGGGACTGGAAGAAGATGGTCAAGAAAGGGAAGAGCTGGTCAGTGAAGAGAGGAGCTGATCCATAAATGGGGAACTGGTCAGTGAACTGAAGAGCTGGACAGTGAAATGAGTTGATCAGGGTGCTGACTGGTTAGTGAAGGAGGAGCTGGTCAGTGAAGGGAAGAGCTGGTTGGTTACTGATGAGAGGAACTGGTCAGTGAAGGAGGAGCTGGTCGGTGAAGGGAAGAGCTGGTTGGTTACCGATAAGAGGAACTGGTCAGTGAATGAGGAGCTGCTCAGGGAAGGAGTAATCTGTCAGTTCACTAGGATCTGTTCAAGGAAGGAAGGAGCTGGTCCTTATGTCCATTAAACTCCCATAATCCTTGTGCCCTTCCAGCCCTTCTTACACCCCCTTACAGAGTCTACTCTTCCGTCCCCCTCTTACCACGTGTACCCCATCAGCCCGCTTCTTACTCTGTGTCTCCGTATTTCCTACACGTCTCCTCTCCTCACACTCTGTCCTGTATTACCTGTGTTTAGTAATGCCCTTTTTCCCCATCTCTGTGTATAATAATGTTATTTGTCTCTGCCCCCTTCAGATCTCTGTCCGTTGTGGGTTGGACCGATTTAAGATTTTTGTGAATGGGCAGCACTTCTGCGACTTCCAACACAGACTCTCTGCCTTCCAGATGATCGATTGTTTGGAGGTTGGGGGTGACATCACTCTGTCTCTCATCCAGTTCTGAGGGACTCGCTACAACGTTACCTGACTGGGGAAATTCTGTGCCGGGCAAATAAATTAGATTTGATAAAACCTAAATTTGGGTCTGTGTTTTTATTCAGGGGCTGAAGAGAAGATTCGTGAACTTCTCTGACCACATCGGGACTCAAGAACAAGTTATGGAATAATAATAGTAATTGATGTAGGACCCATATTCACTTTACACGTTCTCCCTACTTAAATGTCCCTATTCATCCCAGAAGTCCGGTCCTACTTACAGCTGCCGTGTATTCCTTTAAATCCATATCAGTCAATCACATTCACCCCGTGGGCCATGTATTTGGCTTAGAAGTTCACCAAAGGGCCATCTATATCTATAATCTTAACTTTATACATATATTTAATTTATAATTATTATATGGATATTTGGATATTTTATGGTGAGCAAGCGCTGTGAGATTTCTTCTTTTTTCTAATCACAGTGAACCTATATTGAATTATTGTAAAAACACAAAAATACATTCTAAGGAAATGCCCACAGTTTAGTGAATAAGATCCCTGAACTCATTGCAATAATAACTAGTGAAGATGTGGACTTAGTGGGGATTACTGAGACCTGGAACAATGAAAAAATGACTGGGATGTAGAAATACAGAGACTGTTTGGATAACTTTAGAATATCGGAATAAGATGGTCACTCGTATAGGTGTGATCTATAGACCCCCAGGACAAGCAGAGGAGTTGGATAAAGTGCTGGTCAAGGAAGTAACTAAGATGACAGTGAAAGGTGAGGTTGTTATAATGGGGGACTTTAATCTTCCTGATGTGGACTGGAAAAACCAAGCAGCAGGTTCAGCCGGAGTAGAGAGATCCTAAATTCTTTACAAGGATTAGTTCTTAGTCAGTTAGTAAAAGAGCTGAGTAGGAAGGAAGCCACACTAGATTTATTATTTACTAATGGAGATTTGGTATCAGATGGAGCTGTAGGAGAGTGTTTGGGCTCCACTGATCATCAACACGTGTGGTTTAATATAAAGACAGAGGCTGAGTTGTGTGATACAAAAACAAAGGTTCTAGACTTTAGAAAGGCTGATTTTTCTAAAATGAAAACATTTCTATGTCAGTCTTTAACAACTTGGAGCTCTTTAGATGGAGTTCGGGAGAAATGGGATTATCTGAAATGTGTTTTACTAAACGCAACAGAACATTGCATTAGACATGTCAGCAAAAGAAAAAGAAAACCACTGTGGTACTCAGCAGAAGTGGAAATATAGTAAAGGAGAAAAAAGAAGCATTTAAGAAATATAAGGAGACGCAGAAGGAAGAAGATAGGTATCGGTACAAGACTAGGCTGAAGGAGGCCAAATGTATTATTATTAGATGTGCCAAAGCACAGAGAGAGGAAAAAATTGCCCAGTCAATAAAAAAGGGGGATAAAATAGGATTTTAGTCTTACCTGTTAAATCCTTTTCACTTAGTCCATACAGGTCACTGGTACTCTGGGAGGCGTAAGTCCCCTTTAATAGGCAGGAACAACTATGCAAATAATTTGCAAGGGGCGGAGCCTCCCCTCTTACTTAAGCCACCTTCTGGCCAGAGCCACTTTAGATTGATTTGAGACCCTAAAACTGACCTCAGGTAAGCAAAAAGAAAGACTCCTGTGAGCATGCCCGAACGGTCTCCCACTGAATGCCACAGGAGAGCCAAGACTGGTCCCTTGACAGGGTGGGAGACCAGTGACCTGTATGGACTAAGTGAAAAGGATTTAACAGGTAAGACTAAAATCCTATTTTCACTGTCGTCCAATACAGGTCACTGGTACTCTGGGATGTACAAACATTGAGCTGATCCAGAGGCGGGAAGTAAGGCAAGGACCAGGCGCAAGGCCCAAGTCACTAGAACTGCTATGACCAGTTGATAACATAGCCCAAACTGTAAGTGTCAACGGACACCAACCAAGGGAACAATCCCTGAACTAACACAGCACACGGAACCAGAGCCAACCGGGCTCAACAGTAAAGAAGCACTAAGGATCACAGAGCGGAAGACCTACACAGGCAAGACTGCCTCCAGGACCTTCCTTCCAAAACTGGCATCAGCCGACGCCAGTACATCAACTCGGTAGTGCTTTGAAAAGGTGTGCACAGAGGACCAAGTGGCCGCTCTGCACAGTTGATCAGCAGAAGCTTGATTCTTGTAGGCCCAAGAGGCCCCAATAGATCTGGTGGAATGGGCAGTTACCCGGAAGGGAACATGCTTATTCCTCAACTTATAGGCTTCACGGATGGTAGCCTTAATCCAAGAGGCAATGGTAACTTTGGAAGCCGGTCTCCCTGCCCTAGGCCCCTCAGGAATGACGAATAGAACGTCAGACTTCCTGATAGACTCGGTGCGATGAACATAAAACTTGAGGCAACGCACCACATCCAACAGATGGAGATCTCTTTCCTTGTCAGATGAAGGATTAGGGCAGAAAGAGGGAACCACAATCTCCTGATTGATGTGAAACTCAGACACAACCTTGGGTAAGAATTCCTTGGTAGTGCGAAGCACAGCCTTATCCTTGTGGAACACCAGGTAAGGAGGTTTACAAGACAAGGCCTGTAACTCTGCCACCCGGCGCACTGACACAACAGCCAAGAGGAAGGCCATCTTCCAAGTCACAAGACGTAATGGAATGGAAGCCAAGGATTCAAACGGTGGTCGCTGAAGAACTCCCAGCACCAAATTGAGATCCCACTGGGGAGCAGGACTCTTAAAGGCAGGTCGAACATGAGTCACACCCTGGAAGAAGACTTTCACATCAGGAAGGACAGCAATCCGTTCCTGGAAAAACACAGACAAGGCAGAAGTCTGAACTTTGAGGGAACTCAGACTGAGCCCCTTATCCACACCGTCCTGCAAGAAGGCCAGGACAGTGGGAAGATGGAAGTCAAGTGACAACTTCTTGTCAGAGCACCATGTCACGAAAGTTGACCATATGCGATGATAGATCTTGGAAGACACAGGCTTATGAGCACTGAGCATCGTCGATACCACAGAAGGAGAAAAGCCTTTCTTTGCTAGAATCGAGGATTCAACCGCCATGCCATCAAATGGAGAGAGTGAACATCCTCTTTCCACAGATACCCCTGAAGAAGCAGGTCCGGACGGGCTGGAAGTGGGATCGGATCCTTCACTGACATGGCCATCAATTCCGGAAACCAGGACTGGCGAGGCCAGTTTGGAGCAATCAGGATGACAGGACAACGTTCCCTCTTCAACTTCTGGATAACTCTGACCAATAGAGGAAGAGGAGGGAAGATGTAAGCCAGGGGGAAGTCCCAAGGGATCGACAAGGCATCCACTGCTAGAGCAAGGGAGTCCCTCAACCGGGAGCAAAACACCGGAACCTTCCTGTTGTGTCTGGTAGCCATCAGATCCACCACAGGCATCCCCCACCGTTGAGTGAGCATGTGAAACACCTCTGGGTGAAGAGCCCATTCTCCGCTGTCGACGGTGTGACGACTGAGGAAGTCTGCCATGACGTTGTCCACGCCTGGAATATGAACTGCAGAGATGACAGGCACGTGATCTTCTGCCCAAGACAAAATATCCTTGACCTCCCACCAGGCGGAACCGCTTCTTGTGCCGCCTTGCCTGTTGATGTAAGCCACCGCCGTGGCGTTGTCGGACTCCACTCTGACTGGAAGACCGGTCAATTGAGACTCCCAGTGCCTCAGGGCCAGCCGGACAGCTCGAAGTTCCAGAACATTGATGGAGAGCATGGATTCCTCCAGACCCCATTTCCCCTGAGCACTGAAGCGACCCCAGACTGCACCCCAGCCCCGAAGGCTGGCATCCGTAGTGACTGTGGTCCAAGGAGGAACTAGAAAGGATTTCCCTTTCAGGAGATGAGAGAGATCTAACCACCAGTGCAGACTCGACTCGACATGAGGAGGAAGAGAAACAGACAGATGTTGATGATCTGGATGATTCTTGCACGTCTGGATCACAAATCTCTGAAGATCCCGGGAGTGGGCCATGGCAAATGGTACTGCTTCGATTGTGGAAATGAACTTCCCCACTAAGGACGACAACTTCGGTACTGGAATCTCGTCCATGTCCAGAATTCCAGCCACTCTGACAGCTATCTGGTGAGCCACGTCCTCCGGAAGAAACACCATGCATTGGCGAGTGTCGAACAGGAGACCCAGGAACAGAAGCCTCTGAGATGGAATCAAGTCCGACTTGTCCAGATTCAGGATCCAGCCATGACGGTTCAGGGTGTGCATGCACATCTGTAATTGCTGAAGGAGAAGCTCCGCTGAGGAGGCCTTCAGAAGGAGATCGTCCATGTAGGGGGTCACTCTGATCCCATCCTGATGGAGCACCGCTATCAATGAGCCCAACACCCTCTGGAAGACCTGAGGGGCTGAAGTCAGCCCAAAGGGGAGCGCTGCAAACTGAAAGTGTCCCCTGTGGCAGGCAATCCTGAGATACCGCCTGCTCTCTGGATGAATAGGGATGTGAAGATAAGCATCCTGAAGGTCCAGGGAGGCAAGAAACTCCCCTGGAGACATTGCTGCAATCACAGAGCGCAGGGACTCCTGGCGGAAGTGGGAAGTCACCACATAGGCATTGAGATCTTTGAGATCCAAGATGGGACGGGCTCCTCCGTCCTTTTTGGCTACCACAAACAGGTTGGAATAAAATCCTGAACCTGTGTCCCCCTGAGGAACCGCCTCCAGGACCTCTTTGTCCAAGAGATCCTGAATAGCGTCGTCGAACAGACGCCTTTTTGTGGGTTCCTGAGAAGGACGAGTAAAATGGAACCGAAAAGGAGGAAGGGAAGAGAAAGGGATCCTGTATCCCTCTGACACCACCTGAAGAACCCATGGGTCCGCCACTGACTCCTCCCAAGTCCGGCGAAAGATGCGGAGACGACCGCCTACAGCCGGATGCGGACCCGGGTTCGGCGAGTCATGCCGAAGCAGTCTTGGAGGTCTTGGCCTTGGAGGCAACTTTGGGCCTCCAGGACTGTTTGGGCTTGGAGGAGGAGCGCGTAGTGGGAGGACCCGTTTGGGCCGAGGAGCGTGTCTCAGTCTGAAAGGAACGAAAGGACCGATTGCGTTTGGCTGGAAACTTTTTCTTAAAGACTGAGGGTAGAAGAGTACTTTTACCGCCAGTAGCCTCACTGATCATTTCTTTGAGTTCAGACCCAAAAAGCAAATTCCCCTGAAAGGGCAAGGAAAGCAAGGCTTTCTTAGAGGCTGTATCAGCAGACCAAATTTTCAGCCAAAGAGCGCGTCTAGCCACCACAGAAGAGGTGGAGGCCCTCGCCATCATGCGCACAGCATCAAAAGCAGCGTCAGCAACATAGTTCTGAGCTTCAGTGATATTAGCAAGAAGCTGCAACTGTTCAGATACAGGCGCATCCTGGCGAACCGCTTCAGTCAGTCGTTCAGTCCAGGCCGCAATAGCTCTATTAACCCATGCCACAGCAAAAGTGGGGCGCATGGCTGTGCCAATGGAGGCAAAAATAGACTTAAGAGAGAGCTCTAGTTTCTTATCCGTCCAGTCCTGCAAGGCAGAGGCATCTGAGACAGCCAAAGCAGTAGATTTGGATAGTCTAGACACAGGAGCATCCACTTTGGGAGGATGAACCCATTTTGCCAGCTCCGCCTCAGGAAAAGGGTAAAGTTTAGCAAACTTTTTGGAGACAGAGGAAGATCTATCAGGATTCTTCCATGCCTCAGAGACCAGACGGGCAAGAGTAGGGTTAGTTGGAAAACAAACAACTGGTTTAGATGGCTTTTTCTGAAAAACATCAGTAGGATCATAAGTGGATTCCTGAGTCAGAGGAAGGTTGAGCGTATTCAGAACCGCTCTGATCAGACCCTCAGCCGAAACTTCAGGGTCACACTCATAGGGGTCCCCAATGGACCTGTTAGATTCAATAACAGTACGTTCCTCAGCATCAGAATCCTGTAAAAGTTCTTCTTCAGAAGAATCAGTGATATCAGGAGCTCCCTGTGGCTTAGGCAGGAAGGTCCTGATAGTAGAGGGGGTCTGCCAGACCTGGAGAGCCCCCTGTACCTGAGAGGGAAAGAGTTGAAGCGTGGATCTGAGATCCCTAGTGGCAGCTTTAAACTCCCTCACCCAAGATGGCTCAATAGCGTGGCTGGGAAGCCCAGGGTTGCTATCTTGACCAGTACAATTAGGGCATAGATCCCCCACATTATCGCCATCCAGCCCAATGTGGCAAGAGGAGCAAAACGCCATGGGGGTAGCGGACCCCCCATCCTCCTTAGACTTGGGTCTAGCCCCTAGCTCCAGTGAAGTAGACATGCTCACAGCGTCAATATACCCCACTAATAACACTATCACCCAGAAAAAGTGTTAAGATTAAAGTTTCACCCCAGAAATGTTCTAAAAACGGACTTATCTGGCCAGCGAAGGGTTAATCTGTTGAGGAGAGAGAAGGCTCGGTCCCTGCGTAGTGTACTCGCCTAGGAAAAGTACCACAAAATGGCGGCCGTCATGACAGCCAATCAGAAACGAGCGCGAACCAAGCGCTCATGGGAAATGTAGTTTTCCTGGCCAAGTACCCCAAACATTGCCCGAAGCCCCCCTGAACACCCCACATGAATAAAACACATTCCGGATGATAGATCAGGAGCCTAGAATTAAAATGAGCCCTCTCTGAAGTTGCTGTGACAAGCGGTTCCAGAGATATGTCCCATACTGTGAATTCCCATAGAGAGTAAAGGAGCCCTTGCGTCTGAGCGGGAAAAAGCCGCGCTTAAAGGCGCGGAACACCATTTTTAATAAAGTTTAGTAAAACATTAAAAAGTGCCCAAACAAGCATGAAACACATGAGAAACATAAATAAATGAATACCCAATGCTCCAAAACTCAGAGAATAACACAGAAATTGCATAAACAGTAATAATGCAATAAAAACACCCTATGAGTGCTGGAGTGTATTAAAACTCCCAAATACAAGCCCAGCAAAGGGACACTGTGGGGACAAGTGGACCTTCAGCACTCAATGGGTGACTCACCTCCTTGCTGACTTCTGTCTTCAGGTGACCATGATAAGGAGGGAAAGAACCAGAGGTAAATTCCCCAATAGGGGAGCTGCTTAACACAAGCTGTCCCCTCTTCAGGGCATAAGGTCCACAGAAAATCCCTGGAAGCTGCACCAGCCACTTTAAAGAGGGCAATTCACAGCCATGGTCACCCTCCTAATGGTGGTATTCCATATTTGAATAAAAAATAATAAAATACTAAGATGCATAGATGTTCTCTACCTGGTGTGCAAGCACACCAGGAACAAATCAATCTAAAGTGGCTCTGGCCAGAAGGTGGCTTAAGTAAGAGGGGAGGCTCCGCCCCTTGCAAATTATTTGCATAGTTGTTCCTGCCTATTAAAGGGGACTTACGCCTCCCAGAGTACCAGTGACCTGTATTGGACGACAGTGAAAACATGTTTTAGATATATAAGTGAAAGGATGAAAATAAAACAAGGAATAGTCAGACTGAAGACAAAAGATGGAAGTCATGTAAATGATAATAAAGGGCTCGCTGTCTGTCACAATGAATATTTCTGTTCAGGTTTTACAGAGGAAGATGAAGGGAAGGGACCTCTGTTAGAAAAAAGAAATGGGAAGACATGGGAAACATGCGTGTTTATATATGAATATGTTCTAATTCAACAGATAAAAACAGATAAATCAATGGGACCAGATGGGATACACCCAAACTTAATAAAAAGAACTTGTGTGTTCTGGCAAAACCTTTAACAGAATTATTCAATCAGTCACTAACGACAGGAATAGTTCCAGAAGATTGGAAGTTAGCAAATGTAGTACCGCTTCACAAAAAGGTAGCAGGGAAGAGTCTGGTAACTACAGACCAGTAAGTCTTACATCAGTAGTGGGAAAATTAATGGAGACTATGATAAAGGAAAGAATTGTTGGATATCTGAATTTAAATGGCTTGCAAGATACCAAACAGCACGGGTTTACAGCAGGGAGATCGTCAAACTAACCTCATAGCAGTTCCAATTTTATTGGTCTCCTGAGAAACTGAGTAAAATGAACTGCTTCTGTTGTGTAACATAGTAGATAAGGCTGAGAAAAAACATGCATCCATCAAGTCCAGCCCATGCCCAAAACACCCCTGTTGATCCAGAGGAAGGCAAAAAAAAAAAAAAAAAGCCCTCTGGAGCCATTTCCAATCTAGTCCCAAGTGGATACCATGTTCCCAAATGTTCATACAATGGCTGAGTGAGATTTCCGGTTTTGTGTGAGAATTACCTGTATTTCTGAAATAAGGTAGTTCGCCCTCTGATTTTCTGAATCACAAATTAGTCCCAAGAATTGTATCTTCTGTGCTGGAATTCACTAAGACTATTTTAGGTTGATAATCCATTATTTCCAGTGAGATAAAAATGTTAAGTTAGTTCCTGGGACGGCGCATATAATAACAGGTCGTCTAAGTATGGAGTCGGTTTTACCCTGTTTGATCGTAGATCTGGTATAAGAAGAGCCATCACTTTGGTAAACACTCTTGATGCTGTGACTAATGGGAGAGCTACAAATTGATAGCATTGGTTTTGGAATGCAAATCGAAGATAACGATAGTGTTTGGGCCATATCGGTATATAGATATCCAATCATGTCATCAAATCTGCTGGTTCTATGGCCGCTATCACTGATCTGATCGATTCCATCTTGAACTTGGGTACTATGAGGAATTGAGTTAACACTTTAGATCCAAGATTGCACGGAATACTCCAAGCTTTTTTGGCTAGGATAAAAAGATTGGTATAAATGCCATTGAATTTATCTCTTGATGGAATGCCTCTTGAAGTGTTTTTGTTTGTTTTTAGAGTACCCTGGTCATGAAGAAACAAGGTGGTGGAAGTGATGTAAACGACATCCTGTACCCATCTTGTATCAGTTGAAGTGCCCATTTGTCTGTAATTGACTTCCTCCATTTAATGTAGTGTTGGAGTCTTCCCCCTAGTGGAGGATCTCTGGTGATCTCTGAACCCCACCCTTCATGCTGTGGGAGGTTTGGGCTCAGATGACTTGGGTAAGCTTTTCCTATGAGCTCAGCCTGGTTTTGTTTTACCATAACGAAAGGAATCTGATCCTTTAAGCTTAAATCCTAAATCCCTGAAATCCTTCTTAACGGACCTCCATTTTCCACTGACTCTGGCATTAGCACCACCATGTACCATGACAGTCGGGTCATGCCCAGCCCCTCCCACCAATATATCAACCCAATCTGCCGCATGTCAAACCAGAGCACCTGCACCTGAGACAGCAAGCTGTTCTATTATATTGATCCTGGCGACAGATTACCCTGTCTGTCTTCCTAATAATAGAATCCCCTATCACCACCATCTGTCTAGGTCTGCCTGACTCCCTGCTCTAATCAATGCTAGAGGGGCTGTTCTTCTGGCTGTTAGAGAGGACAGTCCTCTCCAGCAAAGGTATTCCCGTGCCAGCATCCCCAACATCATTACTCATCATAGCAAATCTGTTAGGGTTAGTAAACACAGGAGTGTCCTCCCTATTCATCTGTCCCCTGTTGCTACTTCTAACTATAACCCATCTGGCTACCTGCCCTGTCTTTGTGCAGTCTCTACCCCCAGAACTACCTACAACACCTTACTTCTACTCAGTCAGCAGACCCCTCTGAACATTTGCTGTCTCGCTCAGTGCTGCAATTTCCCTCTCCAGATCTCTTATTTGAGCTTCCAGAGAGGCTACTTTCTCACATCTGTCACAGAGATATGAACTATAGAAGGGTTAATCCATGTGTGCAAACATATAGCAGCTTGTGTACAGAGTTAAAAGGACAGTCATGATACCACTCATTTTATTCCAGTTACCACAGGCAGAAGAAAAATATCTACACAATAAGGTTAATAAATGTGTTCCTCTGTGTAATCCCCAGTATTTGAATCCCCTGCTATTTAAATACCTGACACCACACTTCAGCACTTACACACTGATGCAATATACACACATTCAAGTATTCACTGTCCTTTTGCTTTATATAGCAGAAAACCACCAATTACAAGCCAGCAAACAACACAACCACTCCCACCACACACAGACTGCAATCAATCCCTCCGACAAGGGCAAAGAGAGAGAGGGGAAAAAAGGCTTTTGCTTTTAACCTCTCCTTTAAAAAAACTACACAAAACACAGAAATACGCATTCAATTTCTCCAGCAAATATCCCAAACCTCGCTTATTTCAGCTCACTGCTTGTAAAATTGCTAAGGCTGAGGGAAGATAAAACTGTAAATGACCTACAGCCTGCTGATTACAGAGCTAAAAGTGTATTCTCCAAGTCTGACAATATATTTCATTTGAGACCAGTTTACGAGCTCTTAGCATAGTTTTAATCACAGCATCACTGAATCCATTGTTTTTCTGTTTCACTGTTTTTACTGTTTCACGTTCCACACGTCAAAGTGATATTGTGTAAAATGTGCATTCAAGCAAGCAAAAGTACGGCTGCACTAACATTAAACCTTGTGAACGACCATTGTAGCAGCTGTTTGGTGGCTTTTGATAGAGGCAGTGTATGTAGCGGATGGTGTGGGTTTTTGGACCAACTGCAAAATAATTGTAGTTGTAAGACGCGAACTGGAAATGCTTCTATTGTTGATACCATTTTCCCCACTAGTCTCATACAATTTAGGATTGAGATGTTTAGATCTTTCAGTGTCTGTGGAATTTGCTCTTTTTGGTCTGCGATTTCGTCATGCAGCAATATCACTATCTGGTTCAATGAGTCAAATATCAGTCCCAGGAAGGGTAGTTTGTGAGGGAACTATGTGAGGCTTGGATAGGTTGATGATCCAGCCCTGTTCTCTTAGAAATTTCATGGTCAGATGAAGATGTTCCAGAAATAAGGAGGAAGTCTTCAGTAACAAGTTGTCTGGATAAGTGGTCAAATTGACTCCAAGTGACCGAAGGTGTGCGGAGAGAAGAGCCATCACTATGGTGAACACTCTTGGTGCTGTGGCTAGTCCAAATGAGAACCACAAATTGATAATGTTTGTTTTGAAATGTGACTCAGAGATTGGTAATATTCTGGGCATATTGGGATGTGTAGATAAGTCTGATATTTAATGATGCCATGTATTCTGTCTGTGACATAGCCACTATTATGGATCTGATTGATTCCATTTGAATTTGGGTATCCTTAGGAACCGATTTAGGTCTTTTAAATCTAAAATCAGATGAAATCCTCTGACTTTTTTCGGGACAATGAAAAGGTTGAAGTAAAACCCTGGACATGAAAAACCGGCAAGGTGGAAGGCTTGTGAAGACGTTCTGTACCCTTCTTGAATGAGTTGTAGAACCCACTTGTCTGAAATAGACATCCTTCAAGTGATGAATGAAATCGTGGAGCCTTCCCCCAAGAGGATGGTTTGAGGGAGAGCCCACACTCCAAATCTCATGATGTAGAGGGATTGGAGCTTTAAGCCTTGGACACAGTTTTGTGTCCAGGAAGTTTGTTTGTGACAACGAACGGAACCTCCTGAAGACTTGCTTACAGAGGAAAACCATCCTCCAGACAGCCTTCTAATCAAAGATCTCTTCTTGCTGTCTAAGCTCTCAGCTTTATTTTGAAGCAGAAAGATGCTTTTGCCTCCAGTGGCGTGGCTGACAATTTTGTCCAAGTCAGACAAAAAAAAAAAAAAAAAAAAAAAAAAAGAGCCTTTGAAGTGGTCTGCGCTTTTAAAGATCTTTTGGAACCAGTGTGTGCATTACAATTTTGTAACCATAAGGCACGGTGTGCTGTGACAGAAGAGGCCCAACATCTATATGCCAACTCTGCTATCTCCAAGGCATCTTCCTCAATATAGGTGGTGGACTCGTGGAGATAGCCTATGAGAGGGAATATATCCTCATGAGGGGCATTATCCAGCAAATACTGAATAATTTGAGTTTGCCAGGCTTAAGCAGCTCTACATGCCCTGGCTGATGCACAGAAACTTCTGATGATCTGTCCCTTCAAGGAATCAACTTTTCTGTCAGCTACTGCAGATGCAACAGAGATAGTGGTATGTTTAGATAGTCTGGATATAGCAGGGTCAACTGTTGGAGGTGTTGTCCAAAGGTCAACTTTGGATTTAGGAATTACCACAGATTTATCTGGGGTTTCTCACTCTTCTGTGACTATTAGATCAATTTCTTCATAGTCAGGTAACATGACCAAAAATTTCTTATTACGTTTGAAGGAGACTTGGCAGAGGATTTAGAGGCTTGGGTATCAGATGTGCACAACACCCAGTATAGCTTTACTTAAAGCGTCCATTGATCCCTAATTTGATCATTAAATTTGGAGTCCTCTTCAAAAGATAAGGAGTGCTTAGAGCAGTCACTGACCAATTCACCATCAGAAGAATTTTTTTTAGGGTTTTTTTTTTTGGATCTAGGTTTTTTGGAGGTGTACGAGGTGCTGCTGTAACCCATTTGTCCAAAATCTTCTCTAGTTTATCAAGTGAACCAGTTAAGGATCTGACCCACTCTGGTTCAAGCACAGGGGGAGCAGCAACAGATGTGGAAGCACTGTTAGCCTCCGAGTCTATACATTTAGCGCACAAACACATTATTTGTAACCTCGGCGCTGCATTCTTTACATGTAGAAATAGGACTTATTGCTCTTAATTTTGTCCTCCTCCTTGTCTGCCATATTGGTAATAAATAAGTGAATCATTTAAATCTCAATGTGAGCAGTAAGCGCTGACTGAGAAAATTCAACTTCCTAGAATAATCACAGTGAACCAGGCAATGTCTTAAAGGGACTTAGTCTAGATAGACACTTGTAGTCCAACAACATATAGTGTGCCAGTGAAGATGACTATGGATATTTATAATAAAGGGCAGACTGAATTCCTCACCAAACCTCCCAATACAGAAACAGACCCTGGCCCTAAAGGAGCTCGCAGTGAATGGGTTAAAGGTTTATAATAATGTTGCTCCTCCAGCGTCAGCTAAGCGAATGGCCAAAAACAGTAAACTACAACAAATGAAAGAGTTCCCGGCTCCTACGGAGAAATATAACCTGACAGGCTAGTTGTTTTTTTGGTTGTCGCTCTAAGTTGTAGAAATCGCAGCTAGCAGGAGACTCTCCGGAGATGCTGAAGAGATAGCCGTCGCTCTGTGAGGAAACCTGCGTGCGCCCTCTAGTGTGTGCGCCCTCTAGTGTGTGCGTGCTGGAGAGCCAATTGTAACTGAGAACAGGGAGCCAGCAATGCCTCAGAATGCACAGTGGTCTGTGTCAAAAACATAAAGCACTATGGCTCTGAGGTAAATTTAATTGCAATTATAGAAATAATTACCACACAATGTATTAATAAGTTAAACTGCAGTGGAATTAATACAATATATATAACTTTTTTCCTCTTTTTTTTTACCTTTTCTTCCCCTATAATTATAACCAAATGATGAAAGAAAAATACTGAAATAAATCTGTACATGAAGATCACCTACAAAGCTTCTCCCCCCATAACAGCCAAAGGCCGAGTTCGGACCTCAATGATTTGGCGTTTAAGCTATTTCAGTGGAAGGAATCAAAGAGATAAACAGGAGGACTCATTACACAGTGATGAAATCAAAGAGATAAACAGGAGGACTCTCCTCACACAGTGATGGAATCAAAGAGATAAACAGGAGGACTCTCCTCACACAGTGATGGAATCAAAGAGATAAACAGGAGGACTCTCCTCACAAAGTGATGGAATCAAAGAGATAAACAGGAGGACTCTCCTCACACAGTGATGGAATCAAAGAGATAAACAGGAGGACCCTCCTCACACAGTGATGGAATCAAAGAGATAAACAAGAGGACTCTCCTCACACAGTGAAGGAATCAAAGAGATAAACAGGAGGACTCTCCTCACACAGTGATGGAACCAAAGAGATAAACAGGAGGACTCTCATTACACAGTGATGGAATCAAAGAGATAAACAAGAGGACTCTCCTCACACAGTGAAGGAATCAAAGAGATAAACAGGAGGACTCTCATTACACAGTGATGGAATCAAAGAGATAAACAGGAGGACTCTCATTACACAGTGATGGAATCAAAGAGATAAACAGGAGGACCCTCCTCACACAGTGATGGAACCAAAGAGATAAACAGGAGGACTCTCCTCACACAGTGATGGAATCAAAGAGATAAACAGGAGGACTCTCATTACACAGTGATGGAATCAAAGAGATAAACAGGAGGAGTCTCATTACACAGTGATGGAATCAAAGAGATAAACAGGAGGACTCTCATTACACAGTGATGGAATCAAAGAGATAAACAGGAGGAGTCTCATTACACAGTGATGGAATCAAAGAGATAAACAGGAGGACTCATTACACAGTGATGGAATCAGAGATAAACAGGAGGACTCATTACACAGTGATGAAATCAAAGAGATAAACAGGAGGAGTCTCATTACACAGTGATGGAATCAAAGAGATAAACAGGAGGACTCTCCTCACACAGTGATGGAATCAAAGAGATAAACAGGAGGACCCTCCTCACACAGTGATGGAATCAAAGAGATAAACAGGAGGAGTCTCATTACACAGTGATGGAATCAAAGAGATAAACAGGAGGACTCTCCTAACGCAGTGATGGAATCAAAGAGATAAACAGGAGGACTCTCCTAACGCATTGATGGAATCAGAGAGATAAACAGGAGGAGTCTCATTACACAGTGATGGAATCAAAGAGATAAACAGGAGGACTCTCCTCACACAGTGATGGAATCAAAGAGATAAACAGGAGGACTCTCCTCACACAGTGATGGAATCAAAGAGATAAACAGGAGGACTCTCCTCACACAGTGATGAAATCAAAGAGATAAACAGGAGGAGTCTCATTACACAGTGATGGAATCAAAGAGATAAACAGGAGGACTCTCATTACACAGTGATGGAATCAAAGAGATAAACAGGAGGACTCTCCTCACGCAGTGATGAAATCAAAGAGATAAACAGGAGGAGTCTCATTACACAGTGATGGAATCAAAGAGATAAACAGGAGGACTCATTACACAGTGATGGAATCAAAGAGATAAACAGGAGGACTCATTACACAGTGATGGAATCGAAGAGATAAACAGGAGGACTCTCATTACACAGTGATGGAATCAAAGAGATAAACAGGAGGAGTCTCATTACACAGTGATGGAATCAAAGAGATAAACAGGAGGACTCTCATTACACAGTGATGAAATCAAAAAGATAAACAGGAGGCGTCTCATTACACAGTGATGGAATCAAAGAGATAAACAGGAGGACTCTCCACACACAGTGATGGAACCAAAGAGATAAACAGGAGGACTATCATTACACAGTGATGGAACCAAAGAGATAAACAGGAGGACTCATTACACAGTGCTGGAATCAAAGAGATAAACAGGAGGACTCTAACGCAGTGATGGAATCAAAGAGATAAACAGGAGGACTCTCATTACACAGTGATGGAATCAAAGAGATAAACAGGAGGACTCTCCTCACAAAGTGATGGAACCAAAGAGATAAACAGGACGACTATCATTACACAGTGATGGAACCAAAGAGATAAACAGGAGGACCTTCCTCACACAGTGATGGAATCAAAGAGATAAACAAGAGGACTCTCCTCACACAGTGAAGGAATCAAAGAGATAAACAGAAGGACTCTCCTCACACAGTGATGGAACCAAAGGGATAAACAGGAGGACTCTCATTACACAGTGATGGAATCAAAGAGATAAACAAGAGGACTCTCCTCACACAGTGAAGGAATCAAAGAGATAAACAAGAGGACTCTCCTCACACAGTGAAGGAATCAGAGATAAACAGGAGGACTCTCATTACACAGTGATGGAATCAAAGAGATAAACAGGAGGAGTCTCATTACACAGTGATGGAATCAAAGAGATAAACAGGAGGACTCTCATTACACAGTGATGGAATCAAAGAGATAAACAGGAGGAGTCTCATTACACAGTGATGGAATCAAAGAGATAAACAGGAGGACTCTCCTCACACAGTGATGGAACCAAAGAGATAAACAGGAGGACTATCATTACACAGTGATGGAATCAAAGAGATAAACAGGAGGACTATTATTACACAGTGATGGAATCAAAGAGATAAACAGGAGGACTCTCCTCACACAGTGATGGAATCAAAGAGATAAACAGGAGGACCCTCCTCACACAGTGATGTAACCAAAGAGATAAACAGGAGGACTCTCATTACACAGTGATGGAATCAAAGAGATAAACAGGAGGACTCTCATTACACAGTGATGGAATCAAAGAGATAAACAGGAGGAGTCTCATTACACAGTGATGGAATCAAAGAGATAAACAGGAGGACTCTCCTCACACAGTGATGGAATCAAAGAGATAAACAGGAGGACTCTCCTCACACAGTGATGAAATCAAAGAGATAAACAGGAGGAGTCTCCTCACACAGTGATGGAATCAAAGAGATAAACAGGAGGAGTCTCATTACACAGTGATGGAATCAGAGATAAACAGGAGGACTGATTACACAGTGATGGAATCAAAGAGATAAATAGGAGGACTCTCCTCACGCAGTGATGGAATCAAAGAGATAAACAGGAGGAGTCTCATTACACAGTGATGGAATCAAAGAGATAAACAGGAGGACTCTCCTCACACAGTGATGGAATCAAAGAGATAAACAGGAGGACTCTCCTCACACAGTGATGGAATCAAAGAGATAAACAGGAGGACTCTCCTCACACAGTGATGAAATCAAAGAGATAAACAGGAGGAGTCTCATTACACAGTGATGGAATCAAAGAGATAAACAGGAGGACTCTCCTCACACAGTGATGGAATCAAAGAGATAAACAGGAGGACTATTATTACACAGTGATGGAACCAAAGAGATAAACAGGAGGACTATCATTACACAGTGATGGAATCAAAGAGATAAACAGGAGGACTATTATTACACAGTGATGGAATCAAAGAGATAAACCGGAGGACTATCATTACACAGTGATGGAATCAAAGAGATAAACAGGAGGACTCTCCTCACACAGTGAAGGAATCAAAGAGATAAACAGAAGGACTCTCATTACACAGTGATGGAATCAAAGAGATAAACAGGAGGAGTCTCCTCACACAGTGATGGAATCAAAGAGATAAACAGGAGGACTCTCATTACACAGTGATGAAATCAAAAAGATAAACAGGAGGCGTCTCATTACACAGTGATGGAATCAAAGAGATAAACAGGAGGAGTCTCATTACACAGTGATGGAATCAGAGATAAACAGGAGGACTCTCATTACACAGTGATGAAATCAAAGAGATAAACAGGAGGACTCTCATTACACAGTGATGAAATCAAAAAGATAAACAGGAGGCGTCTCATTACACAGTGATGGAATCAAAGAGATAAACAGGAGGACTCTCCTCACACAGTGATGGAACCAAAGAGATAAACAGGAGGACTATTATTACACAGTGATGGAACCAAAGAGATAAACAGGAGGACTCATTACACAGTGATGGAATCAAAGAGATAAACAGGAGGACTCTCCTCACACAGTGATGGAATCAAAGAGATAAACAGGAGGACTCTCCTAACGCAGTGATGGAATCAAAGAGATAAACAGGAGGACTCTCATTACACAGTGATGGAATCAAAGAGATAAGCAGGAGGACTCTCCTCACGCAGTGATGAAATCAAAGAGATAAACAGGAGGAGTCTCATTACACAGTGATGGAATCAAAGAGATAAACAGGAGGACTCATTACACAGTGATGGAATCAAAGAGATAAACAGGAGGACTCATTACACAGTGATGGAATCGAAGAGATAAACAGGAGGACTCTCATTACACAGTGATGGAATCAAAGAGATAAACAGGAGGAGTCTCATTACACAGTGATGGAATCAAAGAGATAAACAGGAGGACTCTCATTACACAGTGATGGAATCAAAGAGATAAACAGGAGGACCCTCCTCACACAGTGATGGAACCAAAGAGATAAACAGGAGGACTCTCATTACACAGTGATGGAACCAAAGAGATAAACAGGAGGACTATCATTACACAGTGATGGAATCAGAGATAAACAGGAGGACTCTCATTACACAGTGATGGAATCAAAGAGATAAACAGGAGGACTCTCCTCACACAGTGATGGAATCGAAGAGATAAACAGGAGGACGCTCCTCACACAGTGATGGAATCAAAGAGATAAACAGGAGGACTCTCATTACACAGTGATGGAATCAAAGAGATAAACAGGAGGACTCTCATTACACAGTGATGGAATCAAAGAGATAAACAGGAGGACTCATTACACAGTGATGGAATCAAAGAGATAAACAGGAGGACTCTCCTCACACAGTGATGGAATCAAAGAGATAAACAGGAGGACTCATTACACAGTGATGGAATCAAAGAGATAAACAGGAGGACTCTCCTCACACAGTGATGGAATCAAAGAGATAAACAGGAGGACTCATTACACAGTGATGGAATCAAAGAGATAAACAGGAGGACTCTCCTCACACAGTGATGGAATCAAAGAGATAAACAGGAGGACTCTCATTACACAGTGATTGAATCAAAGAGATAAACAGGAGGACTCTCCTCACACAGTGATGGAATCAAAGAGATAAATAGGAGGACTCTCCTCACGCAGTGATGGAATCAAAGAGATAAACAGGAGGAGTCTCATTACACAGTGATGGAATCAAAGAGATAAACAGGAGGACTCTCCTCACACAGTGATGGAACCAAAGAGATAAACAGGAGGAGTCTCATTACACAGTGATGGAATCAAAGAGATAAACAGGAGGACTCTCCTCACACAGTGATGGAATCAAAGAGATAAACAGGAGGACTCTCCTCACACAGTGATGGAATCAAAGAGATAAACAGGAGGACTCTCCTCACACAGTGAAGGAATCAAAGAGATAAACAGAAGGACTCTCATTACACAGTGATGGAATCAAAGAGATAAACAGGAGGAGTCTCATTACACAGTGATGGAATCAAAGAGATAAACAGGAGGAGTCTCATTACACAGTGATGGAATCAAAGAGATAAACAGGAGGAGTCTCATTACACAGTGATGGAATCAAAGAGATAAACAGGAGGACTCTCATTACACAGTGATGGAATCAAAGAGATAAACAGGAGGAGTCTCATTACACAGTGATGGAATCAAAGAGATAAACAGGAGGACTCTCCTCACACAGTGATGGAACCAAAGAGATAAACAGGAGGACTATCATTACACAGTGATGGAATCAAAGAGATAAACAGGAGGACTATTATTACACAGTGATGGAATCAAAGAGATAAACAGGAGGACTCTCCTCACACAGTGATGGAATCAAAGAGATAAACAGGAGGACCCTCCTCACACAGTGATGTAACCAAAGAGATAAACAGGAGGACTCTCATTACACAGTGATGGAATCAAAGAGATAAACAGGAGGACTCTCATTACACAGTGATGGAATCAAAGAGATAAACAGGAGGAGTCTCATTACACAGTGATGGAATCAAAGAGATAAACAGGAGGACTCTCCTCACACAGTGATGGAATCAAAGAGATAAACAGGAGGACTCTCCTCACACAGTGATGGAATCAAAGAGATAAACAGGAGGACTCTCCTCACACAGTGATGAAATCAAAGAGATAAACAGGAGGAGTCTCCTCACACAGTGATGGAATCAAAGAGATAAACAGGAGGAGTCTCATTACACAGTGATGGAATCAGAGATAAACAGGAGGACTGATTACACAGTGATGGAATCAAAGAGATAAATAGGAGGACTCTCCTCACGCAGTCATGGAATCAAAGAGATAAACAGGAGGAGTCTCATTACACAGTGATGGAATCAAAGAGATAAACAGGAGGACTCTCCTCACACAGTGATGGAATCAAAGAGATAAACAGGAGGACTCTCCTCACACAGTGATGGAATCAAAGAGATAAACAGGAGGACTCTCCTCACACAGTGATGAAATCAAAGAGATAAACAGGAGGAGTCTCATTACACAGTGATGGAATCAAAGAGATAAACAGGAGGACTCTCCTCACACAGTGATGGAATCAAAGAGATAAACAGGAGGACTATTATTACACAGTGATGGAATCAAAGAGATAAACCGGAGGACTATCATTACACAGTGATGGAACCAAAGAGATAAACAGGAGGACTATCATTACACAGTGATGGAATCAAAGAGATAAACAGGAGGACTATTATTACACAGTGATGGAATCAAAGAGATAAACCGGAGGACTATCATTACACAGTGATGGAATCAAAGAGATAAACAGGAGGACTCTCCTCACACAGTGAAGGAATCAAAGAGATAAACAGAAGGACTCTCATTACACAGTGATGGAATCAAAGAGATAAACAGGAGGAGTCTCCTCACACAGTGATGGAATCAAAGAGATAAACAGGAGGACTCTCATTACACAGTGATGAAATCAAAAAGATAAACAGGAGGCGTCTCATTACACAGTGATGGAATCAAAGAGATAAACAGGAGGAGTCTCATTACACAGTGATGGAATCAGAGATAAACAGGAGGACTCTCATTACACAGTGATGAAATCAAAGAGATAAACAGGAGGCGTCTCATTACACAGTGATGAAATCAAAGAGATAAACAGGAGGACTCTCCTCACACAGTGATGGAACCAAAGAGATAAACAGGAGGACTATTATTACACAGTGATGGAACCAAAGAGATAAACAGGAGGACTCATTACACAGTGATGGAATCAAAGAGATAAACAGGAGGACTCTCCTCACACAGTGATGGAATCAAAGAGATAAACAGGAGGACTCTCCTAACGCAGTGATGGAATCAAAGAGATAAACAGGAGGACTCTCATTACACAGTGATGGAATCAAAGAGATAAGCAGGAGGACTCTCCTCACGCAGTGATGAAATCAAAGAGATAAACAGGAGGAGTCTCATTACACAGTGATGGAATCAAAGAGATAAACAGGAGGACTCATTACACAGTGATGGAATCAAAGAGATAAACAGGAGGACTCATTACACAGTGATGGAATCGAAGAGATAAACAGGAGGACTCTCATTACACAGTGATGGAATCAAAGAGATAAACAGGAGGAGTCTCATTACACAGTGATGGAATCAAAGAGATAAACAGGAGGACTCTCATTACACAGTGATGGAATCAAAGAGATAAACAGGAGGACTCTCATTACACAGTGATGGAATCAAAGAGATAAACAGGAGGACTCTCATTACACAGTGATGGAATCAAAGAGATAAACAGGAGGACTCATTACACAGTGATGGAATCAAAGAGATAAACAGGAGGACTCTCCTCACACAGTGATTGAATCAAAGAGATAAACAGGAGGACTCTCCTCACACAGTGATGGAATCAAAGAGATAAATAGGAGGACTCTCCTCACGCAGTGATGGAATCAAAGAGATAAACAGGAGGAGTCTCATTACACAGTGATGGAATCAAAGAGATAAACAGGAGGACTCTCCTCACACAGTGATGGAACCAAAGAGATAAACAGGAGGAGTCTCATTACACAGTGATGGAATCAAAGAGATAAACAGGAGGACTCTCCTCACACAGTGATGGAATCAAAGAGATAAACAGGAGGACTCTCCTCACACAGTGAAGGAATCAAAGAGATAAACAGAAGGACTCTCATTACACAGTGATGGAATCAAAGAGATAAACAGGAGGACTCTCATTACACAGTGAAGGGCCTCAGAAGCTTTGGGAGAAATGTAAAATAATAAAATAAATAACTAACGAAGATCTCATCAGGAGGGAAGTTGCTCTGAACCCTTAAGTTAGCGGTGCAGGGGGAGGGGTTAGCAGCTGGGAAGTGGGAGAAGTTTTTTGTTTAGAGTGCCCTGCCTCCTATAGGCACGCTGCTTATCCCCATGGTGTCTGCATCCCTCAGTGATCTTAAAAAGATTCCAAGACTGGGAAAAATTCAGTGCACGAGTCCTGGAGTGACTATGTCCAGCCATACATGTAGGGTTTCATGTGGTACAATAACATTGATATCACACACACAGCCATTTCTCTGGTTTATTGACTGCACCATATAAATATTACACAGTGGACTCCCACAGGAGAACGTCATCACCAAAGACCAGAACAGGTGGCAGCAAAATAAAACAAAAACACAAAATCACTGAGTCATACGAGTGTGCAGACTGACTATTACTCATGGTTCTAGCCTGAGGTGCGAGCGCACGCAGGCAGCTCCATAATGGAGGTGCAAGCGCCATAACAGTGGCGCGAGTGCACGCAGGCAGCTCCATAACGGAGGCGCGAGCGCACGCAGGCAGCTCCATAACGGAGGCGCGAGCGCACGCAGGCAGCTCCATAACGGAGGCGCGAGCGCACGCAGGCAGCTCCATAACGGAGGCGCGAGCGCACGCAGGCAGCTCCATAACGGAGGCGCGAGCGCACTCAGGCAGCTCCATAACGGAGGCGCGAGCGCACGCAGGCAGATCCAGCTGTATGTGCACACTTTGACAAGTTGAATTGCCACATCAGTATAATGCAGTAAAGAAACGTTTACTGCTGGAGATGGAATGAGACGTACTGCTGCAAACCTGCCTGTGCCGACTCACATCTGCTAGTGGTAATAAGGGTGCACTCAGACCAGCAATAAAAAAGGTTGTCAGACACTTGTGAATGTTATATACAGGCCCTCACTGCCCGGCTTCAATGTCCACTCACATGGCTGCACCAAGTGCGGGGCCATTGTGTTTCCATCGAACAATCTATCAGTAAAGTTCCACTGAAAGTCCCTGGCACAGAAGAATAAATCTATCCACTTGTGGCGATGAAGGGCCATGTCTGCTAACTCCGGGATGTTGTGAGAGGAGGCGACACTGCCTCTGTGTGCCAGCTCTCACATTCATTACTCCAACTTCCCCAGAAAATGAAGGTTTCGGATCTTGATCTCGTTGCCAGGGTCCATCCGAACAATGCCATCCTCGTTATCTATACTGAGCAGGACGCCCGTCGCTTCGCGGTCCTCCCCCAGAATCACCTTCACCTGTGAAAAAGGGGAGACTGTGTAAGTTGAGGAGGATCACTGGACAAATGAGAAAGGGGCAAAAGGGATGAAAATACTGGAGATGGGAGAGGGAGGTCCCCGCAGGGTCTAAGAGACGAGTGGAGGGGATTGTGTGTGTGGACTCCAGGTTCATACTGAAAAATGTTACTTACAGCCGCCCACTTATCTCTTAATTGAACCAATCTGAACCCATCATGTGGAATGAAACACGTTTGTGTATAAACTTTATTAATCTACCTTTATATTACAGACAGATATAGTACGGCTTTGCCGTGCAGTTAATAAAAGAAAAACCAGAACAGAAGGACCAGTTGTATGTATTAATAAACATAGAATGGATTTATAAAGGAAGACAGACACTACAGAGGACATCCTAAACAGGAGTAGCCATTGTGTGTTATCCACCGCATTGTAACCAAATACTTTGGATACCTGGACTGGCCCTAATAGGGTTAAAAACTTAAAAGTGGATTTAATGTGTAGGACTGTTTTCCCCCCTGACATCCAGATGAATCCAGAAAGGCGGCAATGTTATTACGGACTGGATTCTTGAATTTTCATTGCATTACAAATCACTACTTTACACAGTTCTCCATCAGTGAGAGTATGAGTGAGAGAGAGGACAGAGATATTATGTACACATGTGTAAGCACGTGTGCGTGTTTTGCGCCTAGTGTTTTGCCTTTGTGTGCTGTGTATACCATTTTGCATACTATGTACAGGCGTGTGAAAAAGAAAGTACACTCTTTGAATTATATGATTTTACATATCATGACATAATAACAATCATCTGTTCCTTAGCAGGTCTAAAAATTAGGTAAATACAACCTCATATGAACAGCAACACATGACATATTACACCGTGTCATGATTTATTTAACAAAAATAAAGCCAAAATGGAGAAGCCATGTGTGGAAAACTAAGTACACCCTTACTGCTTCCATAGGAATTAAGATGCTAAGTAGCAGGTGATGCTAATTAAATGCCCTTGATTAATTGATCACCAGGTAGTGTGACACCTCTATAAAAGCTGAAGTTTTAGCAGTTTGCTGGTCTGGAGCATGCAGGTGTGTGTTATCACAATGCCAATGAGGAAAGACAACAGCAATGATCTTAGAGAAGCAATTGTTGCTGCCCATCAGTCTGGGGAGGGGTATAAGGCCATTTCCAAACAATTTAAAGTCCATCATTCTACAGTGATAAAGATTATTCAGAAGTGGAAAACATTCAAGACAGTTTCCAATCTTCCAAGGAATGGACGTCCCAGCAAATTCACCCCAAGGTCAGACCGTGCAATGCTCAGAGAAATTGCAAAACACCCAAGACTTACATCTCAGACTCTACAGGCCTCAGTAAGCATGTTAAAGTGCATGACAGTACAATTAGAAAAAGACTGAACAAGTATGGTTTGTTTGGAAGAGTTGCCAGGAGAAAGCCTCTTCTCTGTGAAAAGAACATGGCAGCACGGCTTAGGTTTGCAAAGTTGCATCTGAAAAAAACCACAAGACTTCATGGAACAATGTCCTTTGGACAGACAAGGCCAAAGTGGAGATGTTTGGCCATAATGCACAGCGCCACATTTGGCGAAAACCAAACACAGCATATCAACACAAACACCTCACACTAACTGTCAGCACGGTGGTGGAGGGGTTATGATTTGGGCTTGTTCTGCAGCCACAGGACCTGGGAACCTTGCAGTCATTGAGCAAATCATGAACTCCTCTTTATACCAAAGTATTCTAGAGTCAAATGTGAGGCCATCTGTCCGACAGCTAAAGCTTGACCGAAATTGGGTCATGCAACAGGACAATGATCCCAAGCACACCAGAAAATCTACAACAGAATGGCTGAAAAAGAAAAGAATCAAGGTGTTACAATGGTCCAGTCAAAGTCCAGACCCAAACCCGATTGAAATGCTGTGGCGGGACCTTAAGAGAGCTGTGCATAAACAAACGCCTACAAACCACAATGAACTGAAGCAACATTGTAAAGAAGAGAGGGACAAAATTCCTCCACAACGATGTGAGAGACTGACAGTCATACAGAAAATGATTACTTCAAGTTATTGCTGATAAAGGTGGTTCTACAGTCTATTGAATCATAAGGTTTACTTAGTTTTTCACACATGGCTTCTCCATTTTGGCTTTATTTTTATTAAATAAATCATGACATGGTGTAATATGTCATGTGTTGTTGTTCATCTGAGGTTGTATTTACCTAATTTTTAGACCTGCTAAGGAACAGATGATTATTATGTCCTGATATGTAAAACCATAGAATTCACAGAGGGTGTACTTTATTTTTCACATGACTGTATATTGTTTGGCATACGGTGTATAGAGTTTTGAGTATAGGATTTTGCATACTCCGTACAGGTATTTACGAATAACGGTTTGCATACAGAATAGGGTATTGCATTTACCATTTTTCGTGTATAGTGTAGCATAGAGTGTTGCAAATAGGGCATAGCATTTTGCATACTGTATATAGCATTTGTGTACAGCATTGTATGCTTGTATCATTTTGAGCATAGCATTTTGCAAAGTGTTTTGCATGGTGCGTATAACGTTTTGAGCATAGCATTTTGCATGCAGCATATAGAGTATTGCCTATAGCATTTTGTATATGTGTACAGAGTTTTGGGTGTTTTGTGCATTGCATTTTGGGTATATCGCATTGCATGCTGCGTATAGTGTACAACGGTTAATGGTTATGCATGTACTGCATGCATATTGTGTATGTATACCGTGTATTGTATGCATTGTGTTTGTGTGTGTATATTATGTCTAGATCATGTGTATTGTGTATGTATTCCGTGTATTGTGTTTGTGTGCATTATGTGTGTGTGCGTGATCATTGTAGCCCTTGCATCTGTCAAAATTACTCCCCCATGTTTACCCCCGATAGGACAGGCAGTATAGAGGAGATTTGCATAACTCCTCCTTACTGACGCCCCTGAGTGTGTTTGCCAGAGCCGGAGAATGTGCGTTACATGACCTCTTCTTCTGCTATTAGCAAATACAGATATAAACCAAAAAGTGCACACAACATTAAAGGGACAGTAATACTTCATTTTATCTTTATTTTATTTTGTAGGCATTAAAAAAACATGAAGAACGATATAAGTCTTATCTCTCAAACCTTTATGGTTTAAGAGATATTCACAAGCACAGTATCCTCCCCTTCAGCCAGATCAGAAGGGAGGTGCCCAGGTAGACTGCAGAGAGGGACAATCTTCAATTAAGATAAGGGAAAACCTGAAAAGCTTGTCAAGGGGGGCAGGGATTTCATTGTTCTCATAGGAAGAAGATTGTCCCCTGCTGTTATCTGTCTGGTCTATGGACTGGATTCCACATCTGAGAAGAGATGGCTTACACTAGGTAAAAGGGGCGGGAGGGGAAACTTTGCTTGTGAATATCTCTCAAACCATAAAGGTCTGAGAGATAAGACTTATATCTTTCTTCATGTTTTTTTAATGCCTACAAAATAAAAAAAGATAAATGAAGTATTACTATCCCTTTAAATGCATCTGTTCTGAAACCCATAACTGTGCCGTTCGGAACACATTATGTTGCCATATTACTTTACCCGGCTGTTCTTTGTCGGGGTGACTGGTTCCAAGTGATCCCCAGAGATACTGATAACCTTCTCACTGTCCTGCAGGAGCACCGAGCAGAGTCCGCCCTGTATGAAAAGTAACGCACATTAATCCCTGACCAAAGCTAAAATCCCCCAGCAGTGCCAACTTCTTGACTGCAATGACCAACAGTTATGGACCAGAATAACCCAGCCCCAATAGTTATGGACCATAATCTCCCAAGTAACCCACTGCAGCCCTCGCCCAGATGCACCAGCGATCTGTCACCAAAACCAGGTATGCAACTCCCATTACAGACAGGAATACACTACTGGATAGGTATATGGGAGGGAAGGGGTCAGTGCCGATCACGGTGAGGGGAGGGGTCAGTGCAGATCACGGTGAGGGGAGGGGTCAGTGCAGATCACGGCGAGGGGAGGGGTCAGTGCCGATCACGGCGAGGGGAGGGGTCAGTGCCGATCACGGTGAGGGGAGGGGAAGGGTCAGTGCCGATCACGGCGAGGGGAGGGGTCAGTGCAGATCACGGCGAGGGGAGGGGTCAGTGCCGATCACGGCGAGGGGAGGGGTCAGTGCCGATCACGGCGAGGGGAGGGGTCAGTGCCGATCACGGCGAGGGGAGGGGTCAGTGCCGATCACGGCGAGGGGAGGGGTCAGTGCCGATCACGGCGAGGGGAGGGGTCAGTGCCGATCACGGCGAGGGGAGGGGTCAGTGCAGATCACGGTGAGGGGAGGGGTCAGTGCAGATCACGGCGAGGGGAGGGGTCAGTGCAGATCACGGCGAGGGGAGGGGTCAGTGCAGATCACGGCGAGGGGTCAGTGCCGATCACGGTGAGGGGTCAGTGCAGATCACGGTGAGGGGAGGGGTCAGTGCAGATCACGGCGAGGGGAGGGGTCAGTGCAGATCACGGCGAGGGGAGGGGTCAGTGCCGATCACGGTGAGGGGTCAGTGCAGATCACGGTGAGGGGAGGGGTCAGTGCAGATCACGGCGAGGGGAGGGGTCAGTGCAGATCACGGCGAGGGGAGGGGTCAGTGCAGATCACGGTGAGGGGAGGGGTCAGTGCAGATCACGGTGAGGGGAGGGGTCAGTGCAGATCACGGCGAGGGGAGGGGTCAGTGCAGATCACGGCGAGGGGAGGGGTCAGTGCCGATCACGGCGAGGGGAGGGGTCAGTGCCGATCACGGCGAGGGGAGGGGTCAGTGCCGATCACGGCGAGGGGAGGGGTCAGTGCCGATCACGGCGAGGGGAGGGGTCAGTGCCGATCACGGCGAGGGGAGGGGTCAGTGCCGATCACGGCGAGGGGAGGGGTCAGTGCAGATCACGGTGAGGGGAGGGGTCAGTGCAGATCACGGTGAGGGGAGGGGTCAGTGCCGATCACGGTGAGGGGAGGGGTCAGTGCCGATCACGGTGAGGGGAGGGGTCAGTGCCGATCACGGTGAGGGGAGGGGTCAGTGCAGATCACGGCGAGGGGAGGGGTCAGTGCCGATCACGGCGAGGGGAGGGGTCAGTGCAGATCACGGTGAGGGGAGGGGTCAGTGCAGATCACGGCGAGGGGAAGGACAAGTGAGTCTTAGTTACCCATTCCGTACTGCCCAGCACAGGTTCTCCATTCAGTACTCACCGTCACGCTGCGGACGATTCCAGTCTGTCCTACCACCTGGCTGTCCTGAAAGGTGTCTCTGACCTTTACCTGGATGTCAGTGGTGACCCAGTCACTTGAAGTTTGTTCTATGGAGGAACCAGGGGTGTGAGGGTTGTACCCGCCTGGAGAGGGGGCACCGAGGGTCATTGGACTATAACCCATAGGGCTTGGACTAGGACTGGCCTGAGGGGAGACAATCAGACGTCAGGCACGTGAACATACTGCAGAAGCTTCTGAGTGGGGTCACTAGGGGCAGACTGCAGTCCTTACCTGGTAGGCCATAGGAGAGGGTGTAGGGTGGTAGCTGGCCGGTGAATGTGTGTTCTGGTAGCCCACTGGGCTAGGCGCCACCTGGTGGTAGCTCTGTGGACTGGGGCTGGGCTGGTAGGAGCCCTGGGGGGAGGGGGCAGCATACGGAGAGAACTGGTCTGTATTGTACCTATAAGACACAGAGGAGACACGGACATCTCTACTTTAGAAATGGGCAGATACATGAATGGAAGGTGGTGAAACTCTGGACCAAGCCCAGGGAACCACGGATTCTCCAAATTCCCACTGATTTAAATGGAGATTTTAACTTGTTGAATGGCAGAGAGCTCTCCAAAGCATTGTGACAAGATTAGTGGAGACCTCCACAGCATTCAAGGGCTTAACAGCTCAAATTCAGTGAAAAATATTTTGGTACATTCTGGGGCGCAGCTGGAGAGTGAGGGACACACTGGGATGGGGAGGACAAAATGTTCTGAGAGCAACGTGCAGTAGACGATATACACATTGTGGAGTAGAGAAAGTCTGTGCTGTGGAGGAGACAGTGTGAAGTAGAGAAGGTCTGTGCTGTGGAGGAGACCATGTGGAGTAGAGAAGGTCTGTGCTGTGGAGGAGATGGACAGTGTGGAGTAGAGAAGGTCTGTGCTGTGGAGGAGATGGACAGTGTGGAGTAGAGAAGGTCTGTGCTGTGGAGGAGATGGACAGTGTGGAGTAGAGAAGGTCTGTGCTGTGGAGGAGATGGACAGTGTGGAATAGAGAAGGTCTGTGCTGTGGAGGAGACGGTGTGGAGTAGAGAAGGTCTGTGCTGTGGAGGAGATATTGTGTAGTAGAGAAGGTCTGTGCTGTGGAGGAGACAGGGTGGAGTAGAGAAAGTCTGTGCTGTAGAGGAGACAGTGTGGAGTAGAGACGGTCTGTGGTGTGGAAGAGACAGTGTGGAGTACAGAAAGTCTGCTGTGGAGGAGACAGATATTGTGGAATAGTGAAGGTCTGTGTTGTGGAGGAGATATTGTGTAGTAGAGAAGGACTGTTCTGTGGAGGAGACAGACAGTGTGGAGTAGAGAAGGTCTGTGATGTGGAGGAGACAGACCATGTGGAGTAGAGAAGGTCTGTGCTGTGGAGGAGACGGACAGTGTGGAGTAGAGAAAGTCTGTGCTGTGGAGGAGATGGACAGTGTGGAGTAGAGAAGGTCTGTGCTGTGGAGGAGATATTGTGTAGTAGAGAAGGTCTGTGCTGTGGAGGAGACAGGGTGGAGTAGAGAAAGTCTGTGCTGTAGAGGAGACAGTGTGGAGTAGAGACGGTCTGTGGTGTGGAAGAGACAGTGTGGAGTACAGAAAGTCTGCTGTGGAGGAGACAGACATTGTGGAATAGTGAAGGTCTGTGTTGTGGAGGAGATATTGTGTAGTAGAGAAGGACTGTTCTGTGGAGGAGACAGACAGTGTGGAGTAGAGAAGGTCTGTGATGTGGAGGAGACAGACCGTGTGGAGTAGAGAAGGTCTGTGCTGTGGAAGAGATGGTGTGGAGTAGAGAAGGTCTGTGCTGTGGAAGAGACCGTGTGGAGTAGAGAAGATCTGTGCTGTGGAGGAGATAGATATTGTTGAGTACAGAAGGTCTGTGCTGTGGAGGAGAATGATATTTTGGAGTAGAGAAGGTCTGTGCTGGTGGTGCAGATGTTGTTCGGTACTGTGAGTGGGTAAGTTCTCGGTGGCACTCACATTGCTGGTGTTCCAGGAGTCTGTGGGTGATATGGTGCGTTGACTTGGGGGGAGGGCACATCTGGGTACCCTGGAGTCTGTGGGTTAGGAGTCCCTCCATAGCCTTGTGGGGATGGAGATGGCTCGTCATCGTATCTGTAATCATATTCTTCATCCGCCCTGTGAGACAAGAAAGAGAGCGTTTGGGAGAAGTGAGAGGCACAGAGGGAGGAAGTAATGGACAGAAGGAAGAAACACAAACACGTACCTGGATGGCGTGTTGGGGTTGTTGGGGTCCCAAGCTCCACTCTGAGCTGGAGTTCGACTTCCATCGTGCAGAGGGGTTTGAGATCCATAGTGAGGAGTCCGACTCCCTGAAAAACAAAAACTATAATTAGGGAGGGAGACAGGATAGAAACAGAAGAAGAAAATGGAGGTGAGAGACAGAGGAAATAAAGAAAAGGGAGAAGAATCACAGAGGGAGCAAGAGAAGAGGAAGAAGAGAGACAGAAAGGAGAGTGACAGGAAAAGGGGAATAGAGAAATGAGGTTGGAACGCACCATCGTGCAGTGGCGTCTGGGAGCCGTACATGGGTGTCCTGGATCCTGCTGGACCATACATAGGGGTCTGAGAGTTGTATAATGGGGTGCGAGCATGAGTAGAGGTCATTCCTCCGGTGTGATGAGCACCACTGAGAGAAGCAAAGAGTTTACTCAGTAAGAAAGGACTTCTGATACAGACAGATGTACATATACACAGACACGTGCACATCTACAAGCACACAGACAAATATGCAGAAACCGTCACGCGTCAATAGACACACGCGTGAGCACTTTGTTACTGACACAGTAGTGAGACGCTGTCTGTCCACGGAGATGGTCTGACATGTGGAATGTAGCTCCACTCTAGCAGTGGATTCGGTGGCATCTTTTACAACTCCGATGTATCCTGGAAAAGGGAAAACTCAGTTTAGGACTCACGCGAGTGGCACCAGACACCATACAGCAGCACACGAAGGAGTCAGAAGCACAAAACACATTCAGGTCATTGTATGTGACCTGGCACGAGACCAAGTTGACCACTTGCACTCACCTTTATAGGGTCCTTGGGAGATTCTTATAGTATGACCAATCAGATCGTTGTCTCTGCGGCCACGTCCCCTTCCGGCATTCCCTCCTGCCCCCCCGCCACGATGTCCTTCTGGGAAGGGATATGAAGAGGACAGGGGACAACATTCTTAGTGCACTCTGTGTAACTAGTACATACACAGCTCCTTTCCTTGCCTCCCTGTGTACAGACAGAGGCCTATCACACATACACTAGTTAGCGAACCTCTGCTGGAGGCAGTCAGAGCCTTACCTGCTCCACTTGGGTGGATTGGGCTGCTGATTCGGGGGCTCATGGGAGCAAATCCCCCAATTGTGAAGTTCGTTACATCTCGAGGCTGCAGGGGCAAAAGTTGAGTGTTAATGGGGAGCAGAGACAATGGGGACCTCAAAAACGCACCCAGAAGCCTGGCCTACCTTAGCACCCCCGGCCAGTACCAAGTAACGAGTTTTACACACAAACATCCCTCCATTCTCGACCAGCTTCTTACAGTGAAGGAAGGCGTAACTACGGAACAAGTGGCGGATCTCTCCCTCACGTCCCTGAGGATAATAAAAGAAGCAGGATGGGAAAACGAGGAGGGTGCACAACTGGGGAGAAACCATGTATGGGGATCAGTGCGAGGGCAGGCGCAAGGCCGAACCCTGGGGAGGGGGGAGGGTGTAGGGGAGAGAGAGTTGGTGAGGCCAAATGGGAGCTGGTGGTTTTGGTTGGGGTAAGTAGAAAGCCAAATGGGATTTGGGTGCAGAGTGCGCGCAACACAGAATGGGGAGCGTGGGGGGGGGGGGGGGGGAGTGCGAGAAATAATTTTTTTTTGGGGGGGGAAGAGTGCGAGACAGAAAGGAGGGGGAGCGCAAGTGAGACAGAAAGGAGGGGGAGCGCAAGTGAGACAGAAAGGGGGGGGAGCGCAAGTGAGACAGAAAGGGGGGGGAGCGCAAGTGAGACAGAAAGGGGGGGGAGCGCAAGTGAGACAGAAAGGGGGGGAAGCGCAAGTGACACAGAAAGGGGGGGAGCGCAAGTGACACAGAAAGGGGGGGAGCGCAAGTGAGACAGGTGTGTGTGTGTGTGTGCGCGCGCGAGTAAGATCGGGGGGTGGGTGTGTGCGCGCGAGTGAGATGGGGGAGAGGGAGTGTGTGCCATTGAGTAAGGATGAAGCACCAATGAAAATCAGTGAAAATTCAGAAGTGAATGTACGAGCCGAGTATGAGTCTCACCGAATGGGGTCCATCAATGACCTTGACAATGTCCTTTACATGGATGTTGTTCTCCTCCGAGTCAAGAGCCACTGCAAAGCGATTGTCCTTTTTCCGGTTGACGGACTGGTGCCTGACTGTTACCACCTTCCCGTGCATGTTCAGGACCTGCCAAGAGGGACATTATGTCTTACAGAGAATGAAGAGAAAGCGAGGGTCAAGGAGGGGTTGTGATAGAGATGGAGGGACCAGGAGAGGAAAAATGTACATAGGGAGATGTGTGAAGAGATAACAGGAAACACCCACCTGAAATGTCTCCCTTTCCAGGCGCACGATGACTCCCACAAGCTGAGGGTCCAGCTGAACCAACTCTCCCCATTCGTGCTGCCCTCCAACATCCACTCCTGAGGCAGTTTCTGAACACAGCTGCAGATCTCGGGGCAAAACCTTCAGCTGCAGTTTTGGAGATTGGGGGGGGGGGGGGGAGAAGAGGGGGAGAAAGAAGAGGGGGAGAAAGAGGAGGATGAGAAAGCATTTACTCTGATGCAGAATGTTCCTCAGATGATAGACAGTAAAGATTCAGAGGTGACAGACAACAGGCAAAATTATCTCATTGGTGGACTTTACTGAACCGCCCCATCACATCTGCCCAGAACTAAACCAAAATCAAGATGTGGTGAGGAAATGGAGGTACAGGGCACTCAGAACGGGGTGGGTGTACTGAGGTACAGGGTACTTACCTCGTGCATAGTAAGGTCAGAGAACAAGATGACGAAGTTTTCCTCCACCCTAACAACAAGTCCTGTGTCCCCCTCGTAGCGTCCTGCTATCACCTTGACGTGGTCTCCCATCCGGAAATACTTTCTCAACTCTTGAGCTGGAAACTCCAACATGTCCTTTTGAAGAGAGGAAAGAAAGGAGCAGAGGAAGGGATTACAGGGAGTGGGCGGAGACGATGGGCCCAATGGGAGTCTCACCAGAGGCATAATCATAAATGAGTGAGTGTAACAGGGTAACAGGAGGGAGAACAGGTAATAAAGGGGGTGAGGAATGACACCTTCAGGCCCCTCATAGGTGGCTGGATAATGAGAGCAACATGCGCTCTTGGACAAAGTCTCATACTGAAACGTGGTGTTTTTTATCATGGGGTAGCAGAAGTTAGCAGATAGTAAAGAAAGGCAAGTACATATATGGGGGTGGGGGAGCACCCTTGGGTTTGAGTAGGACAGTGGAAAATGGGAGAGGAGTTGCTGCAAGAAAATGTATTTTACCTAGAGATCCTCGGGTTTGAACAAGAAAGTGGAATGTGTGTTTGGGGGGGTGCGAGTGATCCGGACAGTGGGGGACTCATCATGAGATCATCAGTTTGTCTTGTGAGGGTCTCATCTTGAGATGTGCTGTGGTAGTACAGTGAGAGGTGGGAAGAGGAGATATTAGGGGAGTGGGACTCACCTTTAGGTCCTCGTGTTTAGGTAGGATCGTGATTTTGTTTCCATCAACGCTAAGAATTTTTCCTTGCAGGTTTATCAACTCCCCTTCACAGACCTCCACGTTATCTCCCGGCTGCAGACTGTGCTCTCGCTCCTTCCCTGCGAACACAAGATCATATTGTATCATATCTAGATCTATCTATCTATCTATCTATATCTATATCTATATCTATATATATATATATATATACACACACACACACACACACACACACACAATACTACTGCGAGTAGTAACACAGGGACATTACGTTATCTTCTTAAAGGCAATGATATCAACCAACATCCCTTGTTAAATGAGCCATAACAATTAATTTTCTGTTTGTTTTTTTCTTGTTTATTGTTTCAAACATTGAGGAGATATGGTATTGTGATTAATCAAGGGAGACACGGATACAAACGAATTTTCCCTTCTTATACTAACTGATGCACCGTTTGTCTTGGGTTATTCTATTACACACTGAGGGGACATTATATTGTGATTAATCAAGGGAGACACGGATACAAACGAATTTTCCCTTCTTATACTAACTGATGCACCGTTTGTCTTGGGTTATTCTATTACACACTGAGGGGACATTATATTGTGATTAATCAAGGGAGACACTGATACAAACGAATTTTCCCTTCTTATACTAACTGATACACCGTTTGTCTTGGGTTATTCTATTACACACTGAGGGGACATTATATTGTGATTAATCAAGGGAGACACGGATACAAACGAATTTTCCCTTCTTATACTAACTGATGCACCGTTTGTCTTGGGTTATTCTATTACACACTGAGGGGACATTATATTGTGATTAATCAAGGGTGATACAATACTAGGCTGTATCCAAACATATGAAGAGTGTTATAATTAAGTTGATTTAAATTAATGTAGTGAATAAAAAGTATGTTTTTATAATCTTCCATAGTTATCCTGTCTGTAATGGAAATGAAAACGACAACAGTTAGTGTGCTTTGTAACAGAAGGGTTTTTTTTTATTGTTATTTAACATTATCCCCCGGCTGCAGACTGTGCTCTTGCTCCTTCTCTGCAAACACAAGAACAGATAGAAAATACACATTACTCATTAGCACATGCTTGCATGGATCGGTAATTGGGTGTCCGGATCTGCACCTGCCTGCCTACCTGTGTGTTCGCCTGCATCTATGCCCATGTGCATGCGTGGCTGCCTGCCTCTGCACCAGTCACAGTGTCAATTAATTCAAATTCTCTCATCCATCCTTAAGCTGGGATCTGAAATGTCTTGTTAGTGCTTGGGAACCCCTGTATTAGCTCATTATTCCTATAAAGCCACCAGTGTGTGAAAAGGATTTTTAAACTCTGCAATAAATCCATTCCTCTTAGTCAAATGAGGGATTAATGGACCACAGAGGTAGAGTCCTCCCCCATGAGGCAGGTCCCTCAGAATTGAACCTCCACCCTAGTCCTGTCCTATATACCCCTCCACACAGAAGACCTCTATTCGTTTACACCTAAGGTAAAGACAACAGGATGCAAAAGTCAAGAAATGGACTAAGAGAAAAGGATTTATTGGTAACTAAAGTTCACCTTTTCTCTTGCATCTTTTGAATGATACAGGGGCCATGGGGAGATCAAAAACCAGGGAGGGAGAGAAAACTAAAGAATAGTGCACCAAATTGGGATGCAAAAAATATTAACGTTGATGAATTTTATGAAAGTAAGACCAAATAGCTGCTTTGCAGAGTTGTTGACAGCACTGATGAGAAGAAGCTTGGTTTTTCAAAGGTCATGAAGTACTCAATGAATGAGCTGAATGGGCAGTAACCTGGAATGAAGCTGGACAACAACTGAGAAGATAGTCATGTCTGAAAGCCAATTTAAGCAAAGTAGCAATCACGGCTTAAGAAGCAGGTCCGTCCCTCCTAGGGCCTTCAGGTACAACTCTTGTCCACCAAGAGAAAGACTGGAGCAGAGCAGAAAATGGGAATAGGGTCCACTCTGAGTCAGTTCCATAACAATACCCCGCTATTTCCAGATAATAAGCAGAGGGGGAACGCCATAACTGCACCACAGCTGTGTTAAAGAACAGAGTCTGCTGAACAAAAAACAAACATGAACTGAACTGGAACCGGAGCGGGGTAGGAAGAGGAGTCATCACTGTACCCTTCAAGACTTGAGTAGGCCTCTGTAGTATGGCAGTAGTACGCTCCCAAAAGCCTTAGGGCAGGACTAGGGAGGCGTGCCAGTTGTGGACGCCCTGAGGGCAGGACTAGGGAGGCGTGCCAGCTGTGGACGCCCTGAGGGCAGGACTAGGGAGGCGTGCCAGTTGTGGACGCCCTGAGGGCAGGACTAGGGAGGCGTGCCAGTTGTGGACGCCCTGAGGGCAGGACTAGGGAGGCGTGCCAGTTGTGGACGCCCTGAGGGCAGGACTAGGGAGGCGTGCCAGCTGTGGACGCCCTGAGGGCAGGACTAGGGAGGCGTGCCAGTTGTGGACGTCCTGAGAGCAGGACTAGGGAGGCGTGCCAGTTGTGGACGTCCTGAGAGCAGGACTAGGGAGGCATGCCAGTTGTGGACGTCCTGAGAGCAGGCAGGACTAGGGAGGCGTGCCAGCCTGGGACGTCCTGAGGGCAGGACTAGGGAGGCGTGCCAGTCTGGGACGTCCTTAGGGCAGGACTAGGGAGGCGTGCCAGCCTGGGACGTCCTGAGGGCAGGACTAGGGAGGCGTGCCAGTCTGGGACGTCCTTAGGGCAGGACTAGGGAGGCGTGCCAGCCTGGGACGTCCTGAGGGCAGGACTAGGGAGGCGTGCCAGTCTGGGACGTCCTTAGGGCAGGACTAGGGAGGCGTGCCAGTCTGGGACTTCCTGAGGGCAGGACTAGGGAGGCGTGCCAGTCTGGGACGTCCTTAGGGCAGGACTAGGGAGGCGTGCCAGTCTGGGACGTCCTTAGGGCAGGACTAGAGAGGAGTGTCAGTTGTGGACGTCCTGAGGGCAGGACTAGGGAGGAGTGTCAGTCTGGGACGTCCTTAGGGCAGGACTAGGGAGGAGTGTCAGTCGTGGACGTCCTGAGGGCAGGACTAGGGAGGAGTGTCAGTCTGGGACGTCCTTAGGGCAGGACTAGGGAGGAGTGTCAGTCGTGGATGTCCTTAGGGCAGGACTAGGGAGGAGTGTCAGTCATGGACGTCCTTAGGGCAGGACTAGGGAGGAGTGTCAGTTGTGGACGTCCTAAGGACAGGACTAGGGAGGAGTGTCAGTTGTGGACGTCCTTAGGGCAGGACTAGGGAGGAGTGTCAGTCGTGGACGTCCTGAGGGCAGGACTAGGGAGGAGTGTCAGTCGTGGATGTCCTTAGGGCAGGACTAGGGAGGAGTGTCAGTCATGGACGTCCTGAGGGCAGGACTAGGGAGGAGTGTCAGTCGTGGACGTCCTGAGGGCAGGACTAGGGAGGAGTGTCAGTCGTGGATGTCCTTAGGGCAGGACTAGGGAGGAGTGTCAGTCATGGACGTCCTTAGGGCAGGACTAGGGAGGAGTGTCAGTTGTGGACGTCCTGAGGGCAGGACTAGGGAGGAGTGTCAGTTGTGGACGTCCTTAGGGCAGGACTAGGGAGGAGTGTCAGTTGTGGATGTCCTGAGGGCAGGACTAGGGAGGAGTGTCAGTCGTGGACGTCCTTAGGGCAGAACTAGGGAGGAGTGTCAGTTTGGGACGTCCTTAGGGCAGGACTAGGGAGGAGTGTCGGTTTGGGACGTCCTTAGGGAGGAGTGTCAGTCATGGACGTCCTTAGGGCAGGACTAGGGAGGAGTGTCAGTCTGGGACGTCCTTAGGGCAGGACTAGGGAGGAGTGTCAGTCATGGACGTCCTTAGGGCAGGACTAGGGAGGAGTGTCAGTCATGGACGTCCTGAGGGCAGGACTAGGGAGGAGTGTCAGTCTGGGACGTCCTTAGGGCAGGACTAGGGAGGAGTGTCAGTCTGGGACGTCCTTAGGGCAGGACTAGGGAGGAGTGTCAGTCGTGGACGTCCTTAGGGCAGGATTAGGGAGGAGTGTCAGTCGTGGACGTCCTTAGGGCAGGACTAGGGAGGAGTGTCAGTTTGGGACGTCCTTAGGGGCAGGACTAGGGAGGAGTGTCAGTTTGGGACGTCCTGAGGGCAGGACTAGGGAGGAGTGTCAGTTGTGGACGTCCTAAGGACAGGACTAGGGAGGAGTGTCAGTCGTGGACGTCCTTAGGGCAGGACTAGGGAGGAGTGTCGGTTTGGGATGTCCTTAGGGCAGGACTAGGCAGGAGCGTCGGTTTGGGACGTCCTTAGGGCAGGACTAGGGAGGAGTGTCAGTCTGGGACGTCCTTAGGGCAGGACTAGGGAGGAGTGTCAGTCGTGGACGTCCTTAGGGCAGGACTAGGGAGGAGTGTCAGTTGTGGACGTCCTGAGGGCAGGACTAGGGAGGAGTGTCAGTCGTGGACGTCCTGAGGGCAGGACTAGGGAGGAGTGTCAGTTTGGGACGTCCTTAGGGCAGGACTAGGGAGGAGTGTCAGTTTGGGACGTCCTTAGGGCAGGACTAGGGAGGAGTGTCAGTTTGGGACGTCCTGAGGGCAGGACTAGGGAGGAGTGTCAGTTGTGGACGTCCTAAGGACAGGACTAGGGAGGAGTGTCAGTCGTGGACGTCCTTAGGGCAGGACTAGGGAGGAGTGTCAGTTTGGGACGTCCTTAGGGCAGGACTAGGGAGGAGTGTCAGTTGTGGATGTCCTGAGGGCAGGACTAGGGAGGAGTGTCAGTCGTGGACGTCCTTAGGGCAGGACTAGGGAGGAGTGTCAGTTTGGGATGTCCTTAGGGCAGGACCAGGGAGGAGTGTCAGTTTGGGATGTCCTTAGGGCAGGACTAGGGAGGAGTGTCAGTTGTGGACGTCCTTAGGGCAGGACTAGGGAGGAGTGTCAGTCGTGGACGTCCTTAGGGCAGGACTAGGGAGGAGTGTCAGTTTGGGACGTCCTGAGGGCAGGACTAGGGAGGAGTGTCAGTTGTGGACGTCCTTAGGGCAGGACTAGGGAGGCGTGTCAGTCGTGGACGTCCTAAGGGCAGGACTAGGGAGGAGTGTCAGTCATGGACGTCCTTAGGGCAGGACTAGGGAGGAGTGTCAGTTGTGGACGTCCTTAGGGCAGGACTAGGGAGGCGTGTCAGTCGTGGACGTCCTAAGGGCAGGACTAGGGAGGAGCAGGACTAGGGAGGAGTGTCAGTTTGGGACGTCCTTAGGGCAGGACTAGGGAGGAGTGTCAGTTGCGGACGTCCTTAGGGCAGGACTAGGGAGGAGTGTCAGTTTGGGACGTCCTTAGGGCAGGACTAGGGAGGAGTGTCAGTTTGGGACGTCCTTAGGGCAGGACTAGGGAGAAGTGTCAGTTGTGGACGTCCTTACGGCAGGACTAGGGAGGAGCAGGACTAGGGAGGAGTGTCAGTTGTGGATGTCCTAAGGGCAGGACTAGGGAGGAGTGTCAGTTGTGGACGTCCTTAGGGCAGGACTAGGGAGGAGTGTCAGTTTGGGACGTCCTTAGGGCAGGACTAGGGAGGAGTGTCAGTTTGGGACGTCCTTAGGGCAGGATTAGGGAGGAGTGTCAGTTTGGGACGTCCTTAGGGCAGGACTAGGGAGGAGTGTCAGTTTGGGACGTCCTTAGGGCAGGACTAGGGAGGAGTGTCAGTCTGGGACGTCCTTAGGGCAGGATTAGGGAGGAGTGTCAGTCTGGGATGTCCTTAGGTGAGCACTCTATACCACATGGACCCTGCATCCATCAATAGAGACACATAAGAAATACAAAAAACACAGAAAAGCATCGCTGTCCCAAATCTCTACCTAGAAATACTCCTTGTTACCTGTTGACTCAGTCACCACCTCCAAATCGACACCCTCTGGTTGATCCTCAAACTTTTCCAACTCTGAAAGGGTCGGTTTAACCCCTTCTGTGATCTGCAGGAGACGGATCAGTATTAGAGAACTTAACAGGACAAATTAGGAAGAGTTTGGTAGATGTGATTGAGTCAGGTGTGTGTGTGTGTGTGTGGTGTGCCGGGGGATGGGGGACAGACAAGGGACACCGAAAGAGGCGCCGGGGATGGGGGACAGACGGGGGACAGACAAGGGACACCGAAGCAGAGGCGCCGGGGGATGGGAGACAGACAAGGGACACCGAAGCAGAGGCGCCGGAGGATGGGGGGCAGAAAAGGGACACCGAAGTAGAGGTGCCGGGGGATGGGGGACAGACAAGGGACACCGAAGCAGAGGCGCCGGAGGATAGGGGGGCGGGCAAGGGACACCGAAGGAGAGGCAGGGGTGTGTGTGGGAGGGGGACACCAAAGCAGAGGCAGGTCCACCAAGCAAGAGGCAAGGGGGGGGGGGGGGTCGGGGAGGGGGGCAAGGGACACCAAACCCAGAAGCGGATAAAGGGGGGGGGGGACACCGAACCAGACACAGGGGCAAGGGCTGGGGAGGTAAACCAACCAGACAGGGTGGGGAGGGACATGGTGTCTGGACCAGACCCAAGGCAGTGCGACCGGGTCAGAGTGACAGGACCAGTCCAGGGCATGGGGAGAGTGACCAGTCAGGGGACGATGTGTGTGACTAGGTCAGTGGAGCACTTGCAGAATCACTCACCACAGCAGACATAGCGAAGCTTTTGAATAAAAATCCTTTCCGACTGTAACGATTTCCCTCAAAAATGAGAAAATCTCCATCTGAGGAGACATCTCCCCCCAGTGACCTGTAAAGAGAGAGAGAGTTATAGTAACAACATCCGTACAAGTGAGAGTGCCCACCACACCAGACTACAGCCATCACCTGATCTTCTCCGTATCAAACAGCCTTTGAGGGGGTCTCCGAAACTTCTTCCTCTTGGCATACCAATCTTTCTGTAAAGAGCAAAACGATGAGAGATGGTAAAACGACACGAGGGAGTTGCACAAACTGAGGGAACACAGACACGTGGCACAGGGCGTACAGACACACGGCACACAGGAAAACCGTAAAGAGCAAGACAGAGAAATTGTGGGGAGACAGCACAGAGCAAGCAAGGAGATGGCAGAGAGTGAGAGAGTGCATGGAGAGACATCCAAGAGTGAGACAGTGTGTTGAGAGACAGTAAGGAAGTCATAGGGTGAGATCAGAAGTTTGTAACAATTCCCTGCAGGGAAGGTGGAGAGCCCATGACAAGGGAATGAGCAGAATGCCTGCGCGCACACCCGCGCCAGAATGTATGAAAGCCTGCACATGCACCTGTGTGCGAACGTCTGTGCACACGTGTGTTTTGTTAACGTTTCCACGTAGATCCATCCAATCAGCAGATCTCAGGTCCTGCCATTGGTGGTCCAGCCGCTGGCAGTGAATGGAGGATTTCGGACACCTCCCAGCTGGAGGCGCAATGGGAGTTCCTCTCCGTGTGTACAAGACACACAATGATCCCAATACACACACGGTGAATAGGAGCCGTTCTAAGGAAAACAAACTGCACCACAGGCAACATATAGAAAATCCCCAAATTACCAGCAGTTTAAATTGGGCATTTAACCCCTTGAATGCTACAGAGATCTCAGTGGATTGGGAAGCAATGTGCTGGAGTCTCCTCTTGCACACAAGGTTTTCAAGGGACACTAATGTACCATAAAACCAAAAAAACTCTTGCTTTGTAGCTTTTAAAAAAATTAATTATGTGGCACAAATCCTATTGATAGATATTCGTATCTAAAGTTCTCCCCTCCCTGATGTCACCTGTAAAGTGGACAGTAGAAGATTCGGTGTCGGCCGACACGAGGTGGCTCTTCAGCAGAGCTGCAATAGAGATACTGGGAAAAAAATTACTTTATTGGAACGGTCTACAAAGCGTGCTTGCAAACCAGGCACACGTTGTAGACCATTCCAATGAAGTAATTATTTTCCAATATCATGATTTTGGCTCTGCTGTAGAGACTCCAGTTGGTCCCAGGAACGGGGTCCCCTGCTGTCAGAGCGCTGACGTCAGGAGAAGGGGAGGGGGGACTTTACATGCAAATTTCTCTCAAACCGTAAAGCTTTCAGACGTAGGATTTGTGCAATATAATTTATTATTTTTTAAACGCTACAAAACAAGAAAACTTTTTTCTGGGACATTAGTGTTCCTTTAAAATGGAATGATCACGTCACTATAAGTCACCCCCGATACACTGTTAGTACGCATGTAATAACGAAAATAGGATAATACAGTTAAAGTGTCATTTTAAACCCCAGCACAGACACAGAGTCCCCCGTCCACAAGATGGCCGCATTCTCCTATTCACGTAAGTACAATACGAAGGTGGGATTTAAAATGATGTTGACACAAACTGTATTATCATTATTATTACATACATACTAACACTGGATCGGGGGTGGGGGACTTGTATTGACGTGATCATTCCGCTTTAAAACCTTATGTAAATTGTTCGTTTCCTGCGGTGCAGTTCCATGTCTTGGCCCGGTGTAATGTATCCTTGTTACCTGTACACTACATCCCGACAGTAACAGCACTGCGGGTAACCTACCTGACTCATGTACGCCCCATGTAATCTATCCTTGTTACCTGTACACTACATCTCACTAGCACACAGTAACAGCACTGCGGGTAACCTACCTGACTCATGTACGCCCCATGTAATCTATCCTTGTTACCTGTACACTACATCTCATCAGCACACAGTAACAGCGCTGCGAGTAACCTACCTGACTCATGTACGCCCCATGTAATCTATCCTTGTTACCTGTACACTACATCTCACTAGCACACAGTAACAGCTCTGCGGGTAACCTACCTGACTCATGTACGCCCCATGTAATCTATCCTTGTTACCTGTACACTACATCTCACCAGCACACAGTGACAGCGCTGTGGGTAACCTACCTGACTCATGTACGCCCCATGTAATCTATCCTTGTTACCTGTACACTACATCTCACTAGCACACAGTGACAGCGCTGCGGGTAACCTACCTGACTCATGTACGCCCCATGTAATCTATCCTTGTTACCTGTACACTACATCTCATCAGCACACAGTAACAGCGCTGCGAGTAACCTACCTGACTCATGTACGCCCCATGTAATCTATCCTTGTTACCTGTACACTACATCTCACCAGCACACAGTGACAGCGCTGTGGGTAACCTACCTGACTCATGTACGCCCCATGTAATCTATCCTTGTTACCTGTACACTACATCTCACCAGCACACAGTGACAGCGCTGTGGGTAACCTACCTGACTCATGTACGCCCCATGTAATCTATCCTTGTTACCTGTACACTACATCTCATCAGTACACAGTGACAGCGCTGTGGGTAACCTACCTGACTCATGTACGCCCCATGTAATCTATCCTTGTTACCTGTACACTACATCTCACCAGCACACAGTGACAGCGCTGCGGGTAACCTACCTGACTCATATACACCCCATGTAATCTATCCTTGTTACCTGTACACTACATCTCACCAGCACACAGTAACAGCACTACAGGTAACCTACCTGACTCATGTACGCCCCATGTAATCTATCCTTGTTACCTGTACACTACATCTCATCAGTACACAGTGACAGTGCTGCGGGTAAACTACCTGACTCATGTACGCCCCATGTAATCTATCCTTGTTACCTGTACACTACATCTCACCAGCACACAGTAACAGCACTGCGGGTAACCTACTTGACTCATGTACGCACCATGTAATCTATCCTTGTTACCTGTACACTACATCTCATCAGTACACAGTGACAGCGCTGCGGGTAACCTACCTGACTCATGTACGCCCCATGTAATCTATCCTTGTTACCTGTACACTACATCTCATCAGTACACAGTGACAGCGCTGCGGGTAACTTACCTGACTCATATACGCCCCATGTAACCTATCCTTGTTACCTGTACACTACATCTCATCAGTACACAGTGACAGCACTGCGGGTAACTTACCTGACTCATATACGCCCCATGTATTCTATCCTTGTTACCTGTACACTACACATCTCACCAGCACACAGTGACAGCGCTGCGGGTAACCTACCTGACTCATGTACGCCCCATGTAATCTATCCTTGTTACCTGTACACTACATCTCACCAGCACACAGTGACAGCGCTGTGGGTAACCTACCTGACTCATGTACGCCCCATGTAATCTATCCTTGTTACCTGTACACTACATCTCACCAGCACACAGTGACAGCGCTGTGGGTAACCTACCTGACTCATGTACGCCCCATGTAATCTATCCTTGTTACCTGTACACTACATCTCATCATTACACAGTGACAGCGCTGTGGGTAACCTACCTGACTCATGTACGCCCCATGTAATCTATCCTTGTTACCTGTACACTACATCTCACCAGCACACAGTGACAGCGCTGTGGGTAACCTACCTGACTCATGTACGCCCCATGTAATCTATCCTTGTTACCTGTACACTACATCTCACCAGTACACAGTAACAGCGCTGCGGGTAACCTACCTGACTCATGTACGCCCCATGTAATCTATCCTTGTTACCTGTACACTACATCTCACCAGCACACAGTAACAGCGCTGCGGATAACCTACCTGACTCGTGTACGCCCCATGTAATCTATCCTTGTTACCTGTACACTACATCTCATCAGTACACAGTGACAGTGCTGCGGGTAAACTACCTGACTCATGCACGCCCCATGTAATCTATCCTTTTACTTGTACACTACGTACATCTCATCAGCACACAGTAACAGTGCTGCAGGTAACCTACCTGACTCATGTACGCCCCATGTAATCTATCCTTGTTACCTGTACACTACATCTCATCAGCACACAGTAACAGCGCTGCGGGTAACCTACCTGACTCATGTACGCCCCATGTAATCTATCCTTGTTACCTGTACACTACATCTCACCAGCACACAGTGACAGTGCTGCGGGTAACCTACCTGACTCGTGTATGCCCCATGTAATCTATCCTTGTTACCTGTACACCACATCTCACTAGCACACAGTGACAGCGCTGCGGGTAACTTACCTGACTCATGCGTGCTTTGATCCGGTCGTAGTCTATTCGGGGAATCATTTTAAGGGAGATGGTGTTCTGACTGGGCTCCACATAGTCCACCTAGTCAGGGGAGAGAGAAGAGTTAAAGTCATTTTAACATGTTGAATGCACCTACAACATGTACCCGCAGCATTCATGGGGTTAAGTTGGCTATAAAAGTCATTAAACATAATGTAGTTCTTGCGAGTCTATGGAGGGTGCAGGGACCACAGGGCATACAGACCACCACCCAGGAGACTGTGCTCGTGTGCCTGCCCTGGCGGGCACACACACCTCTCAGGAAGTACACGGCCATTTTCCTGTAGGCAGATTTTTATTTCAGTATTTTATTAGCAGGCGTATGTGTGTCGTGTGTGTGTGAGCTTTTCACTTTTGCGTGAGGAGAGCACTGGGGTACACATCACGGTTATCGGCTTTAGGGCAGGAGTACTTGTGTTGTGTACGTCTCCTGGGTCACTGTATCAGGGGCAGAGTGTAATGGATATCGGTGATGTCCCTGCTCACCCCTGGTGCCAGTTCAGACCAAGCAGGCCATTAAGCATTACTCCTGGCTCTGGTGTTCTTTACACCACTCTGTCTGGTGGCATGGACTGAATGACCTTTATGAGCAAAGTCTTTACCTGTATTTCAATTTAAAGGGATACTAATATTTCACAAAAAAAAAAAACCCAAACAGCTGCCATTAATCTTCATAGTATCTGGGCCATGGAGAGTGTTATTTCAGTACCGTCAGAGTTGTAGTACAAGAGTAGTTGAATGATAAAGTGTCCCCCTCCCGTCCCTTTTACCTAGTGTAAGTCACCTCCCCTCAGATGTGGAATCTGGTCTCTTGACCGGACAGATGACAGCAAGGGACAATCTTCTTACTGTGATCATAAGGAAACACTGCCCCCCCTTGACAGGTTTGTCCTTATGATCACTGAAGATTGTCCCTCTCTGTGATCCATCTGGACAGTCTTGCTGCTCTGAGGTGAGCAGTGTTACATCAGTAAAAGGGGCGGGAGGGGGATACTTTATCATTCAATTACTCTTGTACTACAACTCTGACAGTACTGATATAACACTCTCCATGGACCAAATACTATGAAGATTAATTGGAGGTGATTTTATCGGGACACATTACTATCCCTTTAAGCCATTTCACTGAACTTCCAGGGCTCTAATGTGTGTGGTGTGTTTGCGTGTGTCATAGCATGTGCATATGTGTCTGTGTGTACAGACTACATTTCCTTCAAGCTGGAGCAGTTTCTCTTTATTTGATGAACAGGCACCAGACCAGACCCTCTGTGTGTCCTGATTTGTATTAAACACTGGCTATGTATTCTTATTCTGAATGTATCATCTTTTCCCAGTAAACGTCACAATAGCTATGAGTTTCCTCCATCACGTACTTGTCTTACTGAGGACAAAGTCCAAAAGAGACTGGCAAATGTTATGGTGAATAAAGTACCTGGACCTGACAGTATACACCCAAGGGTACTTAAAGGGATAGTAATACTAAATAATATAAAAGTCCTATTAAAAAAATATGTATTGCCCCCAGTGTCATATCTCAAACCTTTATGGTTTGAGAGATGATCGCTCCTAAAGTTGCCCTCTCCCTCCCCCTTCTCCAAAGTCAGCGTTGGCGCTGACTGCAGGAAAGCCAGTCGTACGACTTTCAGGCGGCTCTCCAGCAGAGCCGCTATCACGTTAATAAAGAAAAAAACTTTCACTGAAATGGTCTTCTACGTGTGCTTGGCTTTGCAAGCACACGTAGAAGATCGTTTTAGTCAGGACTCAAAATTTCCACTCGCCACTAGCCAATGGCTAGTGAAAATTTAGCCCTGGTGGGTATACTATGGCTTTCAATGGCGAGTAACTTTTCAGGCCTGGCTAGTAGCAAAGGACTTCAAATTTTAAGCCCTGGTTTTAGTGAAAGATTTTTTTTTTATTAACGTGATTGTGGCTCTGCTGCAGAGCCGCCTGATGATCTATGACCGGATTTCCCTTCAGTTAGCTAGACCCAGTACCCCTCCCTCACCACAGAGCCCTACCACACCTCAAGACTAGACCCAGTACCCCTCCCTCACCACAGAGCCCTACCACACCTCAAGACTAGACCCAGTACCCCTCCCTCACCAGAGTCCTACCACACCTCAAGACTAGACCCAGTACCCCTCCCTCACCACAGAGCCCTACCACACCTCAAGACTAGACCCAGTACCCCTCCCTCACCACAGAGCCCTACCACACCTCAAGACTAGACCCAGTACCCCTCCCTCACCACAGAGCCCTACCACACCTCAAGACTAGACCCAGTACACCTCCCTCACCACAGAGTCCTACCACACCTCAAGACTAGACCCAGTACCCCTCCCTCACCACAGAGCCCTACCACACCTCAAGACTAGACCCAGCATCCCTCCCTCACCACAGAGTCCTACCACACCTCAAGACTAGACCCAGCACCCCTCCCTCACCACAGAGTCCTACCACACCTCAAGACTAGACCCAGTACCCCTCCCTCACCACAGAGCCCTACCACACCTCAAGACTAGACCCAGTACCCCTCCCTCACCACAGAGCCCTAACACACCTCAAGACTAGACCCAGTACCCCTCCCTCACCACAGAGCCCTAACACACCTCAAGACTAGACCCAATACCCCTCCCTCACCACAGAGTCCTACCACACCTCAAGACTAGACCCAGCATCCCTCCCTCACCACAGAGTCCTACCACACCTCAAGACTAGACCCAGTACCCCTCCCTCACCACAGAGTCCTACCACACCTCAAGACTAGACCCAGTACCCCTCCCTCACCACAGAGACCACCCACTCCTCAGAACGAGAATATGCAACCACACATTGCAGCAGAGAGTCCACCAGCACCTCAGGACTGGACTTTACATCATGCATTTAGCATAAAGGCTGCCCACCCTTAAGGACTGTACCAAGCACAAAGCCCAACCACACCTCAGTACCAGGCTCCAGTCTCTGCCCTGCCTTCACTTTGGGCAGTGCCCATCTGATGTGCCATCCTCATAACCCAAGCAACGGTGCCCTGCCCAATACTCTGGACAACACACTTTGAGGGGGGAACACATTTAATGATGTCCCCCAGAAGCCACCATAACACTGCCCACCTCTATGCCCCCCTCACCTGGGCAATGTCGTCCTTGTAGATGCCCCTCTTGAGCCGCACCCACGACTTGGGCTTTAGATTGGTCACTTCCTTTACCACCTTCAGGACATCAGTCATTTCCTTGATGGGCACCATCTGCTGGTTCCAGAAGCCCATGCGCAGGTTCCCCACGCCCTCAATGGCCTGCTTGACATGGGTCTGTTTGTACGCCTCCACGTAGATGTACCCCTTAACATGCTCCGGGGCCACAACAGACTTTATCTGAAGGGGCTGTTATGTGAGGGAGAGAAAGGCAGATTGGTCAGAGAAATGCTAATATGGACAAGAAGTGTGTGTGTGTGTGACAAGAAGTGTGTGTGTGTGTGTGTGTGTGTGTGTGTGTGCGTGTGTGGTGCAAGGATGGCAAAAGTAGAGGGGCAGAGATTAGATGGGGCAGGAAAGTAAAACTGGAGGAGGTGGTGTATGAATTGGGGTTGGGGTTAGAAGTAAGAGGCTGATTAATCAGAGCATGTTAAGGTCTGTTAATATAAGAGGAGAAAGTAGCAATAGAAATGAGAGAGAAAGATTAGAGAATTGTAGAAGGAACAGGAGTGAGCAGGTACATAGACGGAGACATGAAGATGGAAGCACTCACTGTGTCAGTAAACTGGTAGGCGATGAACTTCCTCATGAGAGAGATGGCCGTGGCTCGCTCCTCTCCGATCTGCAGGGAAAATGGTAAGAACATGAGGGACGGACAGGTAGTTCTAACAAAGCGATATACACCTTGTTCAGCCTGGTGACTGACTCGCGACAATGTGAAAGCATGAAATTGATATTGCGTCGTACAGGACCGTTCACACTGCTGAAAACTGCAGTGCATGTCGCAAGGTAACATCTTACTGCAACCTTTGGTCTGACAAAGCGTTACTACAAGTACATGCGATTTCTGTGTGATAAGTCTGAATAATAACTATGTGTAGGAAAAGCAGAACATCTTGATTCAAAATCGCACTAAAAAACACAAGTAACCGCCCCTCCTTTGTATAAATGTGAATTCATACACAATCTCACGCACACGCTGGATTCACACTGGTGATTTATCAGGGGAGTCCTCCCAATTCCCCAGGTGTTGAGAGGGATATGAGCACTTACCTTACACTTCACTGTCCACAGATTAGGGTCTCTACACAGAAAGACACAAAAAGGACATTGTAAATCACACAACTTACACAGCAACCACACAATCTTTTCAGGATCAGAGGTTTTTGTGCAATGCACTTTTCCACAGTGTTGCACAACCACTTGGTCCCAAAAGGGTTTATAATCAAAACATTTTAGAACACACACATCTCTCTCTGTCCCCCTATATTTATTTTATATATACACATACATATATACACACACACACTAAAATTACTTTCATTTCATGAAGACCTAGTGTGTGCGCTTTATAATTGGGATCTTGGTCCTGATATCTTTGTTAGTTTAAGTAGCAATACTTTAAGTTGTACCTAGGTGATTCAACAACCTTTTTTGTTAATTTATGGAGTGCCCACCACCTACCTTCTCTACATACATACATACATACATAAATACACAGACACACACACATCTTACTTGACTCCAGGGAGCAGTTGCTGCTGGGTGATGTCATCAGATAACTCGTCCGACCCGCCGTAAGTACTGAAAACAAAAAGAACTTATCAAACTTACACAAGAAGGATGCGGGTGTGAAAGTTACCATTCAGGACACTAGGTGGGTCTGTTCTAGTCATTGGAGACATAATTCACACTGACCATGGCCGGAAGGGTCCAAGCACCTCAGTGGACATTACAGACAACTAAACAACTGGATCTGTTCTCCAAAATTAAATAGAATTCAAGCTGCCCATTAGGATTTTATGGACTAAAGGAAGTGGAGGGTACTTGTAGGGGGATTAGTGCTCTTTAATCACTCTGCTAGTAAGCTGCAGCAAGTCAGGAGCAACATGGGAAGCTCGGTACTTGTATTGCCTGCACAGGTGGCACTATGGGTGGAGCAAGATGGCTCCCAGCACTGGACGCTGCACAGGCCACACACTACAGGGGAAGCACTTGGCACTGACTGAACTTGTACAGCAATATGGTACTTCATGGAAACGTGTCAGTAGAAAGACATGGGATTTTGTAACGCTTCCCCCCCTCACACCCAATTCTGTCAGGAACCCCCCCCCCCCCAGGAAACCCGTATCTCACAGCTGATGCACTACCAGTCCATCCCAGCCTCGTCAGCCCTGCTATAGGGTATGACAGGATTCCCTCCCCACCATACTCACTGCTCCCCCACTGAAGACTTGGCATATTTCTTCATGTAATATTCCCCCAGCTCCTCTTCTTGTTGATCTCTGCAGAGACAGAAAAGTATCAGCAACCTCAGAAGGACAAACGGACAGAGAAACACACAGTTATGGTTAAACAAAGTTGCTGTAAACTGAACCATTTCAAGTTGGTAGTTGGGTGCCACAGGGTTCAATCCTGGGCCCGATGCTTTTTAATTTGAGAAGTGGGAAATGAAAGTAGAATCTCAATCTTTGCTGATGACACTAAGCTGTGTAAGGAAATACATACAGAGCCGGATGTAATGTATATTAATGTATAGATTGTACACACAGGAGTCCGTATAGAACACTAAGCTATGTAAGGAAATACATACAGAGCCGGATGTAATGTATATTAATGTATAGATGGTACACACAGGAGTCCATATAGAACACTAAGCTGTGTAAGGAAATACATACAGAGCCGGATGTAATGTATATTAACGTATAGATCGTACACACAGGAGTCCGTATAGAACACTAAGCTGTGTAAGGAAATACATACAGAGCCGGATGCAATGTATATTAATGTATAGATCGTACACACAGGAGTCCGTATAGAACACTAAGCTGTGTAAGGAAATACATACAGAGCCAGATGTAATGTATATTAATGTATAGATCGTACACGCAGGAGTCCATATAGAGCACTAAGCTGTGTAAGGAAATACATACAGAGCCGGATGTAATGTATATTAATGTATAGATCGTACACACAGGAGTCCGTATAGAACACTAAGCTGTGTAAGGAAATACATACAGAGCCGGATGCAATGTATATTAATGTATAGATCGTACACGCAGGAGTCCATATAGAACACTAAGCTGTGTAAGGAAATACATACAGAGCTGGATGTAATGTATATTAATGTATAGATTGTACACGCAGGAGTCCATATAGAACACTAAGCTGTGTAAGGAAATACATACAGAGCCGGATGTAATGTATATTAACGTATAGATCGTACACACAGGAGTCCGTATAGAACACTAAGCTGTGTAAGGAAATACATACAGAGCCGGATGCAATGTATATTAATGTATAGATCGTACACGCAGGAGTCCATATAGAACACTAAGCTGTGTAAGGAAATACATACAGAGCCGGATGTAATGTATATTAATGTATAGATGGTACACGCAGGAGTCCATATAGAACACTACGCTGTGTAAGGAAATACATACAGAGCCGGATGTAATGTATATTAATGTATAGATGGTACACGCAGGAGTCCATATAGAACACTAAGCTGTGTAAGGAAATACATACAGATCTGGATGTAATGTATATTAATGTATAGATCGTACACACAGGAGTCCGTATAGAACACTAAGCTGTGTAAGGAAATACATACAGGGCCGGATGTAATGTATATTAATGTATAGATCGTACACACAGGAGTCCGTATAGAACACTAAGCTGTGTAAGGAAATACAAACAGGGCCGGATGTAATGTATATTAATGTATAGATCGTACACACAGGAGTCCGTATAGAACACTAAGCTGTGTAAGGAAATACATAGAGCCGGATGTAATGTATATTAATGTATAGATAGTACACACAGGAGTCCCTATAGAACACTAAGCCGTGTAAGGAAATACATACAGGACTGGATGTAATGTATATTAATGTATAGATTGTACACACAGGAGTCCGTATAGAACACTAAGCTGTGTAAGGAAATACATACAGAGCTGGAGGTTTTCGATAAACTGAGTGAATGGGCAGAAAAGTGGCAGATGTAATTTAATGTAGATAAATGTAAGGTTGTGCATTTGGGCTGTAGAAACAAACTTGCTACATATACTCTAAATGAGAAACAACTTGGGAAATCCTCATTAGAGAAAGATTTAGGAGAACTGATAGACAATAGACTTCACAGCAGTGTGCAGAGTCACTCAGCTGCTGCAAGAGCAAATAGAGTACTAGCCTGCATAAAAAGAGGTGTAGATGCACATTCTAACCCAGACTACAGGGTCTCTCCTGAATTCCTCCTGTTCTACCCCAGACTACAGGGTCTCTCCCAAGTTCCTCCCGTTCTACCCCAGACTACAGGGTCTCTCCCGAGTTCCTCCCGTTCTACCCCAGACTACAGGGTCTCTCCCGAGTTCCTCCCGTTCTACCCCAGACTACAGGGTCTCTCCCGAGTTCCTCCCGTTCTACCCCAGACTACAGGGTCTCTCCTGAGTTCCTCCCGTTCTACCCCAGACTACAGGGTCTCTCCTGAGTTCCTCCCGTTCTACCCCAGACTACAGGGTCTCTCCTGAATTCCTCCCGTTCTACCCCAGACTACAGGGTCTCTCCTGAATTCCTCCCGTTCTACCCCAGACTACAGGGTCTCTCCTGAGTTCCTCCCGTTCTACCCCAGACTACAGGGTCTCTCCTGAGTTCCTCCCATTCTACCCCAGACTACAGGGTCTCTCCTGAGTTCCTCCCGTTCTACCCCAGACTACAGGGTCTCTCCCGAGTTCCTCCCGTTCTACCCCAGACTACAGGGTCTCTCCCGAGTTCCTCCCGTTCTACCCCAGACTACAGGGTCTCTCCTGAGTTCCTCCCGTTCTACCCCAGACTACAGGGTCTCTCCTGAATTCCTCCCGTTCTACCCCAGACTACAGGGTCTCTCCTGAATTCCTCCCGTTCTACCCCAGACTACAGGTCTCTCCTGAGTTCCTCCCGTTCTACCCCAGACTACAGGGTCTCTCCTGAATTCCTCCCGTTCTACCCCAGACTACAGGGTCTCTCCCGAGTTCCTCCCGTTCTACCCCAGACTACAGGGTCTCTCCTGAGTTCCTCCCGTTCTACCCCAGACTACAGGGTCTCTCCTGAATTCCTCCCGTTCTACCCCAGACTACAGGGTCTCTCCTGAATTCCTCCCGTTCTACCCCAGACTACAGGGTCTCTCCTGAGTTCCTCCCGTTCTACCCCAGACTACAGGGTCTCTCCTGAGTTCCTCCCGTTCTACCCCAGACTACAGGGTCTCTCCTGAGTTCCTCCCGTTCTACCCCAGACTACAGGACTCTCCTGAGTTCCTCCCGTTCTACCCCAGACTACAGGGTCTCTCCCGAGTTCCTCCCGTTCTACCCCAGACTAAAGGGTCTCTCCTGAGTTCCTCCCGTTCTACCCCAGACTACAGGGTCTCTCCTGAGTTCCTCCCGTTCTACCCCAGACTACAGGGTCTCTCCTGAATTCCTCCCGTTCTACCCCAGACTACAGGTCTCTCCTGAGTTCCTCCCGTTCTACCCCAGACTACAGGGTCTCTCCTGAGTTCCTCCCGTTCTACCCCAGACTACAGGGTCTCTCCTGAATTCCTCCCGTTCTACCCCAGACTACAGGGTCTCTCCTGAGTTCCTCCCGTTCTACCCCAGACTACAGGGTCTCTCCTGAGTTCCTCCCGTTCTACCCCAGACTACAGGGTCTCTCCCGAGTTCCTCCCGTTCTACCCCAGGCTACAGGGTCTCTCCCGAGTTCCTCCCGTTCTACCCCAGACTACAGGGTCTCTCCCGAGTTCCTCCCGTTCTACCCCAGACTACAGGGTCTCTCCCGAGTTCCTCCCGTTCTACCCCAGACTAAAGGGTCTCTCCTGAGTTCCTCCCGTTCTACCCCAGACTACAGGGTCTCTCCTGAGTTCCTCCCGTTCTACCCCAGACTACAGGGTCTCTGAGTTCCTCCCGTTCTACCCCAGACTACAGGGTCTCTCCTGATTTCCTCCCGTTCTACCCCAGACTACAGGGTCTCTCCCGAGTTCCTCCCGTTCTACCCCAGACTAAAGGGTCTCTCCTGAGTTCCTCCCGTTCTACCCCAGACTACAGGGTCTCTCCCGAGTTCCTCCCGTTCTACCCCAGACTACAGGGTCTCTCCAGAGTTCCTCCCGTTCTACCCCAGACTACAGGGTCTCTCCCGAGTTCCTCCCGTTCTACCCCAGACTACAGGGTCTCTCCCGAGTTCCTCCCGTTCTACCCCAGACTACAGGGTCTCTCCCGAGTTCCTCCCGTTCTACCCCAGACTACAGGACTCTCCCGAGTTCCTCCCGTTCTACCCCAGACTACAGGGTCTCTCCCGAATTCCTCCCGTTCTACCCCAGACTACAGGGTCTCTCCCGAATTCCTCCCGTTCTACCCCAGACTACAGGGTCTCTCCTGAGTTCCTCCCATTGTACCCCAGACTACAGGGTCTCTCCTGAATTCCTCCCGTTCTACCCCAGACTACAGGGTCTCTCCTGAATTCCTCCCGTTCTACCCCAGACTACAGGGTCTCTCCTGAGTTCCTCTCGTTCTACCCCAGACTACAGGGTCTCTCCTGAGTTCCTCCCGTTCTACCCCAGACTACAGGACTCTCCTGAGTTCCTCCCGTTCTACCCCAGACTACAGGGTCTCTCCTGAGTTCCTCCCGTTCTACCCCAGACTACAGGGTCTCTCCTGAGTTCCTCCCGTTCTACCCCAGACTACAGGGTCTCTCCTGAGTTCCTCCTGTTCTACCCCAGACTACAGGGTCTCTCCTGAGTTCCTCCTGTTCTACCCCAGACTACAGGGTCTCTCCTGAGTTCCTCCCATTGTACCCCAGACTACAGGGTCTCTCCTGAATTCCTCCCGTTCTACCCCAGACTACAGGGTCTCTCCCGAGTTCCTCCCGTTCTACCCCAGACTACAGGGTCTCTCCCGAGTTCCTCCCGTTCTACCCCAGACTACAGGGTCTCTCCCGAGTTCCTCCCGTTCTACCCCAGACTACAGGGTCTCTCCCGAGTTCCTCCCGTTCTACCCCAGACTACAGGGTCTCTCCCGAGTTCCTCCCGTTCTACCCCAGACTACAGGGTCTCTCCCGACTTCCTCCCGTTCTACCCCAGACTACAGGGTCTCTCCTGAGTTCCTCCCATTCTACCCCAGACTACAGGACTCTCCTGAGTTCCTCCCGTTCTACCCCAGACTACAGGGTCTCTCCCGAGTTCCTCCCGTTCTACCCCAGACTACAGGGTCTCTCCCGAATTCCTCCCGTTCTACCCCAGACTACAGGGTCTTTCCCGAATTCCTCCCGTTCTACCCCAGACTACAGGGTCTCTCCCAACTTCCTCCCGTTCTACCCCAGACTACAGGGTCTCTCCCGACTTCCTCCCGTTCTACCCCAGACTACAGGGTCTCTCCTGAATTCCTCCCGTTCTACCCCAGACTACAGGGTCTCTCCTGAATTCCTCCCGTTCTACCCCAGACTACAGGGTCTCTCCTGAGTTCCTCCCGTTCTACCCCAGACTACAGGGTCTCTCCTGAGTTCCTCCCGTTCTACCCCAGACTACAGGGTCTCTCCTGAATTCCTCCCGTTCTACCCCAGACTACAGGACTCTCCTGAGTTCCTCCTGTTCTACCCCAGACTACAGGGTCTCTCACCTCCACATGTTCTGCAGACGTCGAGCCCCGGAGCGATCCTCATCCAGTACCACATTTTCAATGTTATTGGCTGTAGGTAAAAGGGTTACACTTGTTAGAGGAACCTGCAGCCCAACATCAATCCACGTACCCAGAGAGGAGCCAGGTAACTAGCTGGCACCGATTAACCCTGTATCCAACTCTGAGAGAGACGTGGAACCAACTGGTGAACACCAAATACAGAAATTACTGAAAACAACACCAAAATACGGACAAAACAATGAGATCTGCTGATGACAGATACAAACAATCCCAGGAAATTCACTATACAGGCCTCATCTTCACCTGGAACAGACCAGCTGTACAAGAGGCGCAAATAAGTCTTCACATTGATTTAAATGGGGCTTTTAACCCTTTGAATTCTAGAATGGTGTCCAGGACATCTGTAAGCAATGTGTTGAAAACATCTATAGGATTTGCAGTATTAACTCCTGTTTATATCAGCAGGATCCCACCAGTGGTAATTTGAACACAAGGCCTGTATTTGGGTTCTAGGTTCATGGAAAAGGGGATATTTCTGTATCTGCTAATAAATCTTACTCTTAGTTCATGAGGAACATGGAAACCACGGGGGTTATGTATCTTCCTCCAGGAGGGCAGGGCAGTTAAACTTAAAATGTCTGAGGTGCAAACTCCCTCCTCCCTTCCACTTAATACTCGCTCGGACATACTCCTTTATAACAAGTAACATAGCTGAAAGACGAGAAACAGAAGAAAGGGAATTCCCTGAACCAAAGAAGCCAAGAGGACTACCGTGCCAGGGACTCGAACTGCTGTTCTTTTCAGAAGGCAAATACTGTATTCCACATGGACGAAGAGAAAAATATTTATGTTAGTACAAAAAAATCCCCATTTCTCTGTTGTCCACTTTGGAACACAGGAACCATAGGGATACACCAAAAGAATCCACCAAGATTCCAAGAAAGAAAGAAACCATTCAAACACAGACAAGTCGCAACAGAAGTAGACCGGTACAACAACATGAACCTCAGGTACCAACAGACTCCAGCACTGCACCCCAAAGAACATGAACACAGCACTGGCCAAAAAGCATATACATAATGCTATCTGCACAGGCACAACAGAGCTGGCAGTGTGCCTGGTGCCAGTCAAGGCCAGCACATTAACATGGTAATAGTTAAATGTGTGGTGGAACAACCACACTGCTGCCTCACACAACACCCCAGCAGAAACAGGATTCTTATCGAACTACTGCAATGTGCAGTAACCCAAAAAGGGGCACAGGCTTCTTCTTGAGAACATATCACCACAAAATAGGTTATTCTAGTGCTCAGGAACTATTTCAAAGATGTCAGAATAAAAGTATGTAAATAACACTTAATTATTATGTAAAGTGTACTATAATTATACATACAGGTAAAACAGGTGAAATAATAGAACTTTAAAAAGCATATACACCCAATAAAAGGAATACAGAAAAGCAAAAAAAAATAAAAAAAGATGGTTTATAGCAGTTTTAATTAATTCAGTTTGAATCACCCCAGGTGACTCCAAAATACAAGCAGTACACGGTTCCTTATAGGCTCTTCAATATATATTTCCTTTTCACTCCTGAGGTCGCTGCCCGTTCCACACTAGTGGATTATGTGAGATTCAGTAACTGTAAAACAACAAAAGGACAGGGGCACAGGACCCTCCAACAGCACAACCTGTAAGGTCACGTATAGATCCCCAAATGTAAAACTGCTTACCAGATCACTGATAAACCCCAGCACTGTGTATTTCATGTGCATCACCTCTCCACAGGATGTTCTTGTAGTCAAATTTCAGTATTCAGGACTCAATATTTTGCATAAACAGATCTTTATTTTCAATAAATAAATTAATATATATATATGCCCAATGTGTTCAGTGCCTATACTGGCACTTTTCCAAGGGCTCAAACAGTAAAAAGTATTGTTAATCAATAAAAGCCTAGAAGTGCTACAAGATATAGGTCGAGAACATATGGTTGGTGAATGGTCACCTTAATCCAAGAAGCCACTGTCACCTTAGACACAAACTGGCTTGCAACAGAGCCCTCAAGGTTGACAAAAAGCTAACCACATTTCCAAAAAGGCTGCATGTGATGAAGATTGTACCTCAAGCACCAGAACACACCCAGGACATGAAGGTCCTGCTTCTATTAGACAGACCTGGACAGAGAAAGAAGAACAAATTCCTGGTTGAACGGAAACTTGCAAACAAAGGGAGGAATCGTACAGGAGACTGCACAACAACATCCTTCTCTGCAAGGAGGACCAGAAAAAGAGGCTTACAAGAAAGCCTGAAATTCAGCCACCCTCCCAACTGACACAATAGCTAAAACAAAGGCTGCGCTGGAGGCAAGGGCTTAAAAGAAGCAGTCTGAAGTTCTTCCAAGAACCAGGTTCAAATCCCGCAGATGCAGAAAGACAGGGTATGAAATCAAATCCATAACAACCCTAAGCTGAAAAAGGAAACCTGTCATGACAATTACCCTGTTTGGGATAACCAAAGGCCATTCCGAGGACAGATAGGGCCTATGAAGCCATCAACAAATGTCTGCCTTCATCCGGTCAGACATGACACAAATGTGACACTGTTGCCTGGACCAATTCATGAAAAGTGATTGCCTCTAGAGCAAAGACTAGGTAGCCTACTACCTTCCTTTACTCCCACACCAGCTGATGGCTGAAATACTGCCTGAGCCACCAGGAGGGACAAAAGAATCTTGTCGTCCGGTAGAGAAACCTTCCCAATAAAAGCGATGACTCATGACAAGCGAAAAGGAGGACCTGGGAGGGAACCAGAGATGATTTCCTGAGATTGAGAACCTAACCGTGCTGCTTGGAAATGAGAGTAACTCTGGACATAAAGAAACAACATGGAGGAAGGCACTATGTGATACCCTTCAAAAATTATCCACAAAACCCACTGTTCCACCACAGAAATGTCCCACTTGCTGTGAAAAACACATAGGCTTCCTATTGTCCGAGACTGACCAGACCCCATCAAGTCATTCCGAGTTGGGCTTGTCAGCTTCTTGGGGTTTGGGATGGAACGCAACCAGGTAGTCGAGGGAATCTGTGCCCTGGATGAGTACCCATACTGGTGAGGGTAACAAAAACCATGTGTATTCTATGGAAAAAGGGAACTTTTAGGAGTAACCTGAGGCAACAAACTACTCTTGCCTCCGGTGCTGTGACCGATATCCTTCTCCAATTCTGGGCCAAACAGCTGTGAATAAGAGAGGGAACCTCCGTCTCAGATATGGTTTTGTTCAAGTGCCCTGCCCTCCCAGAGAAGGGAGATTTACTGCCCATGGTTCATATGTTCCACATGGGATGTAAGAGAAATTCTAATTCACATTTAAAGCCAATTTTAGAAATCAGACTGCCAGTCTGTACCATATTTTATTATATAAGCAAGTCTTATGGCTTAAACTGGTGTGTGTAGATTTTTGTTTAACGCTGTATCTACCACCATATTATATATATAATAAAATATATACATACACAGTTTGAATGCCAGTCTGTGCCATATGCCTACAGTCTGATTGCCAGTCCATACTACTTACACACAGTGACTGCCAGTCAGTATTGTGTATACACACACACACACACACACACACACAAATACAGACTGTACTATATACATATACATAGCCTGTATGTATACAACAGGGTCTGGTAATTATAAAACAGACTGGTATTGTATACAGTGACTGCCGGTCAGTGTTCTACACAGTGAGTACAGAACCACTTACAGACCAATTACACAGACATATTGGTAAGACTCTGATCATTAATTACAGTGACTGATAATGTATTATTTATGAGACCTATGTTGTGCACTTTTCCATTCTTGTTCGGACGCTGTCACCATTTCTGTCTAAACCTTGTGCGTTTAATTCCTGTTCTATTGTTGACTGTTTCATAGACTACAGGTGCATTAAGTATATTGTACATTAACTAGTAACATATCATGTGCAACACCCCACTCCGTACCCATCCTGGTTAAACCCCAACCAACTGCACTGACATCCAGAGTCAGGCAGGGAAGCACCAGTACGACTGCAAACACTCACCTACAAGTTCCTCCTCTGTGAGCAGTGATGAGCCGAGAGAGAATGGAGCAAAACATAGCAGCAAAACCAATCACGATGGGAGAGGAGGGACCGGAAACGGGAAAAATTATAATGTATGGTAACAAAATGCAATATGGAGAGGAAAGGAGTAAGAGAACAAGGAATGTGGATAGAGAGAAGACACCTCTAGTGATTAAAGGGAGATGGGGAGAAGGGATGTCAGGAAAGGAAGAGAGAGGAAAGGACAGAGGCGCGGGGGTCTGCGTGATAGGACAGAGGCACGGGGGTCCGGGTGATGACAGGACAGAGGAGTGGGGTCTAGGTAAGAAAATGGAACAGAGTACAAGGAGAGAGAAGGATACAGGTGGGGACAGTGGAGGGGGACTTAGAAAAGTAGACGAAAGTAACTGGGACAGAGTCGGAGGGATAGAGCGAGAAGTGCAGTGGAGTAAAGTGAGGTGGTGCATGAAAGGGAAAATAAAAAGCATACAGCAGAGAGATGAGTGTGTGTGGTGCACGTGTGAGAGAGACTGCACATGTATCACACAATAGCAGGGCAGAGACAGTACACACTGAAGAAGAGAAATGGAGCACAGGGTGTAGAACAAACAGCTCTCATAATAAAACATGAAGCCAAACACACACCCTCCTCATCCAATCGTGAGGCAACATGTACACAACAGGACAATACGTACATACAAACTATACCAACTGAACACACTTCTACTCCATCACACAAACATCAAACACGTATGTGCAGACACAACTGCCCAACACATATGCACACATACACACACAAGTAGAGAGAAAGTTCATTACCAGAAACTGAGAGAAGGCATGAAAGGAAATGAAAAAAGGAAAAAAAAATACAGGCTGAGTTGGGGTACCTTCACTGTTAAACTGGCACACCAAAATATCACCCCATTCATTATCACAAGACAACAAAATGAAGCTAGCACTCATGCAATTTCCCCCACACAGGGCTCCCGTCAGGCGAGTCCCTTCGTACAACACACAACTCCCGGCTGAAGAGTGCACGCGCGCGCGCACACACAGACAGAGACACACACACACACAGACAGACAGAGACAGACACACACACACACACACACACACACACACACACACCGACAGTTGAGTATACAGGCCAGTCCCCTCGCACAGCACAAAGCTCCCGTCAGGCCAGTCCCCTCGCACAGCGCACACACCGCTCCCGCCAGGCCAGTCCCCTCGCACAGCGCACACACCGCTCCCGCCAGGCCAGTCCCCTCGCACAGCGAACACACCGCTCCCGCCGGCCAGTCCCCTCGCACAGCACACACACCGCTCCCGCCGGGCCAGTCCCCTCGCACAGCGCACACACCGCTCCCGCCGGGCCAGTCCCCTCGCACAGCGCACACACCGCTCCCGCCAGGCCAGTCCCCTCGCACAGCGCACACACCGCTCCCGCCGGGCCTGTCCCCTCGCACAGCGCACACACCGCTCCCATCAGGCCAGTCCCCTCGCACAGCGCACACACCGCTCCCATCAGGCCAGTCCCCTAGCACAGAGCACACACCGCTCCCGTCAGGCCAGTCCCCTCGCACAGTGCACTCACCGCTCCCGTCAGGCCAGTCCCCTCGCACAGCGCACACACCGCTCCCGTCAGGCCAGTCCCCTCGCACAGCGCACACGCCGCTCCCGCCAGGCCAGTCCCCTCGCACAGCGCGCACACCACTCCCGTCAGGCAAGTCCCCTCGCACAGCGCACACACCACTCCCGTCAGGCAAGTCCCCTCGCACAGCGCACACACCACTCCCGTCAGGCAAGTCCCCTCGCACAGCGCACACACCGCTCCCGTCAGTCCCCTCGCACAGCGCACACACCACTCCCGTCAGGCAAGTCCCCTCGCACAGCGCCACTGTCAGGAAAGTCCCCTCATACAGAGCAGACATACCGCTCCCGACTGACGAGTCCACCTTGTACAGGGCTCACAAACACACGCAGGCAGGTCCCCTTGAACAGTACAGACACACACAACTCCTGCAAGGCTGTCTCCTCATACAACACGCCCTACATACACAAACTACACCCAGTAGGTCTGTTCTCACACACATGTGCGCGAGAGAGAGAAGACCATCTCAAAAACACAACACACACTATACCTTTTTCCAAAATGTCTTCGGCTCCATCTTCCCACTGATCTTCATCTTCATATTCATCATCAACATCTGAGCAGAGAGGAAACATCTGATTAGTCAGAGACCAGCTCCCCCACCCCCTTGATTAGAGATGCATGCCCCCACGATTAGAGACATGTGTAGTCACACCCCAATAATTTAAGAAGTGAAAGCCTCACCCCGGTGATTAGATGCACACACTCGCGCCTGTGATTAGAGACAATGCACTTCCATATAACCCACCCACACCAATGTGATTCACTAGAGACGCCTGCCCCCACATCCGCTGGTGATTAATCAGAGAGATGTGCCCCCACATCCCTAACCCCACCCCCTTTATGATTAACCACAGGGTTACATTTTCATACCGGCCTCATCCAGGATAAATCCTCCATGCCGTGGTTTTTTCCGAGGCCGGTCATCATCATCCTCTTCTTCCTCTTCGTCATACTCCTCCTCATCCTCTTCCTCTACTTCTTCCTCCTCCCCCTTCTCACTGCCGGCAGCACTGACTCTCTCCTCCTCCACTTCCTGCAGTAACACATACACAATCACACCATGACCATGTCCTCCTGCACTATCACTTACCGTGACTCTTCTCCTATACTTCCTACAGTAACACCACACAATCACACCATGAACATCTCCTCCTGCACTAACACTCACTGTGACTCTTCTCCTATACTTCCTACAGTAACACCACACAATCACACCATGAACATCCCCTCCTGCACTATCACTCACCGTGACTCTTCTCCTATACTTCCTACAGTAACACCACACAATCACACCATGAACATCTCCTCCTGCACTAACACTCACCGTGACTCTTCTCCTATACTTCCTACAGTAACACCACACAATCACACCATGACCATGTCCTCCTGCACTATCACTTACCGTGACTCTTCTCCTATACTTCCTACAGTAACACCACACAATCACACCATGAACATCTCCTCCTGCACTAACACTCACCGTGACTCTCTCCTGCTATACTTCCTGTAGTAACATACAAAATCACACCATGACCCTCTAACTCCTGCACTAACAGTCACTGTGACTCCCTCCTCCACCACTTCCTGCAGTAACACATACACAATCACACCATGACCCTCTCATCCTGCACTAACACTCACTGTGACTCTCTGCTCCTATACTTTCTGCAGTAACACATACACACATCACAACATGGCCCTCTCCTCTTGCACTAACACTCACTGTGACTCTCTGCTCCTATACTTTCTGCAGTAACACATACACACACATCACAACATGGCCCTCTCCTCCTGCACTAACACTCACTGTAACTCTTTCCTCCTCCACCAACACATATAGACTTCCCTCCTACACTAACACACTATGACTGTCTTCTCCACCTCCTGCATTAACATACATGCATGCACACACACACCATGACAATCTCCTCCTCCAGCAAGCAACTCCCTTTGTCACACTTTACTTTCACTTGCCTCATTCTCCTCCACCTCCTCGGCCTCACTGCTGCGATCACTTTCCTCCTCAGAGAAGTTGCTGTCCTCACTGTCTGACATGGTCGCCTGTTGCTGTGATGAATAGCAATACGCTCTGTGGGAGGAACAAACACAGCGGTACTCATCACACTGCTCACAGGAGATCTTGGAAACAAGATATTAATTATATATTATATATACACACACACACACACACTATAACAAGGTGTTGTGTAACACTATTCCAATATAACACATTATGTTCTATGGCACCAGTCACTTCTGTGAACTACACCTAAAGATCACAGGTGAAGGCAGATATAAATTACTCCATCCAAAGCTGAACTATAATTCTATAACCATCATTTACCACATACATGGTTTAGCAGTTTAATGTGAATCACAGGCATAGATATAGGAAGCACCTCCACCACGTAGAATATAAATGACAGTTGTGAGTCCCAGGCAAGAAATACAGGTCGACTTGCTGGATAGGTGCAGTGAAGGAGCATCTCTACAAGCTCACAAATATAGCTATCTGCAAAGGTAGAAACTCACGTACTTCCATCCAAAAAAAGCAAGAAGAACCCAGTCACAAAATAAACAATAATTTATCCCTAGTAATTAAAAAGTGTCTGAAGTCTATACCATACACAAAAACAAGGAGAGACTTACAGTACATGAGAACGCATATGGCAGGGAGACTTCAGACACATTTTAATTGCTACAAATAAAGTATTGCTGATTTTATGAATGGGTTCTTCGTGATTTGTTTGGAGGGAAGTGTACGAGTTTCTACATCTGCAGATTGCTACAACTCCCATCATCCCTGCCCTGTCAGTCTAGATAGAGGTAGTGGGGGATGGTATACAGATTATACATATAAGAAGTCATTGTATATAGAGGTAGTTTATATGACACGCAATAATCATACCTGGAAACTCTCAGGGTTTGACCCCGAGACTCAGGGTTTTGACCCAAATCTCAGGGTCTCAGATTGAAGGGCCAAATTCTCAGGGTGAGAGGTGTCTGTGTGTGACCTGCTATATGAATTCCCCCAATTAAATGTTTCTTTAGCCTCTAAACTGGTGTCATTAGTACCAGAAAGACAGTGGGAGATGTCCTATTTCTCCTGTTTGTGTTCAGGCAGTGAGTTATACAAACTGTAGCATGTAAAATGTCCCTCACACACTGACCGGAGCACCTCTGTGTTAGAGTAGGCACATATCTCATAAAATCTACATTATGGGAAGCTTTAATATTTCAAAGATCACAGGGTCAGTTCATCTTGAAACTTCCCAGGTATGGCAATAAGTCAGTGTATATAGAGGTAGTGGTCTGATATACAGATGGCTACAGGGGTAGAGAGGGGTGATATACATACCTGGGAACTTTCAAAACGAGCTGACCCTGAGACTGTGTAAATATTAACCCTTACATTTCCCATAGTATATATTATACGCAATATATCTCTGATCGCTGTAATCGAGAGTCACTCCAATCAGCATTCAAGCAGCCACTAATACACAACAACTTACAGATATCACTGCATGAACACACACAGATCAAGCAGGACGTCTCCCTCTGTCTTCCTGGTACAAGTGGTACCAATTTAGAGACTAAAGAAGCAGTTAACAAGAGCAGAATATATAACAGGTAGCACTGAACTCTCTCACCCTGAGATTTTGCCTCTTCACCCCGAGACCCTGAGATTTGGGCCAAAACCATGAGTTTCAGGATCAAACCCTGAGAGTTCCCAGGTATGGTGATATACAGATGGATATAGAGGTAATGGGGGTGATAAACAGATGGGTATAGAGGTAATGGAGGTGATAAACAGATGGGTATAGAGGTAATGGAGGTGATATACAGATGGATATAGAGGTAATGGGGGTGATATACAGATGGATATAGAGGTAATGGGGGTGATATACAGATGGATATAGAGGTAATGGGGGTGATGTACAGATGGATATAAAGGTAATGGGGGTGATATACAGATGGATATAGAGGTAATGGGGGTGATATACAGATGGATATAGAGGTAATGGGGGTGATATACAGATGGATATAGAGGTAATGGGGGTGATATACAGATGGATATAAAGGTAATGGGGGTGATATACAGATGGATATAAAGGTAATGGGGGTGATATACAGATGGATATAAAGGTAATGGGGGTGATATACAGATGGATATAAAGGTAATGGGGGTGATATACAGATGGATATAGAGGTAATGGGGGTGATATACAGATGGATATAGAGGTAATGGGGGTGATATACAGATGGATATAGAGGTAATGGGGGTGATATACAGATGGATATAAAGGTAATGGGGGTGATATACAGATGGATATAGAGGTAATGGGGGTGATATACAGATGGATATAAAGGTAATGGGGGTGATATACAGATGGATATAGAGGTAATGGGGGTGATATACAGATGGATATAAAGGTAATGGAGATGATATACAGATGGATATAGGGGTAATGGAGGTGATGTACAGATGGATATAGAGGTAATGGAGATGATATACAGATGGATATAGGGGTAATGGAGGTGATGTACAGATGGATATAGAGGTAATGGAGGTAATATACAGATGGATATAGAGGTAATGGAGGTGATATACAGATGTGTATATATAAGAAGTGACATGTATACAGAGGTAGTGTGGGGGTGATTTATATATGTAGTGGGGGTGACATACACATGTACATAAGGAATAGATTTATATAAGGTATAGAGAGGTGTCTGTTGGTTATATACAGAACAATACGCACGTTATCAGGTTTAAACACATAAAAATATAATAAAATTACCTTTTAATCCGTCACTTTTCTGCTCCGGGATCTGAGATCCACTCGCTGCAGGTACTTCCGATTGGACACCACTTCCGGTTCCTGTGTGTGTTTCCGAAGCCTAAAGACTCTGTCGGTGACGACGGCGAAGTCTCAGTGCGATGGGGTGATTATGATTTAGGAGGGACGTATCGGTCTATGTGTATAACCCCTCTCTGTGCAGTTCGGATGGATTAGAATGTACTTCCGGTTCATCTAGTTGTCTTTAACTTCCGGTCCCTCTAGTTGCCGACAACTTCCGGTTTCTAGTGCGCGTTCACACCGTTTATTTATGTATTTTTGTGTTTCCTTTCGGAGTCTGTTTACTTCGCCTGTTCTCCCTGATAGAACAGTGTCCTTCTGTTATAGTACTACAACTCCCAGCATCCCCTGCTACACAGGCTATATAACTACTCACAGGGAGGGGATGCCTATTGTATGATAAATACCATTATATACAGTAACGTATACAGTAATGGAGGACAGACCCGGTCCTGGTATAGAATATAAGAATCCAGTCTGTTTATACACAGTAACGTATACAGTAATGGAGGACAGACCCGGTCCTGGTATAGAATATAAGAATCCTGTCTGTTTATACACAGTAACGTATACAGTAATGGAGGACAGACCCGGTCCTGGTATAGAATATAAGATTCCTGTCTGTTTATACACAGTAACGTATACAGTAATGGAGGACAGACCAGGTCCTGGTATAGAATATAAGAATCCTGTCTGTTTATACACAGTAACGTATACAGTAATGGAGGACAGACCCGGTCCTGGTATAGAATATAAGAATCCGGTCTGTTTATACACAGTAACGTATACACTAATGGAAGACAGACCCGGTCCTGGTATAGAATATAAGAATCCAGTCTGTTTATACACAGTAACGTATACACTAATGGAGGACAGACCCGGTCCTGGTATAGAATATAAGAATCCGGTCTGTTTATACACAGTAACGTATACACTAATGGAAGACAGACCCGGTCCTGGTATAGAATATAAGAATCCTGTCTGTTTATACACAGTAACGTATACAGTAATGGAGGACAGACCCGGTCCTGGTATAGAATATAAGAATCCGGTCTGTTTATACACAGTAACGTATACAGTAATGGAGGACAGACCCGGTCCTGGTATAGAATATAAGAACCCGGTCTGTTTATACACAGTAACATATACAGTAATGGAGGACAGACCCGGTCCTGGTATAGAATATAAGAATCCGGTCTGTTTATACACAGTAACATATACAGTAATGGAGGACAGACCCGGTCCTGGTATAGAATATAAGAATCCAGTCTGTTTATACACAGTAACGTATACAGTAATGGAGGACAGACCCGGTCCTGGTATAGAATATAAGAATCCGGTCTGTTTATACACAGTAACGTATACAGTAATGGAGGACAGACCCGGTCCTGGTATAGAATATAAGAATCCAGTCTGTTTATACACAGTAACGTATACAGTAATGGAGGACAGACCAGGTCCTGGTATAGAATATAAGAATCCTGTCTGTTTATACACAGTAACGTATACAGTAATGGAGGACAGACCCGGTCCTGGTATAGAATATAAGAATCCGGTCTGTTTATACACAGTAACGTATACACTAATGGAGGAAAGACCCGGTCCTGGTATAGAATATAAGAATCCGGTCTGTTTATACACAGTAACGTATACAGTAATGGAGGACAGACCCGGTCCTGGTATAGAATATAAGAATCCAGTCTGTTTATACACAGTAACGTATACAGTAATGGAGGACAGACCCGGTCCTGGTATAGAATATAAGAATCCTGTCTGTTTATACACAGTAACGTATACAGTAATGGAGGACAGACCCGGTCCTGGTATAGAATATAAGAATCCGGTCTGTTTATACACAGTAACGTATACAGTAATGGAGGAAAGACCCGGTCCTGGTATAGAATATAAGAATCCGGTCTGTTTATACACAGTAACGTATACAGTAATGGAGGACAGACCCGGTCCTGGTATAGAATATAAGAATCCAGTCTGTTTATACACAGTAACGTATACAGTAATGGAGGACAGACCCGGTCCTGGTATAGAATATAAGAATCCGGTCTGTTTATACACAGTAACGTATACAGTAATGGAGGACAGACCCGGTCCTGGTATAGAATATAAGAATCCGGTCTGTTTATACACAGTAACGTATACAGTAATGGAGGAAAGACCCGGTCCTGGTATAGAATATAAGAATCCGGTCTGTTTATACACAGTAACGTATACACTAATGGAGGACAGACCCGGTCCTGGTATAGAATATAAGAATCCGGTCTGTTTATACACAGTAACGTATACAGTAATGGAGGAAAGACCCGGTCCTGGTATAGAATATAAGAATCCTGTCTGTTTATACACAGTAACGTATAAAGTAATGGAGGACAGACCCGGTCCTGGTATAGAATATAAGAATCCAGTCTGTTTATACACAGTAACGTATACAGTAATGGAGGACAGACCCGGTCCTGGTATAGAATATAAGAATCCGGTCTGTTTATACACAGTAACGTATACAGTAATGGAGGACAGACCCGGTCCTGGTATAGAATATAAGAATCCAGTCTGTTTATACACAGTAACGTATACAGTAATGGAGGACAGACCCGGTCCTGGTATAGAATATAAGAATCCGGTCTGTTTATACACAGTAACATATACAGTAATGGAGGACAGACCCGGTCCTGGTATAGAATATAAGAATCCTGTCTGTTTATACACAGTAACGTATACAGTAATGGAGGAAAGACCCAGTCCTGGTATAGAATATAAGAATCCAGTCTGTTTATACACAGTAACGTATACAGTAATGGAGGACAGACCCGGTCCTGGTATAGAATATAAGAATCCTGTCTGTTTATACACAGTAACGTATACAGTAATCATACCTGGGAACTTTTAAAACAGGGTTACCCGGAGGGTAACCCTGTCAATGCCGACCTGGGATGAAAATGACGCGATTTGCGTCATAAAAGGGGCGTGGCTTAGCAGCGGAGGGGGGCGGAACAAAAAAAAACCCTGAAAAATGTATGGAAGAGGGCGGGGAGTGGGAGGAACCGGGCGGGACGGAGCACAAGTGGGCAGAGTTTCTATTTAAACTCTGCCCACCCGGCGATCCACACATTGCCCCGGAGACCCGGTAATTCAGTCTGAAATCCGGAGTCTCCGGGGCAAAACCGGAGAGTTCCCAGGTATGACAGTAATGGAGGAAAGACCCGGTCCTGGTATAGAATATAAGAATCCAGTCTGTTTATACACAGTAACGTATACAGTAATGGAGGACAGACCCGGTCCTGGTATAGAATATAAGAATCCGGTCTCTTTATACACAGTAACATATACAGTAATGGAGGACAGACCCGGTCCTGGTATAGAATATAAGAATCCTGTCTGTTTATACACAGTAACGTATACAGTAATGGAGGACAGACCCGGTCCTGGTATAGAATATAAGAATCCTGTCTGTTTATACACAGTAACGTATACAGTAATGGAGGACAGACCCGGTCCTGGTATAGAATATAAGAATCCGGTCTCTTTATACACAGTAACATATACAGTAATGGAGGACAGACCCGGTCCTGGTATAGAATATAAGAATCCTGTCTGTTTATACACAGTAACGTATACAGTAATGGAGGACAGACCCGGTCCTGGTATAGAATATAAGAATCCTGTCTGTTTATACACAGTAACGTATACAGTAATGGAGGAAAGACCCGGTCCTGGTATAGAATATAAGAATCCTGTCTGTTTATACACAGTAACGTATACAGTAATGGAGGACAGACCCGGTCCTGGTATAGAATATAAGAATCCTGTCTGTTTATACACAGTAACGTATACAGTAATGGAGGACAGACCCGGTCCTGGTATAGAATATAAGAATCCGGTCTGTTTATACACAGTAACGTATACAGTAATGGAGGAAAGACCCGGTCCTGGTATAGAATATAAGAATCCAGTCTGTTTATACACAGTAACGTATACAGTAATGGAGGACAGACCCGGTCATGGTATAGAATATAAGAATCCAGTCTGTTTATACACAGTAACGTATACCCTAATGGAGGAAAGACCCGGTCCTGGTATAGAATATAAGAATCCTGTCTGTTTATACACAGTAACGTATACAGTAATGGAGGACAGACCCGGTCCTGGTATAGAATATAAGAATCCTGTCTGTTTATACACAGTAACGTATACAGTAATGGAGGACAGACCCGGTCCTGGTATAGAATATAAGAATCCGGTCTGTTTATACACAGTAACGTATACAGTAATGGAGGACAGACCCGGTCCTGGTATAGAATATAAGAATCCAGTCTGTTTATACACAGTAACGTATACAGTAATGGAGGACAGACCCGGTCCTGGTATAGAATATAAGAATCCGGTCTCTTTATACACAGTAACATATACAGTAATGGAGGACAGACCCGGTCCTGGTATAGAATATAAGAATCCTGTCTGTTTATACACAGTAACGTATACAGTAATGGAGGACAGACCCGGTCCTGGTATAGAATATAAGAATCCTGTCTGTTTATACACAGTAACGTATACAGTAATGGAGGACAGACCCGGTCCTGGTATAGAATATAAGAATCCGGTCTCTTTATACACAGTAACATATACAGTAATGGAGGACAGACCCGGTCCTGGTATAGAATATAAGAATCCTGTCTGTTTATACACAGTAACGTATACAGTAATGGAGGACAGACCCGGTCCTGGTATAGAATATAAGAATCCTGTCTGTTTATACACAGTAACGTATACAGTAATGGAGGACAGACCCGGTCCTGGTATAGAATATAAGAATCCTGTCTGTTTATACACAGTAACGTATACAGTAATGGAGGACAGACCCGGTCCTGGTATAGAATATAAGAATCCGGTCTGTTTATACACAGTAACGTATACAGTAATGGAGGAAAGACCCGGTCCTGGTATAGAATATAAGAATCCAGTCTGTTTATACACAGTAACGTATACAGTAATGGAGGACAGACCCGGTCATGGTATAGAATATAAGAATCCAGTCTGTTTATACACAGTAACGTATACAGTAATGGAGGACAGACCCGGTCCTGGTATAGAATATAAGAATCCTGTCTGTTTATACACAGTAACGTATACAGTAATGGAGGACAGACCCGGTCCTGGTATAGAATATAAGAATCCGGTCTGTTTATACACAGTAACGTATACAGTAATGGAGGACAGACCCGGTCCTGGTATAGAATATAAGAATCCTGTCTGTTTATACACAGTAACGTATACAGTAATGGAGGACAGACCCGGTCCTCGTATAGAATATAAGAATCCGGTCTGTTTATACACAGTAACGTATACAGTAATGGAGGACAGACCCGGTCCTGGTATAGAATATAAGAATCCGGTCTGTTTATACACAGTAACATATACAGTAATGGAGGACAGACCCGGTCCTGGTATAGAATATAAGAATCCAGTCTGTTTATACACAGTAACGTATACAGTAATGGAGGACAGACCCGGTCCTGGTATAGAATATAAGAATCCTGTCTGTTTATACACAGTAACATATACACTAATGGAGGACAGACCCGGTCCTGGTATAGAATATAAGAATCCAGTCTGTTTATACACAGTAACGTATACACTAATGGAGGACAGACCCGGTCCTGGTATAGAATATAAGAATCCGGTCTGTTTATACACAGTAACATATACAGTAATGGAGGACAGACCCGGTCCTGGTATAGAATATAAGAATCCGGTCTGTTTATACACAGTAACGTACACAGTAATGGAGGACAGACCCGGTCCTGGTATAGAATATAAGAATCCAGTCTGTTTATACACAGTAACGTATACAGTAATGGAGGACAGACCCGGTCCTGGTATAGAATATAAGAATCCAGTCTGTTTATACACAGTAACGTATACAGTAGTGGAGGACAGACCCGGTCCTGGTATAGAATATAAGAATCCGGTCTGTTTATACACAGTAACATATACAGTAATGGAGGACAGACCCGGTCCTGGTATAGAATATAAGAATCCGGTCTGTTTATACACAGTAACGTATACAGTAATGGAGGACAGACCCGGTCCTGGTATAGAATATAAGAATCCAGTCTGTTTATACACAGTAACGTATACAGTAATGGAGGACAGACCCGGTCCTGGTATAGAATATAAGAATCCAGTCTGTTTATACACAGTAACGTATACAGTAGTGGAGGACAGACCCGGTCCTGGTATAGAATATAAGAATCCGGTCTGTTTATACACAGTAACATATACAGTAATGGAGGACAGACCCGGTCCTGGTATAGAATATAAGAATCCAGTCTGTTTATACACAGTAACGTATACAGTAATGGAGGACAGACCCGGTCCTGGTATAGAATATAAGAATCCAGTCTGTTTATACACAGTAACGTATACAGTAATGGAGGAAAGACCCGGTCCTGGTATAGAATATAAGAATCCGGTCTGTTTATACACAGTAACGTATACAGTAATGGAGGACAGACCCGGTCCTGGTATAGAATATAAGAATCCGGTCTGTTTATACACAGTAACATATACAGTAATGGAGGACAGACCCGGTCCTGGTATAGAATATAAGAATCCAGTCTGTTTATACACAGTAACGTATACAGTAGTGGAGGACAGACCCGGTCCTGGTATAGAATATAAGAATCCGGTCTGTTTATACACAGTAACATATACAGTAATGGAGGACAGACCCGGTCCTGGTATAGAATATAAGAATCCAGTCTGTTTATACACAGTAACGTATACAGTAATGGAGGACAGACCCGGTCCTGGTATAGAATATAAGAATCCAGTCTGTTTATACACAGTAACGTATACAGTAATGGAGGAAAGACCCGGTCCTGGTATAGAATATAAGAATCCGGTCTGTTTATACACAGTAACGTATACAGTAATGGAGGACAGACCCGGTCCTGGTATAGAATATAAGAATCCTGTCTGTTTATACACAGTAACGTATACCCTAATGGAGGAAAGACCCGGTCCTGGTATAGAATATAAGAATCCAGTCTGTTTATACACAGTAACGTATACAGTAATGGAGGACAGACCCGGTCCTGGTATAGAATATAAGAATCCTGTCTGTTTATACACAGTAACGTATACAGTAATGGAGGAAAGACCCGGTCCTGTTATAGAATATAAGAATCCAGTCTGTTTATACACAGTAACGTATACAGTAATGGAGGACAGACCCGGTCCTGGTATAGAATATAAGAATCCGGTCTGTTTATACACAGTAACGTATACAGTAATGGAGGACAGACCCGGTCCTGGTATAGAATATAAGAATCCGGTCTGTTTATACACAGTAACGTATACAGTAATGGAGGACAGACCCGGTCCTGGTATAGAATATAAGAATCCTGTCTGTTTATACACAGTAACGTATACAGTAATGGAGGACAGACCCGGTCCTGGTATAGAATATAAGAATCCGGTCTGATTATACACAGTAACGTATACAGTAATGGAGGACAGACCCGGTCCTGGTATAGAATATAAGAATCCGGTCTGTTTATACACAGTAACGTATACAGTAATGGAGGACAGACCCGGTCCTGGTATAGAATATAAGAATCCAGTCTGTTTATACACAGTAACGTATACACTAATGGAGGACAGACCCGGTCCTGGTATAGAATATAAGAATCCTGTCTGTTTATACACAGTAACGTATACAGTAATGGAGGACAGACCCGGTCCTGGTATAGAATATAAGAATCCTGTCTGTTTATACACAGTAACGTATACAGTAATGGAGGAAAGACCCGGTCCTGGTATAGAATATAAGAATCCGGTCTGTTTATACACAGTAACGTATAAAGTAATGGAGGACAGACCCGGTCCTGGTATAGAATATAAGAATCCGGTCTGTTTATACACAGTAACGTATAAAGTAATGGAGGACAGACCCGGTCCTGGTATAGAATATAAGAATCCTGTCTGTTTATACACAGTAACGTATACAGTAATGGAGGACAGACCCGGTCCTGGTGTAGAATATAAGAATCCGGTCTGTTTATACACAGTAATGTATACAGTAATGGAGGACAGACCCGGTCCTGGTATAGAATATAAGAATCCTGTCTGTTTATACACAGTAACGTATACAGTAATGGAGGACAGACCCGGTCCTGGTGTAGAATATAAGAATCCGGTCTGTTTATACACAGTAACGTATACAGTAATGGAGGACAGACCCGGTCCTGGTGTAGAATATAAGAATCCGGTCTGTTTATACACAGTAATGTATACACTAATGGAGGACAGACCCGGTCCTGGTATAGAATATAAGAATCCGGTCTGTTTATACACAGTAACGTATACAGTAATGGAGGACAGACCCGGTCCTGGTATAGAATATAAGAATCCGGTCTGTTTATACACAGTAACGTATACAGTAATGGAGGACAGACCCGGTCCTGGTGTAGAATATAAGAATCCGGTCTGTTTATACACAGTAACGTATACAGTAATGGAGGACAGACCCGGTCCTGGTATAGAATATAAGAATCCTGTCTGTTTATACACAGTAACATATACAGTAATGGAGGACAGACCCGGTCCTGGTATAGAATATAAGAATCCAGTCTGTTTATACACAGTAACGTATACAGTAATGGAGGACAGACCCGGACCTGGTATAGAATATAAGAATCCGGTCTGTTTATACACAGTAACATATACAGTAATGGAGGACAGACCCGGTCCTGGTATAGAATATAAGAACCCTGTCTGTTTATACACAGTAACGTATACAGTAATGGAGGACAGACCCGGTCCTGGTATAGAATATAAGAATCCTGTCTGTTTATACACAGTAACGTATACAGTAATGGAGGACAGACCCGGTCCTGGTATAGAATATAAGAATCCAGTCTGTTTATACACAGTAACGTATACAGTAATGGAGGACAGACCCGGTCCTGGTATAGAATATAAGAATCCGGTCTGTTTATACACAGTAACATATACAGTAATGGAGGACAGACCCGGTCCTGGTATAGAATTATAAGAATCCGGTCTGTTTATACACAGTAACGTATACAGTAATGGAGGACAGACCCGGTCCTGGTATAGAATATAAGAATCCGGTCTGTTTATACACAGTAACGTATACAGTAATGGAGGAAAGACCCGGTCCTGGTATAGAATATAAGAATCCGGTCTGTTTATACACAGTAACGTATACAGTAATGGAGGACAGACCCGGTCCTGGTATAGAATATAAGAATCCGGTCTGTTTATACACAGTAACGTATACCCTAATGGAGGACAGACCCGGTCCTGGTATAGAATATAAGAATCCGGTCTGTTTATACACAGTAACGTATACAGTAATGGAGGACAGACCCGGTCCTGGTATAGAATATAAGAATCCGGTCTGTTTATACACAGTAACGTATACAGTAATGGAGGACAGACCCGGTCCTGGTATAGAATATAAGAATCCGGTCTGATTATACACAGTAACATATACACTAATGGAGGACAGACCCGGTCCTGGTATAGAATATAAGAATCCGGTCTGTTTATACACAGTAACGTATACAGTAATGGAGGACAGACCCGGTCCTGGTATAGAATATAAGAATCCGGTCTGTTTATACACAGTAACGTATACAGTAATGGAGGACAGACCCGGTCCTGGTATAGAATATAAGAATCCGGTCTGTTTATACACAGTAACGTATACAGTAATGGAGGACAGACCCGGTCCTGGTATAGAATATAAGAATCCTGTCTGTTTATACACAGTAACGTATACAGTAATGGAGGACAGACCCGGTCCTGGTATAGAATATAAGAATCCAGTCTGTTTATACACAGTAACGTATACAGTAATGGAGGACAGACCCGGTCCTGGTATAGAATATAAGAATCCTGTCTGTTTATACACAGTAACGTATACAGTAATGGAGGACAGACCCGGTCCTGGTATAGAATATAAGAATCCAGTCTGTTTATACACAGTAACGTATACAGTAATGGAGGACAGACCCAGTCCTGGTATAGAATATAAGAATCCAGTCTGTTTATACACAGTAACGTATACAGTAATGGAGGACAGACCCGGTCCTGGTATAGAATATAAGAATCCTGTCTGTTTATACACAGTAACGTATACACTAATGGAGGACAGACCCGGTCCTGGTATAGAATATAAGAATCCGGTCTGTTTATACACAGTAACGTATACAGTAATGGAGGACAGACCCGGTCCTGGTATAGAATATAAGAATCCGGTCTGTTTATACACAGTAACGTATACAGTAATGGAGGACAGACCCGGTCCTGGTATAGAATATAAGTATCCGGTCTGTTTATACACAGTAACGTATACAGTAATGGAGGACAGACCCGGTCCTGGTATAGAATATAAGAATCCGGTCTGTTTATACACAGTAACGTATACACTAATGGAGGAAAGACCCGGTCCTGGTATAGAATATAAGAATCCGGTCTGTTTATACACAGTAACGTATACAGTAATGGAGGACAGACCCGGTCCTGGTATAGAATATAAGAATCCGGTCTGTTTATACACAGTAACGTATACAGTAATGGAGGAAAGACCCGGTCCTGGTATAGAATATAAGAATCCGGTCTGTTTATACACAGTAACGTATACACTAATGGAGGACAGACCCGGTCCTGGTATAGAATATAAGAATCCGGTCTGTTTATACACAGTAACGTATACAGTAATGGAGGATAGACCCGGTCCTGGTATAGAATATAAGAATCCGGTCTGTTTATACACAGTAACGTATACAGTAATGGAGGACAGACCCGGTCCTGGTGTAGAATATAAGAATCCGGTCTGTTTATACACAGTAACATATACAGTAATGGAGGACAGACCCGGTCCTGGTATAGAATATAAGAATCCGGTCTGTTTATACACAGTAACGTATACAGTAATGGAGGAAAGACCCGGTCCTGGTATAGAATATAAGAATCCTGTCTGTTTATACACAGTAACGTATACAGTAATGGAGGACAGACCCGGTCCTGGTATAGAATATAAGAATCCAGTCTGTTTATACACAGTAACGTATACAGTAATGGAGGACAGACCCGGTCCTGGTATAGAATATAAGAATCCTGTCTGTTTATACACAGTAACGTATACAGTAATGGAGGACAGACCCGGTCCTGGTGTAGAATATAAGAATCCTGTCTGTTTATACACAGTAACGTATACAGTAATGGAGGACAGACCCGGTCCTGGTATAGAATATAAGAATCCTGTCTGTTTATACACAGTAACGTATACACCAATGGAGGACAGACCCGGTCCTGGTATAGAATATAAGAATCCAATCTGTTTATACACAGTAACGTATACACCAATGGAGGACAGACCCGGTCCTGGTATAGAATATAAGAATCCAATCTGTTTATACACAGTAACGTATACAGTAATGGAGGACAGACCCGGTCCTGGTATAGAATATAAGAATCCGGTCTGTTTATACACAGTAACGTATACAGTAATGGAGGACAGACCCGGTGCTGGTATAGAATATAAGAATCCGGTCTGTTTATACACAGTAACGTATACACTAATGGAGGAAAGACCCGGTCCTGGTATAGAATATAAGAACCCGGTCTGTTTATACACAGTAACGTATACAGTAATGGAGAACAGACCCGGTTCTGGTATAGAATATAAGAATCCGGTCTGTTTATATACAGTAACGTATACAGTAATGGAGGACAGACCCGGTCCTGGTATAGAATATAAGAATCCAATCTGTTTATACACAGTAACGTATACGCTAATGGAGGACAGACCCGGTCCTGGTATAGAATATAAGAATCCTGTCTGTTTATACACAGTAACGTATACAGTGATGGAGGACAGACCCGGTCCTGGTATAGAATATAAGAATCCTGTCTGTTTATACACAGTAACGTATACAGTAATGGAGGAAAGACCCGGTCCTGGTATAGAATATGAGAATCCGGTCTGTTTATACACAGTAACGTATACACTAATGGAGGAATGACCCAGTCCTGGTATAGAATATAAGAATCCAGTCTGTTTATACACAGTAACGTATACAGTAATGGAGGACAGACCCGGTCCGGGTATAGAATATAAGAATCCGGTCTGTTTATACACAGTAACGTATACAGTAATGGAGGACAGACCCGGTCCTGGTATAGAATATAATAATCCAGTCTGTTTATACACAGTAACGTATACAGTAATGGAGGACAGACCCGGTCCTGCTATAGAATATAAGAATCCGGTCTGTTTATACACAGTAACGTATACAGTAATGGAGGACAGACCCGGTCCTGGTATAGAATATAAGAATCCGGTCTGTTTATACACAGTAACGTATACAGTAATGGAGGAAAGACCCGGTCCTGGTATAGAATATAAGAATCCGGTCTGTTTATACACAGTAACGTATACAGTAATGGAGGACAGACCCGGTCCTGGTATAGAATATAAGAATCCGGTCTGTTTATACACAGTAACGTATACAGTAATGGAGGACAGACCCGGTCCTGTATAGAATATAAGAATCCGGTCTGTTTATACACAGTAACGTATACAGTAATGGAGGACAGACCCGGTCCTGGTATAGAATTATAAGAATCCTGTCTGTTTATACACAGTAACGTATACAGTAATGGAGGACAGACCCGGTCCTGGTATAGAATATAAGAATCCAGTCTGTTTATACACAGTAACGTATACAGTAATGGAGGACAGACCCGGTCCTGGTATAGAATATAAGAATCCGGTCTGTTTATACACAGTAACGTATACAGTAATGGAGGACAGACCCGGTCCTGTATAGAATTATAAGAATCCTGTCTGTTTATACACAGTAACGTATACAGTAATGGAGGACAGACCCGGTCCTGGTATAGAATATAAGAATCCGGTCTGTTTATACACAGTAACGTATACAGTAATGGAGAACAGACCCGGTCCTGGTATAGAATATAAGAATCCGGTCTGTTTATACACAGTAACGTATACAGTAATGGAGGACAGACCCGGTCCTGGTATAGAATATAAGAATCCGGTCTGTTTATACACAGTAACGTATACAGTAATGGAGGAAAGACCCGGTCCTGGTATAGAATATAAGAATCCGGTCTGTTTATACACAGTAACGTATACACCAATGGAGGACAGACCCGGTCCTGGTATAGAATATAAGAATCCTGTCTGTTTATACACAGTAACGTATACAGTAATGGAGGACAGACCCGGTCCTGGTATAGAATATAAGAATCCTGTCTGTTTATACACAGTAACGTATACAGTAATGGAGGACAGACCCGGTCCTGGTATAGAATTATAAGAATCCAGTCTGTTTATACACAGTAACGTATACAGTAATGGAGGACAGACCCGGTCCTGGTATAGAATATAAGAATCCAGTCTGTTTATACACAGTAACGTATACAGTAATGGAGGACAGACCAGGTCCTGGTGTAGAATATAAGAATCCAGTCTGTTTATACACAGTAACATATACACCAATGGAGGACAGACCCGGTCCTGGTATAGAATATAAGAATCCAATCTGTTTATACACAGTAACGTATACAGTAATGGAGGACAGACCCGGTCCTGGTATAGAATATAAGAGTCCGGTCTGTTTATACACAGTAACGTATACAGTAATGGAGGAAAGACCCGGTCCTGGTATAGAATATAAGAATCCGGTCTGTTTATACACAGTAACGTATACAGTAATGGAGGACAGACCCGGTCCTGGTATAGAATATAAGAATCCGGTCTGTTTATACACAGTAACGTATACAGTAATGGAGGACAGACCCGGTCCTGGTATAGAATATAAGAATCCGGTCTGTTTATACACAGTAACGTATACAGTAATGGAGGAAAGACCCGGTCCTGGTATAGAATATAAGAATCCGGTCTGTTTATACACAGTAACGTATACACTAATGGAGGACAGACCCGGTCCTGGTATAGAATATAAGAATCCGGTCTGTTTATACACAGTAACGTATACAGTAATGGAGGACAGACCCGGTCCTGGTATAGAATATAAGAATCCGGTCTGTTTATACACAGTAACGTACACAGTAATGGAGGACAGACCCGGTCCTGGTATAGAATATAAGAATCCGGTCTGTTTATACACAGTAACGTATACAGTAATGGAGGACAGACCCGGTCCTGGTGTAGAATATAAGAATCCGGTCTGTTTATACACAGTAACGTATACAGTAATGGAGGACAGACCCGGTCCTGGTATAGAATATAAGAATCCGGTCTGTTTATACACAGTAACGTATACAGTAATGGAGGACAGACCCGGTCCTGGTGTAGAATATAAGAATCCTGTCTGTTTATACACAGTAACGTATACAGTAATGGAGGACAGACCCGGTCCTGGTATAGAATATAAGAATCCTGTCTGTTTATACACAGTAACGTATACACCAATGGAGGACAGACCCGGTCCTGGTATAGAATATAAGAATCCAATCTGTTTATACACAGTAACGTATACACCAATGGAGGACAGACCCGGTCCTGGTATAGAATATAAGAATCCAATCTGTTTATACACAGTAACGTATACAGTAATGGAGGACAGACCCGGTCCTGGTATAGAATATAAGAATCCGGTCTGTTTATACACAGTAACGTATACACTAATGGAGGACAGACCCGGTGCTGGTATAGAATATAAGAATCCGGTCTGTTTATACACAGTAACGTATACACTAATGGAGGAAAGACCCGGTCCTGGTATAGAATATAAGAATCCTGTCTGTTTATACACAGTAACGTATACAGTAATGGAGAACAGACCCGGTTCTGGTATAGAATATAAGAATCCGGTCTGTTTATATACAGTAACGTATACAGTAATGGAGGACAGACCCGGTCCTGGTATAGAATATAAGAATCCAATCTGTTTATACACAGTAACGTATACGCTAATGGAGGACAGACCCGGTCCTGGTATAGAATATAAGAATCCTGTCTGTTTATACACAGTAACGTATACAGTGATGGAGGACAGACCCGGTCCTGGTATAGAATATAAGAATCCTGTCTGTTTATACACAGTAACGTATACAGTAATGGAGGAAAGACCCGGTCCTGGTATAGAATATAAGAATCCTGTCTGTTTATACACAGTAACGTATACACTAATGGAGGAATGACCCAGTCCTGGTATAGAATATAAGAATCCGGTCTGTTTATACACAGTAACGTATACAGTAATGGAGGACAGACCCGGTCCTGGTATAGAATATAAGAATCCGGTCTGTTTATACACAGTAACGTATACAGTAATGGAGGAAAGACCCGGTCCTGGTATAGAATATAAGAATCCGGTCTGTTTATACACAGTAACGTATACAGTAATGGAGGACAGACCCGGTCCTGGTATAGAATTATAAGAATCCTGTCTGTTTATACACAGTAACGTATACAGTAATGGAGGACAGACCCGGTCCTGGTATAGAATATAAGAATCCTGTCTGTTTATACACAGTAACATATACAGTAATGGAGGACAGACCCGGTCCTGGTATAGAATATAAGAATCCGGTCTGTTTATACACAGTAACGTATACAGTAATGGAGGACAGACCCGGTCCTGGTATAGAATATAAGAATCCGGTCTGTTTATACACAGTAACGTATACCCTAATGGAGGACAGACCCGGTCCTGGTATAGAATATAAGAATCCTGTCTGTTTATACACAGTAACGTATACAGTAATGGAGGACAGACCCGGTCCTGGTATAGAATTATAAGAATCCAGTCTGTTTATACACAGTAACGTATACAGTAATGGAGGACATCCCGGTCCTGGTATAGAATATAAGAATCCAGTCTGTTTATACACAGTAACGTATACAGTAATGGAGGACAGACCAGGTCCTGGTGTAGAATATAAGAATCCAGTCTGTTTATACACAGTAACATATACAGTAATGGAGGACAGACCCGGTCCTGGTATAGAATATAAGAATCCGGTCTGTTTATACACAGTAACGTATACACCAATGGAGGACAGACCCGGTCCTGGTATAGAATATAAGAATCCAATCTGTTTATACACAGTAACGTATACAGTAATGGAGGACAGACCCGGTCCTGGTATAGAATATAAGAATCCGGTCTGTTTATACACAGTAACATATACAGTAATGGAGGAAAGACCCGGTCCTGGTATAGAATATAAGAATCCGGTCTGTTTATACACAGTAACGTATACAGTAATGGAGCAAAGACCCGGTCCTGGTATAGAATATAAGAATCCAGTCTGTTTATACAAAGTAACATATACAGTAATGGAGGACAGACCCGGTCCTGGTATAGAATATAAGAATCCAGTCTGTTTATACAGAGTAACGTATACACCAATGGAGGACAGACCCGGTCCTGGTATAGAATATAAGAATCCAATCTGTTTATACACAGTAATGTATACAGTAATGGAGGACAGACCCAGTCCTGGTATAGAATATAAGAATCCGGTCTGTTTATACACAGTAACATATACACTAATGGAGGACAGACCCAGTCCTGGTATAGAATATAAGAATCCTGTCTGTTTATACACAGTAACGTATACAGTAATGGAGGACAGACCCGGTCCTGGTATAGAATATAAGAATCCTGTCTGTTTATACACAGTAACGTATACAGTAATGGAGGACAGACCCGGTCCTGGTATAGAATATAAGAATCCGGTCTGTTTATACACAGTAACATATACACTAATGGAGGACAGACCCAGTCCTGGTATAGAATATAAGAATCCTGTCTGTTTATACACAGTAACGTATACAGTAATGGAGGACAGACCCGGTCCTGGTATAGAATATAAGAATCCTGTCTGTTTATACACAGTAACGTATACAGTAATGGAGGACAGACCCGGTCCTGGTATAGAATATAAGAATCCGGTCTGTTTATACACAGTAACGTATACAGTAATGGAGGAAAGACCCGGTCCTGGTATAGAATATAAGAATCCGGTCTGTTTATACACAGTAACGTATACACTAATGGAGGACAGACCCGGTCCTGGTATAGAATATAAGAATCCAGTCTGTTTATACACAGTAACGTATACACTAATGGAGGAAAGACCCGGTCCTGGTATAGAATATAAGAATCCAGTCTGTTTATACACAGTAACGTATACACTAATGGAGGACAGACCCGGTCCTGGTATAGAATATAAGAATCCTGTCTGTTTATACACAGTAACGTATACAGTAATGGAGGAAAGACCCGGTCCTGGTATAGAATATAAGAATCCGGTCTGTTTATACACAGTAACGTATACAGTAATGGAGGACAGACCCGGTCCTGGTATAGAATATAAGAATCTGGTCTGTTTATACACAGTAACGTATACAGTAATGGAGGACAGACCCGGTCCTGGTATAGAATATAAGAATCCAGTCTGTTTATACACAGTAACGTATACACTAATGGAGGACAGACCCGGTCCTGGTATAGAATATAAGAATCCTGTCTGTTTATACACAGTAACATATACAGTAATGGAGGACAGACCCGGTCCTGGTATAGAATATAAGAATCCAGTCTGTTTATACACAGTAACGTATACAGTAATGGAGGACAGACCCGGTCCTGGTATAGAATATAAGAATCCGGTCTGTTTATACACAGTAACGTATACAGTAATGGAGGACAGACCCGGTCCTGGTATAGAATATAAGAATCCAGTCTGTTTATACACAGTAACGTATACAGTAATGGAGGACAGACCCGGTCCTGGTATAGAATATAAGAATCCAGTCTGTTTATACATAGTAACGTATACAGTAATGGAGGAAAGACCCGGTCCTGGTATAGAATATAAGAATCCAGTCTGTTTATACACAGTAACGTATACAGTAATGGAGGACAGACCCGGTCCTGGTATAGAATATAAGAATCCAGTCTGTTTATACACAGTAACGTATACAGTAATGGAGGACAGACCCGGTCCTGGTATAGAATATAAGAATCCAGTCTGTTTATACACAGTAACATATACAGTAATGGAGGACAGACCCGGTCCTGGTATAGAATATAAGAACCCGGTCTGTTTATACACAGTAACGTATACACTAATGGAGGAAAGACCCGGTCCTGGTCTAGAATATAAGAATCCGGTCTGTTTATACACAGTAACGTATATACTAATGGAGGAAAGACCCGGTCCTGGTCTAGAATATAAGAATCCAGTCTGTTTATACACAGTAACGTATACACTAATGGAGGACAGACCCAGTCCTGGTATAGAATATAAGAATCCTGTCTGTTTATACACAGTAACGTATACAGTAATGGAGGACAGACCCGGTCCTGGTATAGAATATAAGAATCCTGTCTGTTTATACACAGTAACGTATACAGTAATGGAGGAAAGACCCGGTCCTGGTATAGAATATAAGAATCCAGTCTGTTTATACACAGTAACGTATACAGTAATGGAGGACAGACCCGGTCCTGGTATAGAATATAAGAATCCAGTCTGTTTATACACAGTAACGTATACCCTAATGGAGGACAGACCCGGTCCTGGTATAGAATATAAGAATCCGGTCTGTTTATACACAGTAACGTATACACTAATGGAGGACAGACCCGGTCCTGGTATAGAATATAAGAATCCTATCTGTTTATACACAGTAACGTATACAGTAATGGAGGACAGACCCGGTCCTGGTCTAGAATATAAGAATCCGGTCTGTTTATACACAGTAACGTATACACTAATGGAGGACAGACCCGGTCCTGGTATAGAATATAAAAATCCAGTCTGTTTATACACAGTAACGTATACACTAATGGAGGAAAGACCCGGTCCTGGTATAGAATATAAGAATCCAGTCTGTTTATACACAGTAACGTATACACTAATGGAGGACAGACCCGGTCCTGGTATAGAATATAAGAATCCAGTCTGTTTATACACAGTAACATATACACTAATGGAGGACAGACCCGGTCCTGGTATAGAATATAAGAATCCTGTCTGTTTATACACAGTAACATATACAGTAATGGAGGACAGACCCGGTCCTGGTATAGAATATAAGAATCCAGTCTGTTTATACATAGTAACGTATACAGTAATGGAGGACAGACCCGGTCCTGGTATAGAATATAAGAATCCGGTCTGTTTATACACAGTAACGTATACAGTAATGGAGGAAAGACCCGGTCCTGGTATAGAATATAAGAATCCTGTCTGTTTATACACAGTAACGTATACAGTAATGGAGGAAAGACCCGGTCCTGGTATAGAATATAAGAATCCTGTCTGTTTATACACAGTAACGTATACAGTAATGGAGGACAGACCCGGTCCTGGTATAGAATATAAGAATCCGGTCTGTTTATACACAGTAACGTATACAGTAATGGAGGAAAGACCCGGTCCTGGTATAGAATATAAGAACCCGGTCTGTTTATACACAGTAACGTATACAGTAATGGAGGACAGACCCGGTCCTGGTATAGAATATAAGAATCCAGTCTGTTTATACACAGTAACGTATACAGTAATGGAGGAAAGACCCGGTCCTGGTATAGAATATAAGAACCCGGTCTGTTTATACACAGTAACGTATACAGTAATGGAGGACAGACCCGGTCCTGGTATAGAATATAAGAATCCGGTCTGTTTATACACAGTAACGTATACAGTAATGGAGGACAGACCCGGTCCTGGTATAGAATATAAGAATCCAGTCTGATTATACACAGTAACATATACACTAATGGAGGAAAGACCCGGTCCTGGTATAGAATATAAGAATCCTGTCTGTTTATACACAGTAACGTATACAGTAATGGAGGACAGACCCGGTCCTGGTATAGAATATAAGAATCCTGTCTGTTTATACACAGTAACGTATACAGTAATGGAGGACAGACCCGGTCCTGGTATAGAATATAAGAATCCAGTCTGTTTATACACAGTAACGTATACAGTAATGGAGGAAAGACCCGGTCCTGGTATAGAATATAAGAATCCGGTCTGTTTATACACAGTAACGTATACACCAATGGAGGAAAGACCCGGTCCTGGTATAGAATATAAGAATCCGGTCTGTTTATACACAGTAACGTATACACCAATGGAGGACAGACCCGGTCCTGGTATAGAATATAAGAATCCTGTCTGTTTATACACAGTAACGTATACAGTAATGGAGGACAGACCCGGTCCTGGTATAGAATATAAGAATCCGGTCTGTTTATACACAGTAACGTATACAGTAATGGAGGACAGACCCGGTCCTGGTATAGAATATAAGAATCCGGTCTGTTTATACACAGTAACGTATACAGTAATGGAGGACAGACCCGGTCCTGGTATAGAATATAAGAATCCTGTCTGTTTATACACAGTAACGTATACAGTAATGGAGGACAGACCCGGTCCTGGTATAAAATATAAGAATCCGGTCTGTTTATACACAGTAACGTATACACCAATGGAGGACAGACCCGGTCCTGGTATAGAATATAAGAATCCGGTCTGTTTATACACAGTAACGTATACACCAATGGAGGACAGACCCGGTCCTGGTATAGAATATAAGAATCCGGTCTGTTTATACACAGTAACGTATACACCAATGGAGGACAGACCCGGTCCTGGTATAGAATATAAGAATCCTGTCTGTTTATACACAGTAACGTATACAGTAATGGAGGACAGACCCGGTCCTGGTATAGAATATAAGAATCCGGTCTGTTTATACACAGTAACGTATACAGTAATGGAGGAAAGACCCGGTCCTGGTGTAGAATATAAGAACCCGGTCTTTTTATACACAGTAACGTATACACCAATGGAGGACAGACCCGGTCCTGGTATAGAATATAAGAATCCTGTCTGTTTATACACAGTAACGTATACAGTAATGGAGGACAGACCCGGTCCTGGTATAGAATATAAGAATCCGGTCTGTTTATACACAGTAACGTATACAGTAATGGAGGAAAGACCCGGTCCTGGTGTAGAATATAAGAACCCGGTCTGTTTATACACAGTAACGCATACAGTAATGTAGGACAGACCCGGTCCTGGTATAGAATATGAGAATCCATTCTGTTTATACACAGTAACATATACAGTAATGGAGGACAGACCCGGTCCTGGTGTAGAATATAAGAATCCTGTCTGTTTATACACAGTAACGTATACAGTAATGGAGGACAGACCCGGTCCTGGTATAGAATATAAGAACCCGGTCTGTTTATACACAGTAACGTATACAGTAATGGAGGACAGACCCGGTCCTGGTATAGAATATAAGAATCCAATCTGTTTATACACAGTAACGTATACACTAATGGAGGAAAGACCCGGTCCTGGTATAGAATATAAGAATCCGGTCTGTTTATACACAGTAACATATACACTAATGGAGGACAGACCCGGTCCTGGTATAGAATATAAGAATCCGGTCTGTTTATACACAGTAACGTATACAGTAATGGAGGACAGACCCGGTCCTGGTATAGAATATAAGAACCCGGTCTGTTTATACACAGTAACGTATACACTAATGGAGGACAGACCCGGTCCTGGTATAGAATATAAGAATCCTGTCTGTTTATACACAGTAACGTATACAGTAATGGAGGACAGACCCGGTCCTGGTATAGAATATAAGAATCCGGTCTGTTTATACACAGTAACGTATACAGTAATGGAGGACAGACCCGGTCCTGGTATAGAATATAAGAATCCGGTCTGTTTATACACAGTAACGTATACAGTAATGGAGGACAGACCCGGTCCTGGTATAGAATATAAGAATCCGGTCTGTTTATACACAGTAACGTATACAGTAATGGAGGACAGACCCGGTCCTGGTATAGAATATAAGAATCCGGTCTGTTTATACACAGTAACGTATACAGTAATGGAGGACAGACCCGGTCCTGGTATAGAATATAAGAACCCGGTCTGTTTATACACAGTAACGTATACACTAATGGAGGAAAGACCCGGTCCTGGTATAGAATGTAAGAATCCGGTCTGTTTATACACAGTAACGTATACACTAATGGAGGACAGACCCGGTCCTGGTATAGAATGTAAGAACCCGGTCTGTTTATACACAGTAACGTATACAGTAATGGAGCACAGACCCGGTCCTGGTATAGAATATAAGAACCCGGTCTGTTTATACACAGTAACGTATACACTAATGGAGGACAGACCCGGTCCTGGTATAGAATATAAGAATCCTGTCTGTTTATACACAGTAACATATACAGTAATGGAGGACAGACCCGGTCCTGGTATAGAATATAAGAACCCGGTCTGTTTATACACAGTAACGTATACAGTAATGGAGGAAATGCCCGGTCCTGGTATAGAATATAATAATCCGGTCTGTTTATACACAGTAACGTATACAGTAATGGAGGACAGACCCGGTCCTGGTATAGAATATAAGAATCCGGTCTGTTTATACACAGTAACGTATACACTAATGGAGGACAGACCCGGTCCTGGTATAGAATATAAGAACCCTGTCTGTTTATACACAGTAACGTATACAGTAATGGAGGACAGACCCGGTCCTGGTATAGAATATAAGAATCCGGTCTGTTTATACACAGTAACGTATACAGTAATGGAGGACAGACCCGGTCCTGGTATAGAATATAAGAATCCGGTCTGTTTATACACAGTAACGTATACACCAATGGAGGAAAGACCCGGTCCTGGTATAGAATATAAGAATCCGGTCTGTTTATACACAGTAACGTATACACCAATGGAGGACAGACCCGGTCCTGGTATAGAATATAAGAATCCTGTCTGTTTATACACAGTAACGTATACAGTAATGGAGGACAGACCCGGTCCTGGTATAGAATATAAGAATCCGGTCTGTTTATACACAGTAACGTATACAGTAATGGAGGAAAGACCCGGTCCTGGTGTAGAATATAAGAATCCGGTCTGTTTATACACAGTAACGTATACACTAATGGAGGACAGACCCGGTCCTGGTATAGAATATAAGAATCCGGTCTGTTTATACACAGTAACGTATACACCAATGGAGGACAGACCCGGTCCTGGTGTAGAATATAAGAATCCGGTCTGTTTATACACAGTAACGTATACACCAATGGAGGAAAGACCCGGTCCTGGTGTAGAATATAAGAACCCGGTCTGTTTATACACAGTAACGTATACAGTAATGTAGGACAGACCCGGTCCTGGTATAGAATATGAGAATCCAATCTGTTTATACACAGTAACGTATACACTAATGGAGGACAGACCCGTTCCTGGTGTAGAATATAAGAATCCAGTCTTTTTATACAAAGTAACGTATACACTAATGGAGGACAGACCCGGTCCTGGTATAGATGATAAGAATCCAGTCTGTTTATACACAGTAACGTATACACTAATGGAGGACAGACCCGGTCCTGGTATAGAATATAAGAATTCTGTCTGTTTATACACAGTAACGTATACCCTAATGGAGGACAGACCCGGTCCTGGTGTAGAATATAAGAATCCAGTCTGTTTATACACAGTAACGTATACAGTAATGGAGGACAGACCCGGTCCTGGTATAGAATATAAGAATCCGGTCTGTTTATACACAGTAACGTATACCCTAATGGAGGACAGACCCGGTCCTGGTGTAGAATATAAGAATCCGGTCTGTTTATACACAGTAACGTATACAGTAATGGAGGACAGACCCGGTCCTGGTATAGAATATAAGAATCCGGTCTGTTTATACACAGTAACGTATACAGTAATGGAGGACAGACCCGGTCCTGGTATAGAATATAAGAATCCAGTCTGTTTATACACAGTAACGTATACCCTAATGGAGGACAGACCCGGTCCTGGTATAGAATACAAGAATCCAATCTGTTTATACACAGTAACGTATACACTAATGGAGGAAAGACCCGGTCCTGGTATAGAATATAAGAATCCTGTCTGTTTATACACAGTAACGTATACCCTAATGGAGGACAGACCCGGTCCTGGTATAGAATATAAGAATCCGGTCTGTTTATACACAGTAACGTATACAGTAATGGAGGAAAGACCGGGTCCTGGTATAGAATATAAGAATCCTGTCTGTTTATACACAGTAACGTATACAGTAATGGAGGACAGACCCGGTCCTGGTATAGAATATAAGAATCCGGTCTGTTTATACACAGTAACGTATACACTAATGGAGGAAAGACCCGGTCCTGGTATAGAATATAAGAATCCTGTTTGTTTATACACAGTAACGTATACACTAATGGAGGACAGACCCGGTCCTGGTATAGAATATAAGAATCCTGTCTGTTTATACACAGTAACGTATACAGTAATGGAGGAAAGACCCGGTCCTGGTATAGAATATAAGAATCCAGTCTGTTTATACACAGTAACGTATACAGTAATGGAGGACAGACCCGGTCCTGGTATAGAATATAAGAATCCAGTCTGTTTATACACAGTAACGTATACACTAATGGAGGACAGACCCGGTCCTGGTATAGAATATAAGAATCCTGTCTGTTTATACACAGTAACGTATACACTAATGGAGGACAGACCCGGTCCTGGTATAGAATATAAGAATCCTATCTGTTTATACACAGTAACGTATACAGTAATGGAGGACAGACCCGGACCTGGTATAGAATATAAGAATCCTGTCTGTTTATACACAGTAACGTATACACTAATGGAGGACAGACCCGGTCCTGGTATAGAATATAAGAATCCGGTCTGTTTATACACAGTAACATATACAGTAATGGAGGACAGACCCGGTCCTGGTATAGAATATAAGAATCCGGTCTGTTTATACACAGTAACGTATATACTAGTCAATGTAATACAGACCTTGGTTTCATTTCAGGTTTTATAGAGTACATTTGACTCAATGGTGAAAGTAACCATCTCTATCTATCTCTATCTAATAATATATTTATGTGTCCTCTCTAATTTGTATAAACTATACTGTCAATTAAAACTTAAAGATTTTTTTCACTGTGATAGAGGACAACAGATTGAATCTGCTTTATTTAAGAAAAAGTACACTTGATCCATCTATCAGTAATCTTCATATTGCAATTTTTATCATCCTAGTCACAAATGAAACAAAACAACTAGTTTCGAGTAAGCATGCAAGCTTTAATAATGTAACGAAAGAGGAAAGAATTGGCATCAAAAATTTAGCTAATGACAATAACATCCTTATTAAGTCAGCTGACAAGGGGGGGTTGAATTGTAATAATGGATTACTGCTTATATCGTGAAGAAGTACTTAACCAGTTAAGTGTTCCAGAGCCCTACATAAAATTACCAAGGGACACTGCATTAGGTTATAAAGCAGAAATTGACCCCATCTTACAACTAGTGCAGTGATTCTCAACGTTAGTCCTCTGGTCACTCCAACAGTGTAGGTTTTCAGGTTGTTCCTGCTTAATCACAGGTGAATAATTAGTAGCTCAGTCATTGTGATTGACTCGTCTGCGATTAATTAGGGCTATCTAGAAAAAATTACCTGTTGGTGTCCCCTGAGGACTGGAGCTGCGAATCACTGAACTAGGGGTTAACAACTGTTGGATAACTTTAGAGGTTAAAAACGTTCTCTCTCAAGCTCATCCACGCATATCGATTCTATACTGCATTCCGAAGATACACAAGTCCTTAGAAAAATCTCCAGGCAGGCCGATTATATCCGCTCGCGGATCTTTATCTTAACCAATTTCCCAGTATGTTAATTACCACCTCCAGGACTACGTCAAGAAATGTAACAGTTACATTAGAGATTTAACTGATTTAATTTGTCAGTTACCGATCAGGATTGATGATGAGACCCTGTTTGTTTCACTAGATATTACCAGTTTGTATACCAACGTTCTCCATACTATTGGAAAGGAGCAGTTGCGGCTATCATTGGTAGTGATTCTGCATATCAGGGTCCCCCACTGGAATACCATTTTTGTTGACTGACATTATCCTTAAAGGCATAGTAATACTTTGTTTTATCTTTATTTTGTTTTGTAGGCATTAAAAAAACATGAAGAACAATATAAATCTTATCTCTCAAACCTTTATGGTTTAAGAGATATTCACAAGCAAAGTTTCCCCTCCCGCCCCTTTTACTGATGTAACACTGCTCAGCCAGATCAGAAGGGATGTGCCCAGGTAGACTGCAGAGAGAGACAATCTTCAATTAAGATGAGGAAAAAACCTGAAAAGCTTGTCAAGGGGGCAGGGCTTTCATTGTTCTCATAGGAAGAAGATTGCCCCCTTCTGTTATCTGTCTGGTCTATGGACTGGATTCCACATCTGAGAAGAGATGGCTTACACTAGGTAAAAGGGTGGCAGGGCTTTCATTGTTCTCATAGGAAGAAGATTGTCCCCTTCTGTTATCTGTCTGGTCTATGGACTGGATTCCACATCTGAGAAGAGGTGGCTTACACTAGGTAAAAGGGGCGGGAGGGGAAACTTTACTTGTGAATATCTCTCAAACCATAAAGGTCTGAGAGATAAGACTTATATCGTTCTTCATGTTTTTTTAATGCCTACAAAATAAAATAAAGATATAACGAAGTATTACTATCCCTTTAAAGGGACAATAATGTTCCACAAAAATATATATATATGCTCCAAACCCAATCTCTCTAATTGCTATGGTCTGAGAGATATAGGGATTCAAAGTACATCACTCTCTCCCTTTCTCCTGACGTCAGAGTCTAGCTGACAGCAGGAGATTCCGGTCCGGGGACCAGCACGCGGCTCTGCAGCAGAGCCGAGATTGTGTTATCTATAAAGAATTCATTCACTGGAAATATCTACAAAGTCTGCTTACAAACCAGACACACTTTGTAGACCTTTCCAATGAATGAATTCTTTATAGATAACGTGATCTCGGCTCTGCTGCAGAGCCTCCTCGAGTTGTACGACTCAATTCTCCTGCTGTCAGCTTTACAGATCACATCAGGAGAAGGGAGGGGGAACTTTGAATCCTTTTATCTCTATATCTCTCAAACCAGTATTGTTCCAAAAAAATCCAGTTTTGAAGACTTTAAAAAAATAAATAAATTTACTCCAAACCCGATCTCTCAAACCATAGAGGTTTGAGAGATTGGGTTTGGAGCATATTTTTTTGTTTAAAGTCTACAAAACTGGATTTTTTTTGGGACAATATTGTCCCTTTAATAAAAGTTATTTTAAATTTGAGGATTTGTTTTTTGTTCAACTACAAGGGATGACCATGGTGTCAAACATGGCACCCTCCTATGCCTCGATCTGTATGCAATCTTATGAATTATTGCACATCTTCTCTGTCACGCAATATTCCAAACACATAACTTTTTCAAGTGTTTTATAGATGACATTTTTCTTCTTGAGAATGGTGGAACAGAACTGCTGAGGCAGTATATGGACGACCTCAATAACATGGAATCCAGGATCAGATTCATACTTTCCTATGATTGGGTTAATATACATTTTTTGGATATGACCATTTACAAAGGAATGGCAAAATTTTTACTAAAATCTACCAAAAACCCACTGACAGGAATACTTTGTTGCATGCGAGCAGTCATCATCCCCCACCACTCAAACAAGGTTTACCCTACTCACAAATGGTACGGGTTTTACGTACCACCACAAATACTGAACAACTAGCAATGTGGGACGGCGTTACCCGTCATATTATTTACACAGAGAGACATTGTGTGAAACAGAAATATTCAGTGTTACAGACACGCACTTAAAGAGACAGAGCGTGTCACACACTGTGAAACGCATACCTACAGAGAGACACACACATACACGGACGTATGTCACATATGTAGACAGTGTGTGACAGACGCATTGGTGATGTAGATATGCTGATAAGATTTGTAAAAAATATATTAATTGCTGCTCTTCAGCTTGATGAATAAGGCCCTGTATCCTTACAGTTGAAGTGAGTGTGCTGTGTTACTTGATGAATAAGGCCCTGTATCCTTACAGTTGAAGTCAGTGTGCTGTGTTACTTGATGAATAAGGCCCTGTATCCTTACAGTTGAAGTCAGTGTGCTGTGTTACTTGATGAATAAGGCACTGCATCCTTACAGTTGAAGTGAGTGTGCTGTGTTACTTGATAAATAAGGCCCTGCATCCTTACAGTTGAAGTGAGTGTGCTGTGTTACTTGATGAATAAGGCCCTGTATCCTTACAGTTGAAGTCAGTGTGCTGTGTTACTTGATGAATAAGGCCCTGCATCCTTACAGTTGAAGTCAGTGTGCTGTGTTACTTGATGAATAAGGCCCTCTATCCTTACAGTTGAAGTGAGTGTGCTGTGTTACTTGGTGAATAAGGCCCGCTATCCTTACAGTTGAAGTCAGTGTGCTGTGTTACTTGATGAATAAGGCCCTCTATCCTTACAGTTGAAGTCAGTGTGCTGTGTTACTTGATGAATAAGGCCCTCTATCCTTACAGTTGAAGTCAGTGTGCTGTGTTACTTGTAGAAGGTCACAGTGAAAAGATGTTTGTGAGTAAAGGAATAATTTAGATTACAGCAGTGGATACTGCAGTACATTTGAAGAAATAGGTTGGCAGACAGAGGGTTAAGTGACAGATGCAGTGATAGATAATGTAATAGTGATGTTGGAGTAAAATGGTGAGATTGGGACTATGGATGAATGGCAAGGGGATAGGTGAGTGGGGGTGACAAGGGAGGAGGAGATGAGAGATTGAGGAGAGGAGGGACAGTGAAGTGTTAAAGTAAAGTAATGGGTGAGGGGGAGAAATGACTATACATAGACAGTGAAGTAGACATGAAATACAGGGCTGTAGGGTTACTGCATTATACAGACATAGTGTAGCAGTTGGTTGGAGTGAAGCACTTTAACTCTGAGTGTGATAGAGATACACAACACATTGCTGTGTAATGAGTTGTATAGTCCTCTAGCAGTGAAAGGAATATGTGACACATGTTGGGCGCTCCTTGCATTAGTGGGCCGTGGTGGTCAGCTGGGACAGAACCGGATTATTTGTCCATGGGCCGTAGGCAAGGGATCAATAGAGGGACCCCTAACAGCTAATAGGCTTCAAAACAGGAAGGCTCATATACTAAGGAAAGTGGTGGAATTTTGTGGAAAAGTAACAGCAGTACAGGGAACAATACCCATTTATTTAACGTCTTCAACGCTAGAGAGGTCAGCAAAGCATTGTATTTGTTCTGTATGGTACAGATGAATTGTTCCGCTTTGGGTTAGTACATCAGCCTCACAGATCACAGTCAGCTGCTGCAAGAGCCAAAATTATAAATGGGTTTAGATGAATGGGGTAAGAGTATAACTGTATGGGCCTTATGTATCAAAATAAAGGGTGCAACTCCAAAACAACTGACACCATAGGGTTGAATTGAAAATTCAGGAAAATCGTGTTGACATAAATGGGGCTTTAACCCCTTGAATGCTACAATGGTCCCCAACGCTGTTTGCATTGTCTGTAGCATTCATGGAATTAATAGTGTCATTGAAATCAATGGACATTTTCAAAGAAATCAGTTTAACCCTGTGGGCCACTTGTGAGGAAAGAGTGGGCTGCACAATACCCAAATGTGGAAGCTTTCCAAACAGATATTAACTCTTTGAGTGACAGAGGTACGCAGACCAATGTGCTGCATATCATCTCTGGTACTCCAAGGGTTAATGGGCTTAACCCTCTGAGTGCCAGAGAGGTGTCCAAGGCAGTGCAACAGCACTCAAAGGGTTAAATTGAAACAAAGTGAGTCCATCAGCCCCAGTTCTTAGCATGGAAACTGAAGATCTGTGTGTTCTAACCTATTCCCCAGCTGACTCTGAGTGTCCACGTGTGTCTTTGAAAGAGGTGATCAATATGTGGCTCCCCAGCAAAATGGGAGCTGCTGGTTGGTGGGTTATAGTATTGTGCCATGAGTTGTTTACTGTAGGAGTTGTAAGTCGAGAGAAGCGATGTAGCAGTAGGTGAGTTGTGGAGGAGAGGGCTAACCCTCTGACTGCCAGAGGGGTACACATTGCAATGTATGCATACCCCTCTGACACTCAAAGGGTTAAGGTAGGCTGACCAGATCTCCCCTTTAACCGGGGACACATAGGAAATAGCCATTTTGCAGTACTTCACTGAAATGAAAGCAGTCCTGCAGTATGCATTTTTCTTATGCGTCCCTGGTTAAAGGTGAGGTCTGGTCAGCCTAGGTTAAGACTGATATTGGGGGGCAGGCTAACTGTTCCTTACAGCCGCCCCTGGGTGTGTGTGGCCGGGGACGCAGGTTTTCTCTCTTATATATATACACTACCAATGTGGGACGGTGTTGGGCACACGTGTGTGAAATGTAGACACAGTGATAAACACAGACATATGCAACACACAGGCAGACACACACACACACAGTGAGTGGCAGAGACATGCACACAAATATGTAACAGATGTACACACACACACACACACACACAAACACTGGAGATGGACACACATATGTAACAGAGATGTACACACACACACACACACACGCAACATATATGCGCAGAAACACATGCGTGCATGAGTTGTGCACCCCTCTGGCATTCAAATGGTTAATGCATAGAGAGGCATGTCAGAGATAAATAGCAGTGGGAAGTGTATTCATACCTGGGAACTTTGACTTGTGGAGTCCCTGGAAGGGAGCTGTGGTGCTGATGTGGAGAGAGCAATGGGGCAATCTGAGTTAAAAGTGGGCGGGGCTTAATTGTGAGTAGGGGCGGGGCTTAACATAAATGTGGAAAAGTGTTAGTAATAGGCTGGGGAAGGAGGAGAAGTGGGAGGGAAATGCAAGTTTGCAGTGTGAGGGGGTTGAACACACTCCCTGAGGGGTAGAACTTGATACACAACCCTGTGGCAGTCAGTGGGTTAAGTGTGAATCTGATGGCTGTCTGTCCTGTGTCTTGCATGGCAAATGATGACAGTGAAGAAGTAATTCAGCAATGAGGTCCTATTTTAACCCTCTGAGTGCCATTTTGTTCCCCTGGTGCTGTAGCACCCTTCAGTAGCTGTAGTACAGGTCCTGCTGAGGCCACTGGGAGTCAGGGTGAGTGACTGTGTGTCAGCCATCTTTCTTTCTGGCATTGTGTGTGTGGTGCTGTGTGAGTGGGGTATGTGTGTGTAATACCTGGGAACTTTTACTTGTGGAGTACCTCATGTGGTGCTGATGTGGAGAGAGCAATGGGGCAATTTGGGTTAAAAGTGGGCAGGGCTTAATCACGAGTAGGGGCGGGGTTTAAGAGAAATGTGGAAAAGTGTTAGTAATAGGCTGGGGAAGGAGGAGAAGTGGGAGGGATATGCAAGTTTACAGTGTGAGGGGGTTGAACACACTCCCTGAGGGGTAAAGCTTGATACACAACCCTGTGGCAGTTAGTGGGTTAAGTGTGAATCTGATGGCTGTCTGTCCTGTGTCTTGTATGGCAAATGATGACAGTGAAGAAATAATTGAGCAATGAGGACCTACCTTAATCCTTTGAATGCCATTTTGTTCCTCAGTGGCTGTAGTACAGGTCTTGCTGAGGCCTCTGGGAGTCAGGGTGAGTGACTGTGTGTCAGCCATATTTCTTTCTGGCATTTGTGTGTGTGAGTGGGGCATGTGTGTGTGGTGCTGTGTGAGTGGGGCATGTGTGTGAGTTTGGTGCTGTGTGAGTGGGGCATGTGTGTGAGTTTGGTGTTGTGTGAGTGGGGCATTTGTGTGTGTGGGGCATGTGTGTGTGTGTGGTGCTGTGTGAGTGGGGCATGTGTGTGAATTTGGTGCTGTGTGAGTGGGGCATGTGTGTGTTTGTCTGTGGTGTAGGAGCAAGTGGCGGCCATATTGTTTTTTTCTGACTTTGATAGTGGTGGGCGGGCTGCATAGTGGGGGTGGGCCAACTCCCTTCGGCCACTACAATTGGTGTGAAAATCACACCCCCATTGAATCACCCAATGGGAACAGTAACCCCTTCTTATTGCCACCCCTGGGTGTGTGTGTGTCTCCTGAGGAGACATAAATTATGCAATGAGCCTTTCTCTTTTATATATATAGATGTAAACGGGGCCTGCTCACCATGCAACAGAGATTCCTGGAAAGGGCATATGCTGAACATGAGGTACAAACTGCAATTCAACGTGCTTGGGTATTAGGTCGAGATGAATCACTATCAACTGGACAAATGAGATAAGCCAGAGAGATTTTGTATTCAATCACAATATAGCACAGCCTCCACTGACATAAGGAAAGTTAGCTTAAAGAACTGGCACATACCGAGCGGAGATACCAAAGTTAAAAGCCAACCTTTATTCTGTTACAGAAGGGGCAGAAATCTGGGTGACATACTTAATAAGGGTGACTCTGTCAAGAAATATACTACGCTTCCAGTGGTTAGAACACCCCATGGGGGTATACAAATGTAGGGGATGCTCAAACTGTGGAAACATCATAACAGGAAAGGAATACAAACAGCCACGTACTGGGAAAATGATTGGCATTAAGGAATTCATGAACTGCGATAGCCGTTACGTAATATATATCATGAAATGCCCGTGCAATCTGACATATGTCAGAAAAACTACCATGATGTTAAAAGAAAGGGTTAATAACCACAAATCGGCTATCAATAAGGCTCTTGAAGTATGAATGGACACTAAGGAATATCCATGTCAGCCAGTGGCTACAGATGAGAGTTGGTACCGTGTTAGCCGTATAAATACAGGAGGCAAATATAGTTTTTGATACCTTTTATTGGCTAACTAAGCAGATTTAAATGCAAGCTTTCAAGACCTTAGGTCTCTTCCTCAGGCATGTTATACAGATAAATATGAAAACATCTCTCTTAAATACAAGTACACATTACATTGTTTAGCAAGTCATCTTCAACTGCAACAGCATAAATTATCTGACTTTCGATTTATGCCAATCTATATGGTAGAAAACTGACAAGAGGAGGGGATCGCCCAAAATCTGACTCCAACAGGAGTCCAGATCAATCTATGAATTTGACACTATTGCTCCAAATGGACTAAACCATCAATTGTCACTATCCTGTTTCTTACAAGACTGCTATTGAGTGGATTATTGCTTTTGATTTTATAATTGCGGTGTCATCTGTGGCAAACACCAATAAGGGTGTTAGGAACCTAGACACCGCTAGGCATCTCTTGGTCTGGGTACTCCTTGTACGGAATAAAAAGGAATGGACCCTAGGATGTCAACTTAAGAGTGGACAGTATTGTTCAAGCTGGAATATCTTCTAGTCGTGACAATATAACTATGATCTCCTTGACTTGTGAACACATGGAGTACACATAGATGTAATGATAACAGTGGCACCCCTATGATGGGTTTTATGACGACTCCCTTGTCTGTGGCATTGTGGACAGCCACCCATTAATATGGAATATGAGTGCACACTGGTAACATTGGCAGCCCCTATGGAGGGAGCTAGGCACCTTCCCACTGTATTGAACAGGACCCATAATATTATTGATCTCAAATAGTCAATACTCAGTGGAGTCGTTAGCCCTTCTAACTTGTGTTATGTATGTTGGACTGTCACCATGGAGATTATACCTCACTAACCGAATCTTCACTATGGACATATTTATGCTGCGGTATTACTGACAGCCTCCATGGAGGGGGCTAGGAACCTAACCACCATTAAAGGGATAGTAATGTTTCATAATAAAAGCAGCTCTAATTAATCATCATAGTATTTGGACTTTGGAGAGTGTTATTTCAATTCTGTCAGAGTTGTAGTTCAAGAGTAATTCAATGACAAAGTGTCCCCCTCCTGCCCCTTTTACTGATGTAACACTGTTCAGCCAGATAAGAAGGGAGGTGCCCAGGTACGCTGCAGAGAGGGACAATCTTCAATTAAGATAAGGGAAAAAGCTGAAAAACTTGTCAAAGGGGGCAGGGCTTACATTGTTCTCATAGGAAGAAGATTGTCCCCTTCTGTTATCTGTCTGGTCTATGGACTGGATTCCACATCTGAGAAGAGATGGCTTACACTAGGTAAAAGGGGTGGGAGGGGAAACTTTGCTTGTGAATATCTCTCAAACCATAAAGGTCTGAGAGATAAGACTTATATCGTTCTTCATGTTTTTTTATTACCTACAAAATAAAATAAAGTTAAAACGAAGTATTACTATCCCTTTAATTGATCTTTTGAACTAGTTACTTATAGTGACCATTGGCAGTTGAAGTGCACTAATAAGCATAGACTGCATCTCAGAGCTATATGCCTGTAGTATTTATAATTTAGTTCAATACGACCTTGTGAACATTATTACATTACATTGCTTTTAAGTGTAAATGTTTCCATCAGTGTAGCCCCCAACTATTGAGCATACACTGAGTGGGTCTTTTGATTGTCCATTTGTATCTCAGTTATGATTACTTCTTTTTCCTTACTGTGTTTAGATTATGGTTGAGAGCCACTTAATACAATAATATCTGTGCTTCTCCTGTTTGGCTGATAGTCACTCATACTGTAATATGTGAGCTAGTTTCATTATGTTTTATTGCCATTTCTATCACCAGTTGATGCCTCCAGCCGGCAGCGCTGTTTTCTTCTTGTTTGGGTACGGGTTGCTTAGTTACCGGCCACATGTCTTTGTATGACGTCACCAACTCCGCTGAGTGCCGGGGAATGCCAAGTTGTTGCGTTCCAGCGGTGGTTTCAGTGGGGATTGGTAAGTCAGTCCTTCTTTTTCTTTTATATATATATATATATATATATATATATATATATATATACTAGCAATGTGGGACGGCGTTGCCCGTCATGTCATGACCGTTGGGCGCATGTGTGTGAAATGCAGACACACTGAAAAACACAGACATATGCAACACACAGGCAGGCACATACCATACATCCCAAGTGTCCCTCTTTAGGAGGGACAGTCCCTCTTTGAGGGCCAAATCCCTCTGTCCCTCTTTCCCACCCTGTTGTCCCTCTTTTTAGGAGGTCAGACTGTGTGCAGGGCCGGCTCCACCTATAGGCGAGGTAGGCGCCGGCCTAGGGCGCACACGTACTGGGGGCGCGGGCATGCAGCGGAGAAGAGCTGCGCCCGCACACACCACACCGGGAACCACAACACAGTCAGGTCTGTGTTGCTACAGCGCTCCCTCATTGGGTCGGATCTTTAGTAATGCAGAGCGCGCTGGGAGTCATGATCTCCCGCCTCGGTCTGCATTACTGAAGAGAAGACTGCGCGGGAGCTACAGGTATGTGATGGGGGGCAAGTTGGAGCTGAGGGGGCACACTGGAGCTGCTGGGGCCAAGTTGGAGCAGATGGGGGGCAAAGTGGAGATGATGGGGGCAAGTTGGAGCTGAGGGGGCATAGTGGAGCTGCTGGGGGCAAGTTGGAGCGGATGGAGGTGAAAGTGGAGCTGATGGGGGCAAGTTGGAGCTGAGGGGGCATAGTGGAGCTGCTGGGGGCAAGTTGGAGCTGATGAGGGTAAGTTGGAGTGGATGGAGGTCAAAGTGGAGCTGATGGGGGCAAGTTGGAGCGGATGGGGGGCAAAGTGGAGCTGAAGGGGGAGCAAAGTGGAGCTGGTGGGGGCAAGTTGGAGCGGATGGGGGCAAAGTGGAGCTGATGGGGGCAAGTTGGAGCGGATGGGGGGCAAGGTGGAGCTGTTGGTGGCAAGTTGGAGCTGTTGGTGGCAAGTTGGAGCGGATGGGGGCAAAGTGGAGCTGATGGGGGCAAGTTGGAGCGGATGGGGGGCAAAGTGGAGCTGTTGGTGGTAAGTTGGAGCTGTTGGTGGCAAGCTGGAGCTGCTGGGGGCATAGTGGAGCCGATGGGAGTAAGTTGGAGCTGATAGGAGCAAGTTGGAGCTGATAGGGGCATAGTGGAACTGAAGGGGGGGGGCAAAAGTGGAGCTGGTGGGGGCAAGTTAGAGTGGATGGGGAGCAAAGTGGAGCTGATGGGGGCAAGTTGGAGCGGATGGTGGGCAAAGTGGAGCTGCTGGTGGCAAGTTGGAGCTGATGGGGGGCATAGTGGAGCTGGTGGGGGGCAAAGTGGAGCTGGTGGGGGGCAAAGTGGAGCTGGTGGGGGGTAAGTTGGAGTTGATGGGGGCAAGTTGGAGTTGATGGGGGGCAAGTTGGAGTTGATAGGGCCAAAGTGGAGATGATAAGGGGCAAGTTGGAGCTGGTGGGGGGCATCTCTTACAGGCATCTCCAGACCAGGGGCAGACTGGCCCAGGGGGCAGAGAGAGGACAATCATGAAAAGAGGTGGGGTATAAGTAGGCGGGGTATAAAGGGGTGGGACACAAGGGGCGGAGCGAAATGGGCGGCAAAATTAGGTTTTGCCTAGGGTGGCAAAAATCCTTGCACCAGCCCTGACTGTGTGGTGTGTACTACTTTGCTCTACAGCAATAAAGCAATAAACGTCAGTATATGTGTTTATACATTAGTCTGTGCAAATAAAATACTTTGGTCTTGCACTAAATCATTTATTCAGTTACATAAATAGTCAGTAATAGGTCATGAAATAACCTAAAAATTCTTACTAATGCCCCGCCCACCAGCCACGCCCCCAACAATATCACCTAAAACTACAGTGTCCCTCTTTGGCCATGTGAAATGTTGGGAGGTATACACATACACACAGTGAGCGGTAGAGACATGCAAAAGACACGCACACACACACACACACACACACTGGAGATGGACACACATATGTAACAGAGATGTACACACACACACACACACACAACATATATAAGCAGAAACACATGCGTGCATGAGTTGTGTACCCCTCTGGCACTCAAATGGTTAATGTATAGAGAGGCATGTGAGAGATAAATAGCAGTGGGAAGTGTGTTCATACCTGGGAACATTGACTTGTGGAGTCCCTAGAGGGGACTGATATAGTGCTGATGTGGAGAGACAAATGGGGCAATTTGGGTTAAAAGGGGGCGGGGCTTAATCTCGAGTAGGTGCGGGGCTTAACAGAAATGTGGAAAAGTGTTAGTAATAGGCTGGGGAAGGAGGAGAAGTGGGAGGGAAATGCAAGTTTACAGTGTGAGGGGTTTGAACACACTCCCTGAGGGGTAAAACTTGATACACAACCCTGTGGCAGTCAGTGGGTTAAGTGTGTACCTGATGGCTGTCTGTCCTGTGTCTTGCATGGCAAATGATGACAGTGAAGAAGTAATTCAGCAATGAGGGCCTACCTTAACCCTTTGAGTGCCATATTGTTCCTCTGTGGCTGTAGTACAGGTCCTGCTGAGGCCACTGGGAGTCAGGGTGAGTGACTGTGTGTCAGCCATATTTCTTTCTGGCTTTGTGTGTGTGTGAGTGGAGCATTTGTGTGTAATACCTGTGAACTTTGACTTGTGGAGTCCCTCATGTGGTGCTGATGTGGAGAGAGCAATGGGGCAATTTTGGTTTTAAATGGGCGGGGCTTAATCACGGGTAGGGGGCGGGGCTTAATATAAATGAGGAAAAGTGTTAGTAATAGGCTGGGGAAGGAGGAGAAGTGGGAGGGAAATGCAGGTTTACAGTGTGAGGGGTTTGAACACACTCCCTGAGGGCTAAAACTTGATACACAACCCTGTGGCAGTCAGTGGGTTAAGTGTGTACCTGATGGCTGTCTGTCCTGTGTCTTGCATGACAAATGATGACAGTGAAGAAATAATTCAGCGGAGGGCCTACCTTAACCCTTTGAGTGCCATTTTGTTCCCCTGGTGCTGCACTACAGGTCCTGCTGAGGCCACTGGGAGTCAGGGTGAGTGACTGTGTGTGTGTGTGTGTCAGCCATATTTATTTATATTTATTTTATATGTGGTGCTGTGTGTGTGACTGGGGCATGTGTGTGGTGGTCTGTGTGTGTTTGTTTGGTGCTGTGTGAGTGGGGCATGTGTGTGTGGTGCTGTGTGAGTGGGGCATGTGTGAGTGGGGCATGTGTGTTTGTCTGTGGTGTAGGAGCAAGTGGCGGCCATATTGTTTTTTTCTGACTTTGATAGTGGTGGGCGGGCTGCATAGTGGGGGCGGGCCAACTCCCTGCATGACTGAATCACCCAATAGGAGTAGTAACTCCTGCTTTATGCCTCCCCTGGGTGTGTTTTGGCAGGCACAAAGTCTTCTTTTATATATATAGAAGATATACTAGCAACGTGGGACAGCGTTGCCCGTCTTGTTATGACCGGTGGGAGTACGTGTGTGAAATGTAGACACACTGAAAAAAACAGACAAATGCAACACACAGGCAGACACATACACACAGTGAGCATCAGAAACATTGAAAAGACATGCACAGACACACTGGAGATGCACACATATAGTCACACATGTAACATGTATACAACAGACATGCACACACACACATGCTTGCAACAGATATGCTCACACACAGGCAACAAACATACACACACAAAGGGGACACTGACACAGTGATAGCTGCCCCCCATGTGTGGAGGTTCTGGCTTTTGCTGGTACCCCGGATCTGTAGGATCTGAGTGTAGTAGTGTGGGCTGTGTCCACCCTGGGATTAGTGTAGGAGCGTTACAGTGCTGTGTAGTAGTGTGGGCTGTGTCCACCTAGGTATTAGTGTAGGAGCGTTACAGTGCTGTGTAGTAGTGTGGGCTGTGTGCATCCTGGGATTAGTGTAGGAGCGTTACAGTGCTGTGTAGTAGTGTGGGCTGTGTGCACTGTGGGATTAGTGTAGGAGCGTTACAGTGCTGTGTAGTAGTGTGGGCTGTGTGCACCGTGGGATTAGTGAAGGAGCGTTACAGTGCTTTGTAGTAGTGTGGGCTGTGTGTACCCTGGGATTAGTGTAGGAGCGTTACAGTGCTGTGTAGTAGTGTGGGCTGTGTGCACCGTGGGATTAGTGTAGGAGCGTTACAGTGCTGTGTAGTAGTGTGGGCTGTGTCCACCTAGGTATTAGTGTAGGAGCGTTACAGTGCTGTGTAGAAGTGTGGGCTATGTGCACCCTGGGATTAGTGAAGGAGCGTTACAGTGCTGTGTAGTAGTGTGGGCTGTGTGTACCCTGGGATTAGTGTAGAGCGTTACAGTGCTGTGTAGTAGTGTGGGCTGTGTGCACCGTGGGATTAGTGTAGGAGCGTTACAGTGCTGTGTAGTAGTGTGGGCTGTGTGTACCCTGGGATTAGTGTAGGAGAGTTACAGTGCTGTGTAGATGTGTGGGCTGTGTGTACCGTGGGATTAGTGTAGGAGCGTTACAGTGGTGTGTAGTAGTGTGGGCTGTGTGCACCGTGGGATTAGTGTAGAGCGTTACAGTGCTGTGTAGTAGTGTGGGCTGTGTGCACCGTGGGATTAGTGTAGGAGCGTTACAGTGCTGTGTAGTAGTGTGGGCTGTGTGCACCGTGGGATTAGTGTAGGAGCGTTACAGTGCTGTGTAGTAGTGTGGGCTGTGTGCACCGTGGGATTAGTGTAGGAGCGTTACAGTGCTGTGTAGTAGTGTGGGCTGTGTGCACCCTGGGATTAGTGTAGGAGCGTTACAGTGCTGTGTAGTAGTGTGGGCTGTGTGCACCCTGGGATTAGTGTAGGAGCGTTACAGTGCTGTGTAGTAGTGTGGGCTGTGTGCACCGTGGGATTAGTGTAGGAGCGTTACAGTGCTGTGTAGTAGTGTGGGCTGTGTGCACTGTGGGATTAGTGAAGGAGCGTTACAGTGCTGTGTAGTAGTTGTGTGCGCTGTGTGCACCCTGGGATTAGTGAAGGAGCGTTACAGTGCTGTGTAGTAGTGTGGGCTGTGTGCACCGTGGGATTAGTGTAGGAGCGTTACAGTGCTGTGTAGTAGTGTGGGCTGTGTGCACAGTGGGATTAGTGTAGGAGCGTTACAGTGCTGTGTAGTAGTAGTGTGGGCTGTGTGCACCCTGGGATTAGTGAAGGAGCGTTACAGTGCTGTGTAGTAGTGTGGGCTGTGTCCACCGTGGGATTAGTGTAGGAGCGTTACAGTGCTGTGTAGTAGTGTGGGCTGTGTGCACCGTGGGATTAGTGTAGGAGCGTTACAGTGCTGTGTAGTAGTGTGGGCTGTGTGCACTGTGGGATTAGTGTAGGAGCGTTACAGTGCTGTGTAGTAGTGTGGGCTGTGTCCACCCTGGGATTAGTGTAGGAGCGTTACAGTGCTGTGTAGTAGTGTGGGCTGTGTGCACCGTGGGATTAGTGTAGGAGCGTTACAGTGCTGTGTAGTAGTGTGGGCTGTGTCCACCCTGGGATTAGTGTAGGAGCGTTACAGTGCTGTGTAGTAGTGTGGGCTGTGTGCACCGTGGGATTAGTGTAGGAGCGTTACAGTGCTGTGTAGTAGTGTGGGCTGTGTGCACCGTGGGATTAGTGTAGGAGCGTTACAGTGCTGTGTAGTAGTGTGGGCTGTGTGCACCGTGGGATTAGTGTAGGAGCGTTACAGTGCTGTGTAGTAGTGTGGGCTGTGTCCACCCTGGGATTAGTTTAGGAGCGTTACAGTGCTGTGTAGTAGTGTGGGCTGTGTGCACCGTGGGATTAGTGTAGGAGCGTTACAGTGCTGTGTAGTAGTGTGGGCTGTGTCCACCCTGGGATTAGTGTAGGAGCGTTACAGTGCTGTGTAGTAGTGTGGGCTGTGTCCACCCTGGGATTAGTGTAGGAGCGTTACAGTGCTGTGTAGTAGTGTGGGCTGTGTGCATCCTGGGATTAGTGTAGGAGCATTACAGTGCTGTGTAGTAGTGTGGGCTGTGTCCACCCTGGGATTAGTGTAGGAGCGTTACAGTGCTGTGTAGTAGTGTGGGCTGTGTCCACCCTGGGATTAGTGTAGGTGCGTTACAGTGCTGTGTAGTAGTGTGGGCTGTGTCCACCCTGGGATTAGTGTAGGAGCGTTACAGTGCTGTGTAGTAGTGTGGGCTGTGTGCACCCTGGGATTAGTGTAGGAGCGTTACAGTGCTGTGTAGAAGTGTGGGCTGTGTGCATCCTGGGATTAGTGTAGGAGCGTTACAGTGCTGTGTAGTAGTGTGGGCTGTGTGCACTGTGGGATTAGTGTAGGAGCGTTACAGTGCTGTGTAGTAGTGTGGGCTGTGTCCACCCTGGGATTAGTGTAGGAGAGTTACAGTGCTGTGTAGTAGTGTGGGTTGTGTGCACCGTGGGATTAGTGTAGGAGCGTTACAGTGCTGTGTAGTAGTGTGGGCTGTGTGCACTGTGGGATTAGTGTAGGAGCGTTACAGTGCTGTGTAGTAGTGTGGGCTGTGTGCACCGTGGGATTAGTGTAGGAGCGTTACAGTGCTGTGTAGTAGTGTGGGCTGTGTGCACCCTGGGATTAGTGTAGGAGAGTTACAGTGCTGTGTAGTAGTGTGGGCTGTGTGCACCGTGGGATTAGTGTAGGAGCGTTACAGTGCTGTGTAGTAGTGTGGGCTGTGTGCACTGTGGGATTAGTGTAGGAGCGTTACAGTGCTGTGTAGTAGTGTGGGCTGTGTGCACCGTGGGATTAGTGTAGGAACGTTACAGTGCTGTGTAGAAGTGTGGGCTGTGTGCACCGTGGGATTAGTGTAGGAGCGTTACAGTGCTGTGTAGTAGTGTGGGCTGTGTGCACCGTGGGATTAGTGTAGGAGCGTTACAGTGCTGTGTAGTAGTGTGGGCTGTGTGCACCGTGGGATTAGTGTAGGAGCGTTACAATGGTGTGTAATAGTGTGGGCTGTGTGCACCGTGGGATTAGTGTAGGAGCGTTACAGTGCTGTGTAGTAGTGTGGGCTGTGTGCACCGTGGGATTAGTGTAGGAGCGTTACAGTGCTGTGTAGTAGTGTGGGCTGTGTGCATCCTGGGATTAGTGTAGGAGCGTTACAGTGCTGTGTAGTAGTGTGGGCTGTGTGCACCGTGGGATTAGTGTAGGAGCGTTACAGTGCTGTGTAGTAGTGTGGGCTGTGTGCACCGTGGGATTAGTGTAGGAGCGTTACAGTGGTGTGTAATAGTGTGGGCTATGTGCACCGTGGGATTAGTGTAGGAGCGTTATAGTGCTGTGTAGTAGTGTGGGCTGTGTGCACTGTGGGATTAGTGTAGGAGCGTTACAGTGCTGTGTAGTAGTGTGGGCTGTGTGCACCGTGGGATTAGTGTAGGAGCGTTACAGTGCTGTGTAGTAGTGTGGGCTGTGTGCACCGTGGGATTAGTGTAGGAGCGTTACAGTGCTGTGTAGTAGTGTGGGCTGTGTGCACTGTGGGATTAGTGTAGGAGTGTTACAGTGCTGTGTAGTAGTGTGGGCTGTGTCCACCCAGGGATTAGTGTAGGAGCGTTACAGTGCTGTGTAGGTAACAGTCTTGTATTGAAATGAGTATCTGCAGTATTCAGAGCATTAGAAGTCAAATGTAGCCCTCTAAGGACCAGAGGACATCGCTTCACAACGTGTTGACGGCCCCCTTCTTGTCCTGAAACCGTTAAATCAATGGTATTTGTTATTTCCTTTACTTTGGGTCAGAATTGCAGTATTATACCTCTGTGTGTTTGGAATGTAGAAGGGGAAAGAAGAAAATAAAAGGAGATTATGTGAGAGAGATTTATACCAGCATGTTAACCCATAGAGTGCCATGCAGTATACAGTCTTGTGTCATGTCAGAGTTAACCCTTGAGTGCTGGAAATGCATCCAGTGAGTTGTGGTGCAATGCATTAGTTACCTCTCTGGCACTCAGATGGTTAAATAGAGTGTGTTAATGTATAAAGCAGTCCCAGTGACATAAATAATGTAGATTCAGCCACGTTACTGTCCCCAATACAACGGAGACGCTCTTCTCCCCACGTTACTGTCCCCAATACAGCGGAGACGCTCTTCTCCCCACGTTACTGTCCCCGGTACAGAGGAGACACTCTTCTCCCCACGTTACTGTCCCCGATACAGAGGAGACACTCTTCTCCCCACATTACTGTCCCCTGTACAGAGGAGACACTCTTCTCCCCACATTACTGTCCCCGGTACAGAGGAGACACTCTTCTCCCCACATTACTGTCCCCTGTACAGAGGAGACACTCTTCTCCCCACGTTACTGTCCCCGGTACAGAGGAGACACTCTTCTCCCCACGTTACTGTCCCCTGTACAGAGGAGACAGTCTTCTCCCCACATTACTGGCCCCTGTACAGAGGAGACACTCTTCTCCCCACATTACTGTCCCCGGTACAGAGGAGACACTCTTCTCCCCACGTTACTGTCCCCTGTACAGAGGAGACACTCTTCTCTCCACGTTACTGTCCCCTGTACAGAGGAGACACTCTTCTCCCCACGTTACTGTCCCCAGTACAGAGGAGACACTCTTCTCCCCACGTTACTGTCCCCTGTACAGAGGAGACGCTCTTCTCCCCACATTACTGTCCCCTGTACAGAGGAGACACTCTTCTCCCCACATTACTGTCCCCTGTACAGAGGAGACACTCTTCTCCCCACATTACTGTCCCCAATACAGCGGAGACGCTTTCTCCCCACGTTACTGTCCCCGGTACAGAGGAGACGCTCTTCTCCTCACGTTACTGTCCCCTGTACAGAGGAGACACTCTTCTCCCCACATTACTGTCCCCTGTACAGAGGAGACACTCTTCTCCCCACATTACTGTCCCCTGTACAGAGGAGACACTCTTCTCTCCACGTTACTGTCCCTGGTACAGAGGAGACGCTCTTCTCCCCACGTTACTGTCCCCTGTACAGAGGAGACGCTCTTCTCCCCACGTTACTGTCCCCTGTACAGAGGAGACGCTCTTCTCCCCACGTTACTGACCCCAATACAGCGGAGACGCTCTTCTCCCCACGTTACTGTCCCCAATACAGCGGAGACGCTCTTCTCCCCACGTTACTGTCCCCAATACAGCGGAGACGCTCTTCTCCCCACGTTACTGTCCCCGGTACAGAGGAGACGCTCTTCTCCTCACGTTACTGTCCCCTGTACAGAGGAGACACTCTTCTCCCCACGTTACTGTCCCCTGTACAGAGGAGACACTCTTCTCCCCACGTTACTGTCCCCTGTACAGAGGAGACACTCTTCTCCCCACGTTACTGTCCCCTGTACAGAGGAGACACTCTTCTTCCCACGTTACTGTCCCCTGTACAGCGGAGACACTCTTCTCCACACGTTACTGTCCCCTGTACAGAGGAGACACTCTTCTCCCCACGTTACTGTCCCCTGTACAGAGGAGACACTCTTCTCCCCACGTTACTGTCCCCTGTACAGAGGAGACACTCTTCTCCCCCACGTTACTGTCCCCTGTACAGAGGAGACACTCTTCTCCCCACGTTACTGTCCCCTGTACAGAGGAGACACTCTTCTCCCCACGTTACTGTCCCCTGTACAGAGGAGACGCTCTTCTCCCCACGTTACTGTCCCCTGTACAGAGGAGACGCTCTTCTTCCCACGTTACTGTCCCCTGTACAGCGGAGACGCTCTTCTCCACACGTTACTGTCCCCTGTACAGAGGAGACGCTCTTCTCCCCACGTTACTGTCCCCTGTACAGAGGAGACGCTCTTCTCCCCACATTACTGTCCCCTGTACAGAGGAGACACTCTTCTCCCCACATTACTGTCCCCTGTACAGAGGAGACACTCTTCTCCCCACATTACTGTCCCCTGTACAGAGGAGACACTCTTCTCCCCACATTACTGTTCCCGGTACAGAGGAGACACTCTTCTCCCCACATTACTGTCCCCTGTACAGAGGAGACACTCTTCTCCCCACGTTACTGTCCCCTATACAGAGGAGACACTCTTCCTCCCACGTTACTGTCCCCTATACAGAGGAGACACTCTTCCTCCCACGTTACTGTCCCCGGTACAGAGGAGACAGTCTTCTCCCCACGTTACTGTCCCCTGTACAGAGGGGACACTCTTCTCCCCACATTACTGTCCTCTGTACAGAGGAGACACTCTTCTCCCCACATTACTGTCCCCTGTACAGAGGAGACACTCTTCTCCCCACATTACTGTCCCTGGTACAGAGGAGACACTCTTCTCCCCACGTTACTGTCCCCTGTACAGAGGAGACACTCTTCCTCCCACGTTACTGTCCCCTATACAGAGGAGACACTCTTCTCCCCACATTACTGTCCTCTGTACAGAGGAGACACTCTTCTCCCCACATTACTGTCCCCTGTACAGAGGAGACACTCTTCTCCCCACATTACTGTCCCTGGTACAGAGGAGACACTCTTCTCCCCACGTTACTGTCCCCTGTACAGAGGAGACACTCTTCTCCCCACATTACTGTCCCCTGTACAGAGGAGACACTCTTCTCCCCACATTACCGTCCCTGGTACAGAGGAGACACTCTTCTCCCCACGTTACTGTCCCCTGTACAGAGGAGACACTCTTCCTCCCACGTTACTGTCCCCTATACAGAGGAGACACTCTTCTCCCCACATTACTGTCCTCTGTACAGAGGAGACACTCTTCTCCCCACATTACTGTCCCCTGTACAGAGGAGACACTCTTCTCCCCACATTACTGTCCCTGGTACAGAGGAGACACTCTTCTCCCCACGTTACTGTCCCCTGTACAGAGGAGACACTCTTCTCCCCACATTACTGTCCCCTGTACAGAGGAGACACTCTTCTCCCCATATTACTGTCCCCTGTACAGAGGAGACACTCTTCTCCCAACATTACTGTCCCTGGTACAGAGGAGACACTCTTCTCCCCACATTACTGTCCCCTGTACAGAGGAGACACTCTTCTCCTCACGTTACTGTCCCCTGTACAGAGGAGACACTCTTCTCCCCACATTATTGTCCCCGGTACAGAGGAGACACTCTTCTCCCCACGTTACTGTCCCCTGTACAGAGGAGACACTCTTCTCCCTGCATTACTGTCCCCTGTACAGAGGAGACACTCTTCTCTCCACGTTACTGTCCCCTGTACAGAGGAGACACTCTTCTCCCCACGTTACTGTTCCCTGTACAGAGGAGACACTCTTCTCTTCTCCCCCCATTACTGTCCCCTGTACAGAGGAGACACTCTTCTCCCCACATTACTGTCCCCGGTACAGAGGAGACGCTTTTCTCCCCACGTTACTGTCCCCGGTACAGAGGAGACACTCTTCTCCCCACGTTACTGTCCCCTGTACAGAGGAGACACTCTTCTCCCCACGTTACTGTCCTCTGTACAGAGGATACACTCTTCTCCCCACATTACTGTCCCCTGTACAGAGGAGACGCTCTTCTCCCCACGTTACTGTCCCCGGTACAGAGGAGACACTCTTCTCCCCACGTTACTGTCCCCGGTACAGAGGAGACGCTCTTCTCCCCACGTTACTGTCCCCTGTACAGAGGAGACGCTCTTCTCCCACGTTACTGTCCCCTGTACAGAGGAGACGCTCTTCTCCCCACGTTACTGTCCCCGGTACAGAGGAGACGCTCTTCTCCCCACGTTACTGTCCCCTGTACAGAGGAGACGCTCTTCTCCCCACGTTACTGTCCCCTGTACAGAGGAGACACTCTTCTCCCCACATTACTGTCCCCTGTACGGAGGAGACACTCTTCTCCCCACATTACTGTCCCCTGTACGGAGGAGACACTCTTCTCCCCACATTACTGTCCCCTGTACAGAGGAGACACTCTTCTCCCCACGTTACTGTCCCCTGTACAGAGGAGACACTCTTCTCCCCACGTTACTGTCCCCTGTATAGAGGAGACACTCTTCTCCCCACATTACTGTCCCCTGTACAGAGGAGACACTCTTCTCCCCACATTACTGTACCCTGTACAGAGGAGACACTCTTCTCCCCACGTTACTGTCCCCGGTACAGAGTAGACACTCTTCTCCCCACATTATTGTCCCCGGTACAGAGGAGACACTCTTCTCCCCCCATGTTACTGTCCCCTGTACAGAGGAGACAGTCTTCTCCCTACATGACTGTCCCCTGTACAGAGGAGACACTCTTCTCCCCACATTACTGTCCCCTGTACAGAGGAGACACTCTTCTCCCTACATTACTGTCCCCTGTACAGAGGAGACGCTCTTCTCTCCACGTTACTGTCCCCTGTACAGAGGAGACGCTCTTCTCCTCACGTTACTGTCCCCTGTACAGAGGAGACACTCTTCTCCCCACGTTACTGTCCCCTGTACAGAGGAGACACTCTTCTCCCTACTTTACTGTCCCCTGTACAGAGGAGACACTCTTCTCCCCACGTTACTGTCCCCTGTACAGAGGAGACACTCTTCTCCCCACGTTACTGTCCCCTGTACAGAGGAGACACTCTTCTCCCCACGTTACTGTCCCCGGTACAGAGGAGACAATCTTCTCCCCACGTTACTGTCCCCTGTACAGAGGAGACACTCTTCTCCCCACATTACTGTCCCCTGTACAGAGGAGACACTCTTCTCCCCACGTTACTGTCCCTGTACAGAGGAGACACTCTTCTCCCCACATTACTGTCCCCTGTACAGAGGAGACACTCTTCTCCCCACATTACTGTCCCCTGTACAGAGGTGACACTCTTCTCCCCACATTACTGTCCCCTGTACAGAGGAGACACTCTTCTCCCCACGTTACTGTCCCCTGTACAGAGGAGACACTCTTCTCCCCACATTACTGTCCCCTGTACAGAGGAGACACTCTTCTCCCCACGTTACTGTTCCCTGTACAGAGGAGACACTCTTCTCTTCTCCCCCCATTACTGTCCCCTGTACAGAGGAGACACTCTTCTCCCCACGTTACTGTTCCCTGTACAGAGGAGACACTCTTCTCTTCTCCCCCCACTACTGTCCCCTGTACAGAGGAGACACTCTTCTCCCCACGTTACTGTTCCCTGTACAGAGGAGACACTCTTCTCTTCTCCCCCCATTACTGTCCCCTGTACAGAGGAGACACTCTTCTCCCCACGTTACTGTTCCCTGTACAGAGGAGAAACTCTTCTCTTCTCCCCCCATTACTGTCCCCGGTACAGAGGAGACGCTCTTCTCCCCACGTTACTGTCCCCTGTACAGAGGAGACACTCTTCTCCCCACGTTACTGTCCCCGGTACAGAGGAGACACTCTTCTCCCCACATTACTGTCCCCTGTACAGAGGAGACACTCTTCTCCCCACGTTACTGTCCCCTGTACAGAAGAGACACTCTTCTCCCCACATTATTGTCCCCGGTACAGAGGAGACACTCTTCTCCCCACGTTACTGTCCCCGGTACAGAGGAGACACTCTTCTCCCCACGTTACTGTCCCCTGTACAGAGGAGACACTCTTCTCCCCACGTTACTGTCCCCGGTACAGAGGAGACACTCTTCTCCCCACGTTACTGTCCCCTGTACAGAGGAGACGCTCTTCTCCCCACATTACTGTCCCCTGTACAGAGGAGACGCTCTTCTCCCCACGTTACTGTCCCCTGTACAGAGGAGACGCTCTTCTCCCCACGTTACTGTTCCTGTACAGAGGAGACACTCTTCTCCCCACATTACTGTCCCTGGTACAGAGGAGACACTCTTATCCCCACATTACTGTCCCTGTACAGAGGAGACGCTCTTCTCCCCACGTTACTGTCCCCTGTACAGAGGAGACGCTCTTCTCCCCACATTACTGTACCCTGTACAGAGGAGACACTCTTCTCCCCACGTTACTGTCCCCGGTACAGAGTAGACACTCTTCTCCCCACATTATTGTCCCCGGTACAGAGGAGACACTCTTCTCCCCATGTTACTGTCCCCTGTACAGAGGAGACAGTCTTCTCCCTACATGACTGTCCCCTGTACAGAGGAGACACTCTTCTCCCCACATTACTGTCCCCTGTACAGAGGAGACACTCTTCTCCCTACATTACTGTCCCCTGTACAGAGGAGACGCTCTTCTCTCCACGTTACTGTCCCCTGTACAGAGGAGACGCTCTTCTCCTCACGTTACTGTCCCCTGTACAGAGGAGACACTCTTCTCCCCACGTTACTGTCCCCTGTACAGAGGAGACACTCTTCTCCCTACTTTACTGTCCCCTGTACAGAGGAGACACTCTTCTCCCCACGTTACTGTCCCCTGTACAGAGGAGACACTCTTCTCCCCACGTTACTGTCCCCTGTACAGAGGAGACACTCTTCTCCCCACGTTACTGTCCCCGGTACAGAGGAGACAATCTTCTCCCCACGTTACTGTCCCCTGTACAGAGGAGACACTCTTCTCCCCACATTACTGTCCCCTGTACAGAGGAGACACTCTTCTCCCCACGTTACTGTCCCTGTACAGAGGAGACACTCTTCTCCCCACATTACTGTCCCCTGTACAGAGGAGACACTCTTCTCCCCACATTACTGTCCCCTGTACAGAGGTGACACTCTTCTCCCCACATTACTGTCCCCTGTACAGAGGAGACACTCTTCTCCCCACGTTACTGTCCCCTGTACAGAGGAGACACTCTTCTCCCCACATTACTGTCCCCTGTACAGAGGAGACACTCTTCTCCCCACGTTACTGTTCCCTGTACAGAGGAGACACTCTTCTCTTCTCCCCCCATTACTGTCCCCTGTACAGAGGAGACACTCTTCTCCCCACGTTACTGTTCCCTGTACAGAGGAGACACTCTTCTCTTCTCCCCCCACTACTGTCCCCTGTACAGAGGAGACACTCTTCTCCCCACGTTACTGTTCCCTGTACAGAGGAGACACTCTTCTCTTCTCCCCCCATTACTGTCCCCTGTACAGAGGAGACACTCTTCTCCCCACGTTACTGTTCCCTGTACAGAGGAGAAACTCTTCTCTTCTCCCCCATTACTGTCCCCGGTACAGAGGAGACGCTCTTCTCCCCACGTTACTGTCCCCTGTACAGAGGAGACACTCTTCTCCCCACGTTACTGTCCCCGGTACAGAGGAGACACTCTTCTCCCCACATTACTGTCCCCTGTACAGAGGAGACACTCTTCTCCCCACGTTACTGTCCCCTGTACAGAAGAGACACTCTTCTCCCCACATTATTGTCCCCGGTACAGAGGAGACACTCTTCTCCCCACGTTACTGTCCCCGGTACAGAGGAGACACTCTTCTCCCCACGTTACTGTCCCCTGTACAGAGGAGACACTCTTCTCCCCACGTTACTGTCCCCGGTACAGAGGAGACACTCTTCTCCCCACGTTACTGTCCCCTGTACAGAGGAGACGCTCTTCTCCCCACATTACTGTCCCCTGTACAGAGGAGACGCTCTTCTCCCCACGTTACTGTCCCCTGTACAGAGGAGACGCTCTTCTCCCCACGTTACTGTTCCTGTACAGAGGAGACACTCTTCTCCCCACATTACTGTCCCTGGTACAGAGGAGACACTCTTATCCCCACATTACTGTCCCTGTACAGAGGAGACGCTCTTCTCCCCACGTTACTGTCCCCTGTACAGAGGAGACGCTCTTCTCCCCACGTTACTGTCCACTGTACAGAGGAGACACTCTTCACCCCACGTTACTGTCCCCTTTACAGAGGAGACACTCTTCTCCCCACATTACTGTCCCCTGTACAGAGGAGACACTCTTCTCCCCACATTATTGTCCCCGGTACAGAGGAGACACTCTTCTCCCCACGTTACTGTCCCCTGTACAGAGGAGACACTCTTCTCCCTACATTACTGTCCCTTGTACAGAGGAGACACTCTTCTCCCCACATTACTGTCCCCTGTACAGAGGAGACGCTCTTCTCCCCACATTACTATTCCTGTACAGAGGAGACGCTCTTCTCCCCACATTACTGTCCCTGGTACAGAGGAGACACTCTTATCCCCACTTTACTGTCCCCTGTACAGAGGAGACGCTCTTCTCCCCACGTTACTGTCCCCTGTACAGAGGAGACGCTCTTCTCCCCACGTTACTGTCCCTGTACAGAGGAGACGCTCTTCTCCCCACGTTACTGTCCCCTGTACAGAGGAGACGCTCTTCTCCCACGTTACTGTCCCCTGTACAGAGGAGACGCTCTTCTCCCCACGTTACTGTCCCCTGTACAGAGGAGACGCTCTTCTCCCCACGTTACTGTCCCCTGTACAGAGGAGACGCTCTTCTCCCCACGTTACTGTCCCCTGTACAGAGGAGACGCTCTTCTCCCCACGTTACTGTCCCCTGTACAGAGGAGACGCTCTTCTCCCCACGTTACTGTCCCCTGTACAGAGGAGACGCTCTTCTCCCCACGTTACTGTCCCCTGTACAGAGGAGACACTCTTCTCCACACGTTACTGTCCCTGGTACAGAGGAGACACTCTTCACCCCACGTTACTGTCCCCTGTACAGAGGAGACACTCTTCTCCCCACGTTACTGTACCCTGTACAGAGGAGACACTCTTCTCCCACGTTACTGTCCCCGGTACAGAGGAGACACTCTTCTCCCCACGTTACTGTCCCCTGTACAGAGGAGACACTCTTCTCCCCACGTTACTGTCCCCTGTACAGAGGAGACACTCTTCTCCCCACGTTACTGTCCCTGTACAGAGGAGACACTCTTCTCCCCACGTTACTGTGCTCTGTACCGAGGAGACACTCTTCTCCCCACGTTACTGTCCCCTGTACAGAGGAGACACTCTTCTCCCCACGTTACTGTCCCCGGTACAGAGGAGACACTCTTCTCTCCACGTTACTGTCCCCGGTACAGAAGAGACACTCTTCTCCCCACGTTACTGTCCCCTGTACAGAGGAGACACACTTCTCCCCACGTTACTGTCCCCTGTACAGAGGAGACACTCTTCTCCCCACGTTACTGTCCCCGGTACAGAGGAGACACTCTTCCTCCCACGTTACTGTCCCCGGTACAGAGGAGACACTCTTCTCCCCACGTTACTTTCCCCTGTACAGAGGGGACACTCTTCTCCCCACGTTACTGTCCCCTGTACAGAGGAGACACTCTTCTCCCCACGTTACTGTCCCCTGTACAGAGGAGACACTCTTCTCCCCACGTTACTGTCCCCTGTACAGAGGAGACGCTCTTCTCCCCACGTTACTGTCCCCTATACAGAGGAGACGCTCTTCTCCCCACGTTACTGTCCCCTGTACAGAGGAGACGCTCTTCTCCCCACGTTACTGTCCCCTGTACAGAGGAGACGCTCTTCTCCCCACGTTACTGTCCCCTGTACAGAGGAGACGCTCTTCTCCCCACATTACTGTCCCCTGTACAGAGGAGACACTCTTCTCCCCACATTACTGTCCCCGGTACAGAGGAGACACTCTTCTCCCCACATTACTGTCCCCTGTATAGAGGAGACACTCTTCTCCCCACATTAGTGTCCCCTGTACAGAGGAGACACTCTTCTCCCCACATTACTGTACCCTGTACAGAGGAGACACTCTTCTCCCCACGTTACTGTCCCCTGTACAGAGGAGACACTCTTCTCCCCACATTATTGTCCCCGGTACAGAGGAGACACTCTTTTCCCCACGTTACTGTCCCCTGTACAGAGGAGACACTCTTTTCCCCACATTATTGTCCCCGGTACAGAGGAGACACTCTTTTCCCCACGTTACTGTCCCCTGTACAGAGGAGACACTCTTCTCCCTACATTACTGTCCCCTGTACAGAGGAGACACTCTTCTCCCCACGTTACTGTTCCCTGTACAGAGGAGACACTCTTCTCTTCTCCCCCCATTACTGTCCCCTGTACAGAGGAGACACTCTTCTCCCCACATTACTGTCCCCTGTACAGAGGAGACGCTCTTCTCCCCACATTACTGTCCCCGGTACAGAGGAGACACTCTTCTCCCCACGTTACTGTCCCTTGTACAGAGGAGACACTCTTCTCCCCACGTTACTGTCCCCTGTACAGAGGAGACACTCTTCTCCCCACGTTACTGTCCTCTGTACAGAGGATACACTCTTCTCCCCACGTTACTGTCCCCTGTACAGAGGAGACGCTCTTCTCCCCACATTATTGTCCCCGGTACAGAGCAGACAGTCTTCTCCCCACGTTACTGTCCCCTGTACAGAGGAGACGCTCTTCTCCCCACGTTACTGTCCCCTGTATAGAGGAGACACTCTTCTCCCCACATTACTGTCCCCTGTACAGAGGAGACACTCTTCTCCCCATGTTACTGTCCCCTGTATAGAGGAGACACTCTTCTCCCCACATTACTGTCCCCTGTACAGAGGAGACACTCTTCTCCCCACATTACTGTACCCTGTACAGAGGAGACACTCTTCTCCCCACGTTACTGTCCCCTGTACAGAGGAGACACTCTTCTCCCCACATTATTGTCCCCGGTACAGAGGAGACACTCTTCTCCCCACGTTACTGTCCCCTGTACAGAGGAGACACTCTTCTCCCTACATTACTGTCCCCTGTACAGAGGAGACACTCTTGTCTCCACGTTACTGTCCCCTGTACAGAGGAGACACTCTTCTCCCTACGTTACTGTCCCCTGTACAGAGGAGACACTCTTCTCTCCACGTTACTGTCCCCTGTACAGAGGAGACACTCTTCTCCTCACGTTACTGTCCCCTGTACAGAGGAGACACTCTTCTCCCCACGTTACTGTCCCCTGTACAGAGGAGACACTCTTCTCCACACGTTACTGTCCCCGGTATAGAGGAGACACTCTTCTCCCCACGTTACTGTCCCCTGTACAGAGGAGACACTCTTCTCCCCACATTACTGTCCCCTGTACAGAGGAGACGCTCTTCTCCTCACGTTACTGTCCCCTGTACAGAGGAGACACTCTTCTCCCCACGTTACTGTCCCCTGTACAGAGGAGACACTCTTCTCCACACGTTACTGTCCCTGGTACAGAGGAGACACTCTTCTCCCCACGTTACTGTCCCCTGTACAGAGGAGACACTCTTCTCCCCACGTTACTGTCCCCTGTACAGAGGAGACACTCTTCTCCCTACATTACTGTCCCCTGTACAGAGGAGACACTCTTCTCCCCACGATACTGTCCCCTGTACAGAGGAGACACTCTTCTCCCCACGTTACTGTCCCCGGTACAGAGGAGACACTCTTCTCCCCACGTTACTGTCCCCTGTACAGAGGAGACACTCTTCTCCCCACATTACTGTCCCCTGTACAGAGGAGACACTCTTCTCCCCACGTTACTGTCCCTGTACAGAGGAGACACTCTTCTCCCCACATTACTGTCCCCTGTACAGAGGAGACACTCTTCTCCCCACATTACTGTCCCCTGTACAGAGGTGACACTCTTCTCCCCACATTACTGTCCCCTGTACAGAGGAGACACTCTTCTCCCCACGTTACTGTCCCCTGTACAGAGGAGACACTCTTCTCCCCACATTACTGTCCCCTGTACAGAGGAGACACTCTTCTCCCCACGTTACTGTTCCCTGTATAGAGGAGACACTCTTCTCTTCTCCCCCCATTACTGTCCCCTGTACAGAGGAGACACTCTTCTCCCCACGTTACTGTTCCCTGTACAGAGGAGACACTCTTCTCTTCTCCCCCCATTACTGTCCCCTGTACAGAGGAGACACTCTTCTCCCCACGTTACTGTCCCCTGTACAGAGGAGACACTCTTCTCCCCACGTTACTGGCCCTGGTACAGAGGAGACACTCTTCTCCCCACGTTACTGGCCCTTGTACAGAGGAGACACTCTTCTGCCTACGTTACTGTCCCCTGTACAGAGGAGACACTCTTCTCCCCACGTTACTGTCCCCTGTACAGAGGAGACACTCTTCTCCCCACGTTACTGTCCCCTGTACAGAGGAGACACTCTTCTCCTCACATTACTGTCCCCTGTACAGAGGAGACACTCTTCTCCCCACATTACTGTCCCCTGTACAGCGGAGACACTCTTCTCCCCACATTACTGGCCCTGGTACAGAGGAGACACTCTTCTCCCCACATTACTGTCCCCGGTACAGAGGAGATACTCTTCTCCCCACATTACTGTCCCCTGTACAGAGGAGACACTCTTCTCCCCACATTACTGTCCCCTGTACAGAGGAGACACTCTTCTCCACACGTTACTGTCCCTGGTACAGAGGAGACGCTCTTCTCCCCACGTTACTGTACCCTGTACAGAGGAGACACTCTTCTCCCCACGTTACTGTCCCCTGTACAGAGGAGACACTCTTCTCCCCACATTACTGTCCCCTGTACAGAGGAGACACTCTTCTCCCCACGTTACTGTCCCCTGTACAGAGGAGACACTCTTCTCCCCACGTTACTGTCCCCGGTACAGAGGAGACACTCTTCTCCCCACGTTACTGTCCCCTGTACAGAGGAGACACTCTTCTCCCCACGTTACTGTCCCCGGTACAGAGGAGACACTCTTCTCCCCACGTTACTGTCCCCTGTACAGAGGAGACACTCTTCTCCCCACGTTACTGTTCCTGTACAGAGGAGACACTCTTCTCCCCACGTTACTGTCCCCTGTACAGAGGAGACACTCTTCTCCCCACATTACTGTCCCCGGTACAGAGGAGACACTCTTCTCCCCACATTACTGTCCCCTGTACAGAGGAGACACTCTTCTCCCCACGTTACTGTCCCCTGTACAGAGGAGCCACTCTTCTCCCCACGTTACTGTCCCCTGTACAGAGGAGCCACTCTTCTCCCCACGTTACTGTCCCCGGTACAGAGGAGACACTCTTCTCCCCACGTTACTGTCCCCTGTACAGAGGAGACGCTCTTCTCCCCACGTTACTGTCCCCTGTACAGAGGAGACGCTCTTCTCCCCACGTTACTGTCCCCTGTACAGAGGAGACGCTCTTCTCCCCACATTACTGTCCCCTGTACAGAGGAGACGCTCTTCTCCCCACGTTACTGTACCTGTACAGAGGATACACTCTTCTCCCCACATTACTGTCCCCTGTACAGAGGAGACACTCTTCTCCCCACGTTACTGTCCCCTGTACAGAGGAGACACTCTTCTCCCCACGTTACTGTCCCCGGTACAGAGGAGACACTCTTCTCCCCACATTACTGTCCCCTGTACAGAGTAGACACTCTTCTCCCCACGTTACTGTTCCTGTACAGAGGAGACACTCTTCTCCCCACGTTACTGTCCCCGGTACAGAGGAGACACTCTTCTCCCCACGTTATTGTCCCCGGTACAGAGGAGACACTCTTCTCCCCACGTTACTGTCCCCTGTACAGAGGAGACACTCTTCTCCCCACTTTACTGTCCCCGGTACAGAGGAGACACTCTTCTCCCCACGTTACTGTCCCCTGTACAGAGGAGACACTCTTCTCCCCACATTACTGTCCCCTGTACAGAGGAGACACTCTTCTCCCCACGTTACTGTCACTGTACAGAGGAGACACTCTTCTCCCCACGTTACTGTCCCCTGTACAGAGGAGACACTCTTCTCCCCACATTATTGTCCCCGGTACAGAGGAGACACTCTTCTCCCCACGTTACTGTCCCCTGTACAGAGGAGACACTCTTCTCCCCACTTTACTGTCCCCGGTACAGAGGAGACACTCTTCTCCCCACGTTACTGTCCCCTTTACAGAGGAGACACTCTTCTCCCCACATTACTGTCCCCTGTACAGAGGAGACACTCTTCTCCCCACGTTACTGTCACTGTACAGAGGAGACACTCTTCTCCCCACATTACTGTCCCCTGTACAGAGGAGACACTCTTCTCCCCACATTACTGTCCCCTGTACAGAGGTGACACTCTTCTCCCCACATTACTGTCCCCTGTACAGAGGAGACACTCTTCTCCCCACGTTACTGTCCCCTGTACAGAGGAGACACTCTTCTCCCCACATTACTGTCCCCTGTACAGAGGAGACACTCTTCTCCCCACGTTACTGTTCCCTGTACAGAGGAGACACTCTTCTCTTCTCCCCCCATTACTGTCCCCTGTACAGAGGAGACACTCTTCTCCCCACGTTACTGGCCCTGGTACAGAGGAGACACTCTTCTCCCCACGTTACTGTCCCCTGTACAGAGGAGACACTCTTCTCCCCACGTTACTGTCCCCTGTACAGAGGAGACACTCTTCTCCCCACGTTACTGTCCCCTGTACAGAGGAGACACTCTTCTCCCCACGTTACTGTCCCCTGTACAGAGGAGACACTCTTCTCCCCACGTTACTGTCCCCTGTACAGAGGAGACACTCTTCTCCTCACATTACTGTCCCCTGTACAGAGGAGACACTCTTCTCCCCACATTACTGTCCCCTGTACAGCGGAGACACTCTTCTCCCCACATTACTGGCCCTGGTACAGAGGAGACACTCTTCTCCCCACATTACTGTCCCCGGTACAGAGGAGACACTCTTCTCCCCACATTACTGTCCCCTGTACAGAGGAGACGCTCTTCTCCCCACGTTACTGTCCCCTGTACAGAGGAGACACTCTTCTCCCCACATTACTGTCCCTGTACAGAGGAGACGCTCTTCTCCCCACGTTACTGTCCCCTGTACAGAGGAGACACTCTTCTCCCCACGTTACTGTCGCTGTACAGAGGAGACACTCTTCTCCCCACGTTACTGTCCCCTGTACAGAGGAGACACTCTTCTCCCCACGTTACTGTCCCCGGTACAGAGGAGACACTCTTCTCCCCACGTTACTGTCCCCGGTACAGAGGAGACACTCTTCTCCCCACGTTACTGTCCCCTGTACAGAGGAGACACTCTTCTCCCCACGTTACTGTCCCCTGTACAGAGGAGACACTCTTCTCCCCACGTTACTGTCCCCGGTACAGAGGAGACACTCTTCTCCCCACGTTACTGTCCCCTGTACAGAGGAGACACACTTCTCCCCACATTACTGTCCCCTGTACAGAGGAGACACTCTTCTCCCCACGTTACTGTCCCCTGTACAGAGGAGACACTCTTCTCCCCACGTTACTGTTCCTGTACAGAGGAGACACTCTTCTCCCCACATTACTGTCCCCTGTACAGAGGAGACACTCTTCTCCCCACATTACTGTCCCCGGTACAGAGGAGACGCTCTTCTCCCCACGTTACTGTCCCCGGTACAGAGGAGACACACTTCTCCCCACATTACTGTCCCCTGTACAGAGGAGACACTCTTCTCCCCACATTACTGTCCCCTGTACAGAGGAGACACTCTTCTCCCCACGTTACTGTCCCCGGTACAGAGGAGACACTCTTCTCCCCACGTTACTGTCCCCTGTACAGAGGAGACACTCTTCTCCCCACGTTACTGTCCCCTGTACAGAGGAGACACTCTTCTCCCCACGTTACTGTCCCCTGTACAGAGGAGACACTCTTCTCCCCACGTTACTGTTCCTGTACAGAGGAGACACTCTTCTCCCCACGTTACTGTTCCTGTACAGAGGAGACACTCTTCTCCCCACATTACTGTCCCCTGTACAGAGGAGACGCTCTTCTCCCCACATTACTGTCCCCTGTACAGAGGAGACGCTCTTCTCCCCACATTACTGTCCCCGGTACAGAGGAGACGCTCTTCTCCCCACGTTACTGTCCCCTGTACAGAGGAGACGCTCTTCTCCCCACATTACTGTCCCCGGTACAGAGGAGACACTCTTCTCCCCACGTTACTGTCCCCTGTACAGAGGAGACACACTTCTCCCCACATTACTGTCCCCTGTACAGAGGAGACACTCTTCTCCCCACGTTACTGTCCCCTGTACAGAGGAGACACTCTTCTCCCCACGTTACTGTTCCTGTACAGAGGAGACACTCTTCTCCCCACATTACTGTCCCCTGTACAGAGGAGACACTCTTCTCCCCACATTACTGTCCCCGGTACAGAGGAGACGCTCTTCTCCCCACATTACTGTCCCCGGTACAGAGGAGACGCTCTTCTCCCCACGTTACTGTCCCCTGTACAGAGGAGACACACTTCTCCCCACATTACTGTCCCCTGTACAGAGGAGACACTCTTCTCCCCACGTTACTGTCCCCTGTACAGAGGAGACACTCTTCTCCCCACGTTACTGTCCCCGGTACAGAGGAGACACTCTTCTCCCCACGTTACTGTCCCCTGTACAGAGGAGACACTCTTCTCCCCACGTTACTGTCCCCTGTACAGAGGAGACACTCTTCTCCCCACGTTACTGTCCCCTGTACAGAGGAGACACTCTTCTCCCCACGTTACTGTTCCTGTACAGAGGAGACACTCTTCTCCCCACGTTACTGTTCCTGTACAGAGGAGACACTCTTCTCCCCACATTACTGTCCCCTGTACAGAGGAGACGCTCTTCTCCCCACATTACTGTCCCCTGTACAGAGGAGACGCTCTTCTCCCCACATTACTGTCCCCGGTACAGAGGAGACGCTCTTCTCCCCACGTTACTGTCCCCGGTACAGAGGAGACGCTCTTCTCCCCACGTTACTGTCCCCGGTACAGAGGAGACGCTCTTCTCCCCACGTTACTGTCCCCTGTACAGAGGAGACACTCTTTTCCCCACGTTACTGTCCCCTGTACAGAGGAGACACTCTTTTCCCCACGTTACTGTCCCCTGTACAGAGGAGACACTCTTTTCCCCACGTTACTGTCCCCTGTACAGAGGAGACACTCTTTTCCCCACGTTACTGTCCCCTGTACAGAGGAGACAGTCTTCTCCCCACGTTACTGTCCCCTGTACAGAGGAGACGCTCTTCTCCCCACATTACTGTCCCCGGTACAGAGGAGACACTCTTCTCCCCACATTACTGTCCCCTGTACAGAGGAGACGCTCTTCTCCCCACGTTACTGTCCCCTGTACAGAGGAGACACTCTTCTCCCCACGTTACTGTCCCCTGTACAGAGGAGACACTCTTCTCCCCACATTACTGTCCCCGGTACAGAGGAGACACTCTTCTCCCCACATTACTGTCCCCTGTACAGAGGAGACGCTCTTCTCCCCACATTACTGTCCCCGGTACAGAGGAGACACTCTTCTCCCCACATTACTGTCCCCGGTACAGAGGAGACACTCTTCTCCCCACATTACTGTCCCCTGTACAGAGGAGACACTCTTCTCCCCACATTACTGTCCCCAGTACAGAGGAGACACTCTTCTCCCCACATTACTGTCCCCAGTACAGAGGAGACACTCTTCTCCCCACGTTACTGTCCCCTGTACAGAGGAGACACTCTTCTCCCCACGTTACTGTCCCCTGTACAGAGGAGACACTCTTCTCCCCACATTACTGTCCCTGGTACAGAGGAGACACTCTTCTCCCCACGTTACTGTCCCCTGTACAGAGGAGACACTCTTCTCCCCACGTTACTGTTCCTGTACAGAGGAGACACTCTTCTCCCCACGTTACTGTTCCTGTACAGAGGAGACACTCTTCTCCCCACATTACTGTCCCCTGTACAGAGGAGACGCTCTTCTCCCCACATTACTGTCCCCTGTACAGAGGAGACGCTCTTCTCCCCACATTACTGTCCCCGGTACAGAGGAGACGCTCTTCTCCCCACGTTACTGTCCCCGGTACAGAGGAGACGCTCTTCTCCCCACGTTACTGTCCCCTGTACAGAGGAGACACTCTTTTCCCCACGTTACTGTCCCCTGTACAGAGGAGACACTCTTTTCCCCACGTTACTGTCCCCTGTACAGAGGAGACACTCTTTTCCCCACGTTACTGTCCCCTGTACAGAGGAGACACTCTTTTCCCCACGTTACTGTCCCCTGTACAGAGGAGACACTCTTTTCCCCACGTTACTGTCCCCTGTACAGAGGAGACGCTCTTCTCCCCACATTACTGTCCCCGGTACAGAGGAGACACTCTTCTCCCCACATTACTGTCCCCTGTACAGAGGAGACGCTCTTCTCCCCACATTACTGTCCCCTGTACAGAGGAGACGCTCTTCTCCCCACGTTACTGTCCCCTGTACAGAGGAGACACTCTTCTCCCCACATTACTGTCCCCGGTACAGAGGAGACACTCTTCTCCCCACATTACTGTCCCCTGTACAGAGGAGACGCTCTTCTCCCCACATTACTGTCCCCGGTACAGAGGAGACGCTCTTCTCCCCACATTACTGTCCCCGGTACAGAGGAGACACTCTTCTCCCCACATTACTGTCCCCTGTACAGAGGAGACGCTCTTCTCCCCACATTACTGTCCCCTGTATAGAGGAGACACTCTTCTCCCCACATTACTGTCCCCAGTACAGAGGAGACACTCTTCTCCCCACGTTACTGTCCCCTGTACAGAGGAGACACTCTTCTCCCCACGTTACTGTCCCCTGTACAGAGGAGACACTCTTCTCCCCACATTACTGTCCCTGGTACAGAGGAGACACTCTTCTCCCCACGTTACTGTCCCCTGTACAGAGGAGACACTCTTTTCCCCACGTTACTGTCCCCTGTACAGAGGAGACAGTCTTCTCCCCACATTACTGTCCCTGGTACAGAGGAGACACTCTTCTCCCCACGTTACTGTCCCCTGTACAGAGGAGACACTCTTTTCCCCACGTTACTGTCCCCTGTACAGAGGAGACAGTCTTCTCCCCACGTTACTGTCCCCTGTACAGAGGAGACGCTCTTCTCCCCACGTTACTGTCCCCTGTACAGAGGAGACACTCTTCTCCCCACGTTACTGTCCCCTGTACAGAGGAGACACTCTTCTCCCCACATTACTGTCCCTGGTACAGAGGAGACACTCTTCTCCCCACGTTACTGTCCCCTGTACAGAGGAGACACTCTTCTCCCCACGTTACTGTCCCCTGTACAGAGGAGACACTCTTTTCCCCACGTTACTGTCCCCTGTACAGAGGAGACAGTCTTCTCCCCACGTTACTGTCCCCTGTACAGAGGAGACGCTCTTCTCCCCACATTACTGTCCCCTGTACAGAGGAGACAGTCTTCTCCCCACATTACTGTCCCCTGTACAGAGGAGACGCTCTTCTCCCCACGTTACTGTCCCTGTACAGAGGATACACTCTTCTCCCCACATTACTGTCCCCTGTACAGAGGAGACACTCTTCTCCCCACGTTACTGTCCCCTGTACTGAGGAGACACTCTTCTCCCCACGTTACTGTCCCCGGTACAGAGGAGACACTCTTCTCCCCACATTACTGTCCCCGGTACAGAGGAGACACTCTTCTCCCCACATTACTGTCCCCGGTACAGAGGAGACAATCTTCTCCCCACGTTACTGTCCCCTGTACAGAGGAGACACTCTTCTCCCCACGTTACTGTCCCCGGTACAGAGGAGACACTCTTCTCCCCACATTACTGTCCCCGGTACAGAGGAGACACTCTTCTCCCCACATTACTGTCCCCTGTACAGAGGAGACGCTCTTCTCCCCACATTACTGTCCCCTGTACAGAGGAGACACTCTTCTCCCCACGTTACTGTCCCCTGTACAGAGGAGACGCTCTTCTCCCCACATTACTGTCCCCTGTACAGAGGAGACGCTCTTCTCCCCACATTACTGTCCCCGGTACAGAGGAGACGCTCTTCTCCCCACATTACTGTCCCCTGTACAGAGGAGACGCTCTTCTCCCCACATTACTGTCCCCGGTACAGAGGAGACACTCTTCTCCCCACATTACTGTCCCCTGTACAGAGGAGACGCTCTTCTCCCCACATTACTGTCCCCTGTATAGAGGAGACACTCTTCTCCCCACATTACTGTCCCCGGTACAGAGGAGACACTCTTCTCCCCACATTACTGTCCCTGGTACAGAGGAGACACTCTTCTCCCCACGTTACTGTCCCCTGTACAGAGGAGACACTCTTCTCCCCACGTTACTGTCCCCTGTACAGAGGAGACACTCTTCTCCCCACGTTACTGTCCCCTGTACAGAGGAGACACTCTTCTCCCCACGTTACTGTCCCCTGTACAGAGGAGACACTCTTCTCCCCACATTACTGTCCCCGGTACAGAGGAGACACTCTTCTCCCCACATTACTGTCCCCTGTACAGAGGAGACACTCTTCTCCCCACGTTACTGTCCCCTGTACAGAGGAGACACTCTTCTACCCACATTACTGTCCCTGGTACAGCGGAGACACTCTTCTCCCCACATTACTGTCCCCGGTACAGAGGAGACACTCTTCTCCCCACGTTACTGTCCCCTGTACAGAGGAGACACTCTTCTCCCCACATTACTGTCCCCGGTACAGAGGAGACACTCTTCTCCTCACATTACTGTCCCCTGTACAGAGGAGACACTCTTCTCCCCACATTACTATTCCTGTACAGAGGAGACACTCTTCTCCCCACGTTACTGTCCCCTGTACAGAGGAGACGCTCTTCTCCCCACGTTACTGTCCCCTGTACAGAGGAGACGCTCTTCTCCCCACGTTACTGTCCCCAGTACAGAGGAGACACTCTTCTCCCCACGTTACTGTCCCCTGTACAGAGGAGACACTCTTCTCCCCACGTTACTGTCCCCTGTACAGAGGAGACACTCTTCTCCCCACGTTACTGTCCCCTGTACAGAGGAGACACTCTTCTCCCCACGTTACTGTCCCCTGTACAGAGGAGACGCTCTTCTCCCCACGTTACTGTCCCCTGTACAGAGGAGACGCTCTTCTCCCCACGTTACTGTCCCCTGTACAGAGGAGACGCTCTTCTCCCCACATTACTGTCCCCTGTACAGAGGAGACGCTCTTCTCCCCACATTACTGTCCCCAGTACAGAGGAGACACTCTTCTCCCCACGTTACTGTCCCCTGTACAGAGGAGACACTCTTCTCCCCACGTTACTGTCCCCTGTACAGAGGAGACACTTCTCCCCACGTTACTGTCCCCTGTACAGAGGAGACACTCTTCTCCCCACGTTACTGTCCCCAGTACAGAGGAGACACTCTTCTCCCCACGTTACTGTCCCCTGTACAGAGGAGACACTCTTCTCCCCACGTTACTGTCCCCTGTACAGAGGAGACACTTCTCCCCACGTTACTGTCCCCTGTACAGAGGAGACGCTCTTCTCCCCACGTTACTGTCCCCTGTACAGAGGAGACGCTCTTCTCCCCACATTACTGTCCCCTGTACAGAGGAGACACTCTTCTCCCCACGTTACTGTCCCCTGTACAGAGGAGACACTCTTCTCCCCACGTTACTGTCCCCTGTACAGAGGAGACACTCTTCTCCCCACGTTACTGTCCCCTGTACAGAGGAGACACTCTTCTCCCCACGTTACTGTCCCCTGTACAGAGGAGACACTCTTCTCCCCACGTTACTGTCCCCTGTACAGAGGAGACGCTCTTCTCCCCACGTTACTGTCCCCTGTACAGAGGAGACGCTCTTCTCCCCACATTACTGTCCCCTGTACAGAGGAGACACTCTTCTCCCCACATTACTGTCCCCGGTACAGAGGAGACAGTCTTCTCCCCACGTTACTGTCCCCTGTACAGAGGAGACACTCTTCTCCCCACGTTACTGTCCCCTGTACAGAGGAGACACTCTTCTCCCCACGTTACTGTCCCCTGTATAGAGGAGACACTCTTCTCCCCACGTTACTGTCCCCTGTATAGAGGAGACACTCTTCTCCCCACATTACTGTCCCCTGTACAGAGGAGACACTCTTCTCCCCACGTTACTGTCCCCTGTACAGAGGAGACGCTCTTCTCCCCACGTTACTGTCCCCTGTACAGAGGAGACGCTCTTCTCCCCACATTACTGTCCCTGTACAGAGGAGACGCTCTTCTCCCCACATTACTGTCCCTGTACAGAGGAGACGCTCTTCTCCCCACATTACTGTCCCCTGTACAGAGGAGACAGTCTTCTCCCCACGTTACTGTCCCCTGTACAGAGGAGACACTCTTCTCCCCACGTTATTGTCCCCTGTACAGAGGAAACACTCTTCTCCCCACATTACTGTCCCCTGTACAGAGGAGACACTCTTCTCCCCACGTTACTGTCCCCTGTACAGAGGAGACGCTCTTCTCCCCACGTTACTGTCCCCTGGTACAGAGGAGACACTCTTCTCCCCACATTACTGTCCCCTGTACAAAGGAGACACTCTTCTCCCCACATTACTGTCCCTTGTACAGAGGAGACACTCTTCTCCCCACATTACTGTCCCCTGTACAGAGGAGACACTCTTCTCCCCACGTTACTGTCCCCGGTACAGAGGAGACACTCTTCTCCCCACATTACTGTCCCCTGTACAGAGGAGACACTCTTCTCCCCACGTTATTGTCCCCTGTACAGAGGAGACACTCTTCTCCCCACGTTACTGTCCCCTGTACAGAGGAGACACTCTTCTCCCCACGTTACTGTCCCTGTACAGAGGAGACACTCTTCTCTCCACGTTACTGTCCCCTGTACAGAGGAGACACTCTTCTCCCCACGTTACTGTCCCCTGTACAGAGGAGACACTCTTCTCCCCACATTACTGTCCCCTGTACAGAGGAGACACTCTTCTCCCCCACGTTACTGTCCCCTGTACAGAGGAGACACTCTTCTCCCCCACGTTACTGTCCCCGGTACAGAGGAGACACTCTTCTCCCCACGTTACTGTCCCCGGTACAGAGGAGACACTCTTCTCCCCACGTTACTGTCCCCTGTACAGAGGAGACACTCTTCTCCCCACGTTACTGTCCCCGGTACAGAGGAGACACTCTTCTCCCCACGTTACTGTCTCCTGTACAGAGGAGACACTCTTCTCCCCACGTTACTGTCCCCGGTACAGAGGAGACACTCTTCTCCCCACGTTACTGTCCCTGTACAGAGGAGACACTCTTCTCCCCACATTACTGTCCCCTGGTACAGAGGAGACACTCTTCTCCCCACGTTACTGTCCCCTGTACAGAGGAGACGCTCTTCTCCCCCACGTTACTGTCCCCTGTACAGAGGAGACACTCTTCTCCCCCACGTTACTGTCCCCTGTACAGAGGAGACGCTCTTCTCCCCACGTTACTGTCCCCTGTACAGAGGAGACGCTCTTCTCCCCACGTTACTGTCCCCTGTACAGAGGAGACACTCTTCTCCCCACGTTACTGTCCCCTGTACAGAGGAGACACTCTTCTCCCCACGTTACTGTCCCCTGGTACAGAGGAGACACTCTTCTCCCCACATTACTGTCCCCTGTACAGAGGAGACGCTCTTCTCCCCACATTACTGTCCCCTGTACAGAGGAGACGCTCTTCTCCCCACGTTACTGTCCCCTGTACAGAGGAGACACTCTTCTCCCCACATTACTGTCCCCTGTACAGAGGAGACGCTCTTCTCCCCCACATTACTGTCCCCTGTACAGAGGAGACACTCTTCTCCCCACATTACTGTCCCCTGTACAGAGGAGACACTCTTCTCCCCACATTACTGTCCCCTGTACAGAGGAGACACTCTTCTCCCCACGTTACTGTCCCCTGTACAGAGGAGACGCTCTTCTCCCCCACATTACTGTCCCCTGTACAGAGGAGACACTCTTCTCCCCACGTTACTGTCCCCTGTACAGAGGAGACACACTTCTCCCCACGTTACTGTCCCCTGTACAGAGGAGACGCTCTTCTCCCCCACATTACTGTCCCCTGTACAGAGGAGACGCTCTTCTCCCCACATTACTGTCCCCTGTACAGAGGAGACACTCTTCTCCCCACGTTACTGTCCCCTGTACAGAGGAGACACTCTTCTCCCCACGTTACTGTCCCCTGTACAGAGGAGACACTCTTCTCCCCACGTTACTGTCCCCTGTACAGAGGAGACACTCTTCTCCCCACGTTACTGTCCTCTGTACAGAGGATACACTCTTCTCCCCACATTACTGTCCCCTGTACAGAGGAGACGCTCTTCTCCCCACATTACTGTCCCCGGTACAGAGGAGACACTCTTCTCCCCACGTTACTGTCCCCTGTACAGAGGAGACACTCTTCTCCCCACATTACTGTCCCCGGTACAGAGGAGACAGTCTTCTCCCCACGTTACTGTCCCCTGTACAGAGGAGACACTCTTCTCCCCACGTTACTGTCCCCTGTACAGAGGAGACACTCTTCTCCCCACGTTACTGTCCTCTGTACAGAGGATACACTCTTCTCCCCACATTACTGTCCCCTGTACAGAGGAGACGCTCTTCTCCCCACATTACTGTCCCCGGTACAGAGGAGACACTCTTCTCCCCACGTTACTGTCCCCTGTACAGAGGAGACACTCTTCTCCCCACATTACTGTCCCCGGTACAGAGGAGACAGTCTTCTCCCCACGTTACTGTCCCCTGTACAGAGGAGACGCTCTTCTCCCCCACATTACTGTCCCCTGTATAGAGGAGACAGTCTTCTCCCCACATTACTGTCCCCTGTACAGAGGAGACACACTTCTCCCCACATTACTGTCCCCTGGTACAGAGGAGACACTCTTCTCCCCACGTTACTGTCCCCTGTACAGAGGAGACACTCTTCTCCCCACGTTACTGTCCCCGGTACAGAGGAGACACTCTTCTCCCCACATTACTGTCCCCTGTACAGAGGAGACACTCTTCTCCCCACATTACTGTCCCCTGTACAGAGGAGACACTCTTCTCCCCACATTACTGTCCCCGGTACAGAGGAGACACTCTTCTCCCCACATTACTGTCCCCGGTACAGAGGAGACACTCTTCTCCCCACATTACTGTCCCCTGTACAGAGGAGACGCTCTTCTCCCCACGTTACTGTCCCCTGTACAGAGGAGACACTTCTCTTCTCCCCACAATGTGGGTCGCAATGTCCGGATCCAGTGCAGGAGGAAGAAGCCTCTGTTGATTCTGAGGGAACAGGCCTGAGCCTAGGGGCTGGCAGGGGTATTGGTCATGGAGAGACAGTGCTGGGTGTCTGTGAGTTGAGGAAAGACTAGGGATTATATATTGTTTTAAAGGCATAGTAATACTTCTATTAAATTAATGTCTGAGTCTTCTTTAGAGATATTTTTTAACATTACCTTATATTTAATTATTTACAATGTTGTAGTTCAAACTCTGTTCAAACCAAAAGATCCTCTTCCCACTCCTTCCGGCCCCTCCCATTAGATGTGGAATCCGGTTGTGGGACTGGACGGATGCAGCGAGGGACAATCTTCACTCAGTAAGTATAATGACCCCCTTTATGAAGGAGGACAGGATTTCCCTTTTTCTTACTGAAGATTGTCCCTCACCGCGCTCCATCCGGACCAGACTGAGTGACACAGGGAAAGGGGCAGGAGGGGGATCCTTTTGACTTGAATATTGTTTGAACTACAACACTGAAAGTAATTAAATATAGCGCTACATGTTAAACAAATTATAAATAAGATTAAACTTCAATAGAAGTATTACTATCCCTTTAACCCTCTGAGTGGCAGAGAGTTTCTCAATGTATTGCAAAGCAATGTTTTGCATACCCCTCCGGCACTCCAAGGGTTAACCATTATCGTACCATAGGAGTCCGCCTCTAAGTCCCTAGGAGACCCACAACAGAGAAGATCCATGGGGCTACACGTATGTATGTGTATGTGTGTGTTTAACAGTGTATGTATGTATATATCTCCAGGGCTGGCAGTAGGAAGGAGACATGAATAATCCCTCCTTACTGCCACCCCTGGGTGTGTTAGGCTTCGGAGAAGTTTTACGGTCACATGATGCTTTTATATCTATATCAATCTATCTATATAAATTATATATAAAAAGAAACCTGTGTGTCTGGCGCACACAGAGCAGGGACGGCAGTAAGGAGGAGATATACAAATCCTCTGTATACTGCCTGTCCAGGACATACAGGGGCAGTGATTTTCTCTGCAAGAAGTTGTCCCTTCCCCAGTATCTCCTCTTCCAACAAGCAAACACAGCATTTCCACACCCTGCTACTCCTGTGACAATCTCTGCAAGGAATTGTGGGGGCCTTCAATACACACACACAATGCATACACATGCAATACATACACATGCACAGCACAAACAATACACACCTAATAAATATGTACAACAACACGCATAATACACACACATACAACAAATACAAACAATACACATATAGAACTGACATGTAATATACACATAAGCACAACACAGAAACACACAAACACACACATACACGCGGCACACACAAACACAGTATACACGTACAAACACAATACATACAATACACGCAGATAATACATGCAACAAGTACAATATACACACACACCACAATACATACAACACACACGCAATACATATGCATAACAGATAGTACACATACACAGACAATAAAAACACAGACAATACACGCACAATGCACACACATACAACACACACAATACATAGATGCAATAAGCATGCACAACACAGACAATACACACACAGTCAATACACATAAACACAAAGTACACATGTGCACAATACACACCACACACACAGAGTACACATACACACAACACACAAACACAAAAAAACACACTTCTACACAAACACATGAACAACACACCGCAACACACATGCACACACAATATACAACAACACACACATGCAATAAACACACACAATACACACACGCACAACACACAAATACGCAAGCAATACACATAATACACACACAATATGCACAAGCTATACACACACACAAACACAATACATACAATTCACATACATGATACACACAACAAATGCAATAAACACTAACATATTACACACACAAATGCACACATAATGTACACAATACACACACACACACAATAAGCAAATCTCTATACACAAAACACTCAATACGGTGTACGATATATGTATACCACTGAGATGTGGATTACCCTTCACCCTTACGAAGAACATGAAACTCCTGATTGGTGACTGGCCATGAAAAAGCAAATTATTATTTCCAACAGTTTTTCACATTCATTTTTGTTTAGTTTTTCACATTTTTTGGTTTGATATTGCAAAAATGCTTCATTACAAAAACTGTTATATCATAGCATGTCTCCCTGTATAGAATGATTATTATAATTACACATCTTTATACTAGATCACGTATCCCAGGACATCTCTCTGTATAGGAAGTATCATCTCAGCATGTCTCCCTGTATAGAATGATTATTATAATTACAGATCTTTATACTAGATCACATATCCTAGGACATCTATCTGTATAGGAAGTATCATCTCAGCATGTCTCCCTGTATAGAATGATTATTATAATTACAGATCTTTATACTAGATCACATATCCTAGGACATCTATCTGTATAGGAAGTATCATCTCAGCATGTCTCCCTGTATAGAATGATTATTATAATTACAGAACTTTATAGTAGATCACATATCCCAGGACATCTCTCTGTATAGGAAGTATCATCTCAGCATGTCTCCCTGTATAGAATGATTATTATAATTACACATCTTTATACTAGATCACATATCCCAGGACATCTCTCTGTATAGGAAGTATCATCTCAGCATGTCTCCCTGTATAGAATGATTATTATAATTACACATCTTTATACTAGATCACGTATCCCAGGACATCTCTCTGTATAGGAAGTATCATCTCAGCATGTCTCCCTGTATAGAATGATTATTATAATTACAGATCTTTATAGTAGATCACATATCCTAGGACATCTATCTGTATAGGAAGTAACATCTCAGCATGTCTCCCTGTATAGAATGATTATTATAATTACAGAACTTTATAGTAGATCACATATCCCAGGACATCTCTCTGTATAGGAAGTATCATCTCAGCATGTCTCCCTGTATAGAATGATTATTATAATTACACATCTTTATACTAGATCACGTATCCCAGGACATCTCTCTGTATAGGAAGTAACATCTCAGCATGTCTCCCTGTATAGAATGATTATTATAATTACACATCTTTATACTAGATCACGTATCCCAGGACATCTCTCTGTATAGGAAGTATCATCTCAGCATGTCTCCCTGTATAGAATGATTATTATAATTACAGATCTTTATAGTAGATCACATATCCCAGGACATCTCTCTGTATAGGAAGTATCATCTCAGCATGTCTCCCTGTATAGAATGATTATTATAATTACAGAACTTTATACTAGATCACATATCCTAGGACATCTCTCTGTATCGGAAGTAACATCTCAGCATGTCTCCCTGTATAGAATGATTATTATAATTACACATCTTTATACTAGATCACATATCCCAGGACATCTCTCTGTATAGGAAGTATCATCTCAGCATGTCTCCCTGTATAGAATCATTATTATAATTACAGATCTTTATACTAGATCACGTATCCCAGGACATCTCTCTGTATAGGAAGTAACATCTCAGCATGTCTCCCTGTATAGAATGATTATTATAATTACAGAGCTTTATACTAGATCACATATCCCAGGACATCTCTCTGTATAGGAAGTATCATCTCAGCATGTCTCCCTGTATAGATTGATTATTATAATTACACATCTTTATAGTAGATCACGTATCCCAGGACATCTCTCTGTATAGGAAGTATCATCTCAGCATGTCTCCCTGTATAGAATGATTATTATAATTACAGATCTTTATAGTAGATCACATATCCCAGGACATCTCTCTGTATAGGAAGTATCATCTCAGCATGTCTCCCTGTATAGAATGATTATTATAATTACAGAACTTTATAGTAGATCACATATCCCAGGACATCTCTCTGTATAGGAAGTAACATCTCAGTATGTCTCCCTGTATAGAATGATTATTATAATTACAGAACTTTATAGTAGATCACATATCCCAGGACATCTCTCTGTATAGGAAGTATCATCTCAGCATGTCTCCCTGTATAGATTGATTATTATAATTACACATCTTTATAGTAGATCACGTATCCCAGGACATCTCTCTGTATAGGAAGTATCATCTCAGCATGTCTCCCTGTATAGAATGATTATTATAATTACAGATCTTTATAGTAGATCACATATCCCAGGACATCTCTCTGTATAGGAAGTATCATCTCAGCATGTCTCCCTGTATAGAATGATTATTATAATTACACATCTTTATACTAGATCACGTATCCCAGGACATCTCTCTGTATAGGAAGTATCATCTCAGCATGTCTCCCTGTATAGAATGATTATTATAATTACACATCTTTATACTAGATCACGTATCCCAGGACATCTCTCTGTATAGGAAGTATCATCTCAGCATGTCTCCCTGTATAGAATGATTATTATAATTACAGAACTTTATAGTAGATCACGTATCCCAGGACATCTCTCTGTATAGGAAGTATCATCTCAGCATGTCTCCCTGTATAGAATGATTATTATAATTACAGAACTTTATACTAGATCACGTATCCCAGGACATCTCTCTGTATAGGAAGTATCATCTCAGCATGTCTCCCTGTATAGAATGATTATTATAATTACAGAACTTTATACTAGATCACGTATCCCAGGACATCTCTCTGTATAGGAAGTATCATCTCAGCATGTCTCCCTGTATAGAATGATTATTATAATTACAGATCTTTATAGTAGATCACATATCCTAGGACATCTCTCTGTATAGGAAGTAACATCTCAGCATGTCTCCCTGTATAGAATGATTATTATAATTACACATCTTTATACTAGATCACGTATCCCAGGACATCTCTCTGCATAGGAAGTAACATCTCAGCATGTCTCCCTGTATAGAATGATTATTATAATTACACATCTTTATAGTAGATCACATATCCCAGGACATCTCTCTGTATAGGAAGTATCATCTCAGCATGTCTCCCTGTATAGAATCATTATTATAATTACACATCTTTATAGTAGATCACGTATCCCAGGACATCTCTCTGTATAGGAAGTAACATCTCAGTATGTCTCCCTGTATAGAATGATTATTATAATTACAGATCTTTATACTAGATCACGTATCCCAGGACATCTCTCTGTATAGGAAGTATCATCTCAGCATGTCTCCCTGTATAGATTGATTATTATAATTACACATCTTTATAGTAGATCACGTATCCCAGGACATCTCTCTGTATAGGAAGTAACATCTCAGCATGTCTCCCTGTATAGAATGATTATTATAATTACAGATCTTTATACTAGATCACATATACCAGGACATCTCTCTGTATAGGAAGTATCATCTCAGCATGTCTCCCTGTATAGATTGATTATTATAATTACACATCTTTATACTAGATCACATATCCCAGGACATCTCTCTGTATAGGAAGTATCATCTCAGCATGTCTCCCTGTATAGAATGATTATTATAATTACAGATCTTTATAGTAGATCACATATCCCAGGACATCTCTCTGCATAGGAAGTAACATCTCAGCATGTCTCAGCATGTCCTCCTACTGTCTCTGTAGGTCATCATGAACTCTAATTAGATTGTAGGCTCCTTGGGGCAGGGTCCCTTTCCCAGTGTATGTTTCCCTTGCTGTACTTCCCCCAAAAATAATGCAGTGATCGCACTTTAGCTTAATGCTCTTAACCCTGTTCTGTTTTTTTGTATTGTATTATTTCAACTTCTGTTAAGCGCTGTGTACATGTATGGCGCTATATAAATAAAGATATATACATACATATGTCTCCCTGTATAGAATGATTATTATAATTACAGAACTTTATACTAGATCACATATCCTAGGACATCTCTCTGTATAGGAAGTATCATCTCAGCATGTCTCCCTGTATAGAATGATTATTATAATTACACATCTTTATACTAGATCACATATCCCAGGACATCTCTCTGTATAGGAAGTATCATCTCAGCATGTCTCCCTGTATAGAATGATTATTATAATTACAGAACTTTATAGTAGATCACATATCCCAGGACATCTCTCTGTATAGGAAGTATCATCTCAGCATGTCTCCCTGTATAGAATGATTATTATAATTACAGAACTTTATACTAGATCACATATCCCAGGACATTTTAGTGTGCAAAAAAAAAAAAGAAGCCATAACAGTATTTGTAAAAGATATTTACTGATTGTGAAATCAAAATAGCCTCAAAAACAAACAATACAAAAAATATTTATATAAATGACATGTACAGTTATATAAAAAGTCACAAGTAACCAGGAAAATGAACTGCTGCTCTCTAAACTGAGACGAGTATTTACATATATGAGTTTTCCTAGGTCATCGTGCTGGGAGAAGACATTCACTGTTGTGCAGAGTAGACCAAGATAACGTAATGTCTTCATTTCTAAAAGAGGTCCCAAAGCATTGCAGAGACACCTCTCCAGCAACCAAGATAGTACAGGAGTGAAGTGGTTCATTTTATTGGAGGTTACTGATACATTACAAGTTGTAATCAGAAGACAGTCAGACCGCTGGGTCACAATGTACAGCTGGGGAAGTAAGTGGCCGGACCCACAGTGGTTGGCTGGTCGGAGATTTTATCCGTTGTAGTCTACAACAGCAGGACGTCCAGACACTGACAACCCCACCTGTAGACAGAGATAACCACATAGTGTAGTTTGGGTTACCCGATTAAGAACTTGCAGGACCAATATCCCAACACCAAAGGAAAGAAGGGTGATAAGTGAAGGCTTGTTTTCTAGTGAACCTTAATATGCTGTGTGCAAACAGAGAGGTTTAACTGTACACAATATATAATCATCAGGGCTACTAAGTGTCAGTAATGTCCTGTACTGGCAGTATAAAGGCCGTATAGCACTAACAACACTGCAGATGGTGCAAGATGATGTTCATAGAAATATCAGTAAAATAACTGTGATCGTCCTTTAATGTTCCCATTAATGTCAAGAAAACAAATGTTTTCATAGGATAGCAAGCTTGGTTCCACTGTACCTTATGTTAGTGTCTGCACCATGTTACTATATACAATAGACACATTAACCTCCATAAAACATAGAAATCTTTTATAAGGATCATGCGTGTACATCTGTTCCTTATGTACAGGGAATATCAGATCCCTTGGCTGTGACTGGTGTACAGGAGTTGGACTAACTCATTGGAATCAGTGTATATAGGGTTACAGAGGGACTGAACCCTAGGAATAATTGCCTCTTCATTTGTGTAACATTTATACTTACTAAGTTAGGTGCTTTTCAGGTAGATTTATTTTATTAGCATTATATCAGCAGTTCCCTTCATATAGCGATCTTTAATGAACTCTGCCTCTAGTTCACACCTGCTCACAACAAACAGTTGGCTTCAATAGCCCCGAATGGCTCATAATGACCACTAGTCTTTATCAGATAGTAACTGAAACAATGAGCAGTACACTGCAAGATGTAAGTAAATAAAACTACTACAGTAATAATAGACTGCTGTATTAACACCTAGCTAGGAAAGTTATTCTGATTAATTAAGAGCCAATTATTCACTGGATATAGTTCCTAAATTACATCTAAAACATAAGAGTATTGCCTTTTTGTATGCTGTGTGCCAGATGAGCTTACATATATATACTTCTTTAATCTCTCACCTTATGTTCCTTCTATCTCCCACTAATGAAACCTCCCGTCTCTCTCTCCTTAGAACTTGCTAATTCTCCTTTGTCCTTCCACATTATCAGGAAAGATATTTCAGCCTGCGCCACATTGTGTGCCAGAACAGTTCAGTCTACAGCACAAAGGTGCGCATTTACTCCTACTCGCTAAGTCTCTGTCGATAAACCTGACCAGCTATCCTTGCTTTCACTCCACGCCAACATGCAACACTCACTTTCCATGGCCAACATCCACGCAAAACATGTGAAGACAATTAAGCTGTGTGTCACCCATCCAGTCCTTTTCTAACCTCCTTAATACCTCCGAGTTGAACCTCAACCATTGGCCAGTTGAGGATGATGATAATTTTTGTCCAACAGCAGCTACGGTTTGTCCATCTTTTGTCTTTATTTTCAGAGAGAGATTTTTACAAATGATCCATTCACAGCCAAAAAGTAAAGGGAGAGGTGTGTATCTTCAGGCTGTCTGTGTGGGATGGTTTGTGTGATATTCTGGTAAGGGAGCTAGAGGACACCTTACCATAGAGTCGGGCTTGGTGGATCCCCAGACTCAACACAGTTCCGTCCATCTGATATCAGAATGATTAGTATTAACTGATTACTTTTCTATTCAAGTTCTTATTCCAGGGAACAAAATAAATACCATTTAATTAAGCATTCCACTAATATTATGTTTCCTATTAGAGTGTATGTACCATTTTGATATACAATATTTTATCTCATTCTGTTGTTTTCCAACTATAAGTCTGTGTGATGTTGACAAGACGTTTATTAGTCTCCTTTTAATGAAGTTTCAGAATATGATCCCATTAATGTTTCTAATTGTGCATTTAAATTCAGCGTCTGTTTACCTCATCCTCATCACTCTCAAACAGGCCGTCGGAATCCGAAATTTTGTTTTGCATTTCAATTTGTATTAACATATGTCTATAGGTATACGAAAGTAATATATTGTAAAAGGGGTGAAATGGCTGCTACCATATCTGTCTGGCTTATGGCTAATGACATCATTCTTATGACATCACAGGAGGCTATTACAATTAAAAGAAAATAAATTATGTTATTCAAATGATGTGCAGCTTAGCTAATCAAAGTAAATATAGTCAAATGTTATGGTGAAGCATTTGGGTTACACTCTCTATTGATGAATATCAACACAATCACAAGGCTCAATGTCATATTAGCTTGTCTCCCCCCCACAGTGAAGAGGACAGTCCATGAGGTACTGAAATAAGTAGGGAGGTGGGAATACATTTATGTATGTCAGGGTCACTAAAGCAACTAAAACCAATACCAGCTTTTTTTGTTACAGTGGTTTTTGTTAATCGAGTTTAAGATGACAAACTGCAGCTTAAAGAAAATCTAACACCTGTTAATAATACGCCTCACTTAATATAAACCTGGTAGAACATGAGACCGACCTCTATGAATAATGTCTACACTTTGCATTGGTGTAAAATGTCCTACTGCAGTTCTTGCCTACACCCCCCACCCTGTTATACCAGGTCCTGTCTCTCCTTCTGTTGTCCCGGCTCTCCTCTTCTCTTGCTCAGACGTGGAGGTAGGAAAAATATTACAGGGTGGGGGTGCACTGGATAGATTGCTTAATTCTCAACTCCCACTCTGTGCTAAACGGAGGTGGGTAGTGTCAGTGTGTATTAGTCCTCAGAAAGTAAGACTTCAGAGGTAGAATCATATCCATATTGGTGGACACCTCTAGAATGTAAGCTCTTCTGAACAGAGATCCTCACTACCTCTTGTTTTTGTCTGTCATAATAATGAATAGTGGTTATTGTCTTTATTAGAAGACACCCCGATGCTGAATATGATAGTGCTCTATAAATAAATAATTATAATAATGATGATGGTAGCCTGCGTTAATTAGACATTAATCTGGAAACCTATTCATACAGTGTTCATCCATATTGGCCACAAAGATTTTGTACACAGATTAAAGGAGATCTAGCACCTTCTAATTACCCCCCCACACAGACACGAACACACTCATCTCATTGTGTCCAAAAAAATGTAATGGCATCTAGGACTCTTACCCTTATGCCCCAGATCAAGACATCTCCAATCATCTCAGGATGTTATGAGTCTGGAGGACAACATGACAGTTGGTGGCAGTTTTTAAGGTAGGGTGCATGAGTTATGTGAAACATGCGTTGCACACACATCTGGTCATTAAAAGTTTACATGTTCCATGCTCAGTGGGTGGAGTTTGGCTGTAATAATTCCAAGGATTGCCTATTTATACCAAAACATGATGAAGGGGGTCAGATCATTTCACATAACGTGTAATCTGTCACCATCTGTATTAGATCTCTGATGCAGAGGTTCCAAAATCAGATATAGGCATGTTTATCTGGTGACCAGGAAGACAGCCATGATCCTGTGCTAAAGGAACCAGCGCCTGATCAGGTCTTTCTTTATAACATTTCACTGTCTGATTCCCTATGGCTACATCTACTGAGAGGTAGTGGGGAGAACCAGCGCGTGTCACTGTCTGATTCCCTATTACTTCATTTACTGAGAGATAGTGGAGAGAACCAACGCGTTTCACTGTCTGATTCCCTTGGACAGCCTTCATCTACTGAGAAATAGTGGAGAGAACCAACTCGTTCACTGATTCCCTACGACAGCCTTCATTAACGGAGAGATACTGGAGAGAACCAGTTGGTTTCACTGTCTGATTCCCTATGACAGTCTTCATCTACGGATAGTGGAGAGAACCAACACGTTTCACTGTCTGATTCCCTTGGACAGCCTTCATCTACTGAGCGATAGTGGAGAGAACCAACTCGTTCACCGATTCCCTACAACGGCCTTCATCTATGGAGAGATACTGGAGACAACCAGCGGGTTTCACTGTCTGATTCCCTATGGCAGCCTTCATCTACAGATAGTGGAGAGAACCAACACGTTTCACTGTCTGATTCCCTATTACTTCATTTACTGAGAGATAGTGGAGAGAACCAACACGTTTCACTGTCTGATTCCCTATTACTTCATTACTGAGAGATAGTGGAGAGAACCAACATGTTTCACTGTCTGATTCCCCGTTACTTAATTTAATGAGAGATAGTGGAGAGAACCAACACTTTTCACTGTCTGATTCCCTATGACAGCCTTCATCTACAGAGAGAGTGGAGAGAATCAGTGTGTTTCACTGTCTGATTCTCTTTGACAGCCTTCATCTACTGATAGTGGGGAGAACCAATGGGTTTCACTGTCCGATTCCCTATGGCATACTTTATCTAATGAGCAACAGTGGATAGAACCAATGCGTTTCACTGTCTGATTCCATATTACTTCATTTAATGAGAGAGAGTGGAGAGAACCAATGCGTTTCCCAGCCTGATTCCCTATGGCAGCCTTCATCTACTGAGAGATAGTGGAGAGAACCGACGGGTTTCACTATCTAATTCCCTAGGATATCCTTCTTCTACTGAGTAGTGGAGAGAACCAACGCGTTTCACTGTCTGATTACCTATGACAGCCTACATTTACTGAGAGATGGTGGAGAGAACCAACATGTTTCAGTTTGTTTCCCAATGACAGCGTTCATCCACTCGGTGACAGTGGATAGAACAGACGCATTTCACTGTGTTATACCCTATCACAGCCTTCATCTACTGATAGTGGAGAGAACTACCTCGTTTCACATCCTGTCACCGACAATCAATAGAGAGAAGGAGAAGGTCATTTTCATGCGCATGTGTCATTTAAAACTTGATGTAATTATTGACATCTGTGAGAAAGAAGAGGGCACTTTAATACAATATAACTATTAATATTAACTCTTTGCTAAAGATGTCTCCAAATGATTAAATTGTATTATGGGAAGATTTATCAAAAAAAAAATAAATAAATACTACTGCCTTAAACAGCATTTTTTGTCTTTAATACATAGGACCGCATTCACAAAGCAAAGTAGAGCAATTCTGGAGAAAATTAACTATAACACAGGGGGGGAAGAAAAGACTCATTTTGATTTAAATGGGGTTTTTAATCCCGTAATTACTAGTTAGGTCTCCAATCCGATTCCTATTTAAATCAGTGGGGATTTAATAATTAGTATTCGTCCCCACAGATCAGATGTCTCTCTTCAGAATTGATCCTCTGCTGTCTTGTGAATGTGGCCACAGTTGTCTTACAACAATTTGATAACTATCATTATAATAACCCTATGACACTCACCATACCAAGGGTTAAACTCATTTCCTATAAACAACAGGGATATTGGGACGTTTTCCTATTGCTTATTGGAAGGAAATGTAGATCACGATGACAGGACAATAATACTCTCTATTTATTAATAACTAGCGATGCCGCGCAGTAAATCACACCGCATTGTGGGGCAGGAGTCATATAGATCACTTAGTGGGTGCACAAGTGGAACATATACTATTTTATAGCACTTATTTATATACCTATAGACATATGATTAATAAATAATGACATACACAGAATTTTGCCTCATTAGGCAGAAGATGATTGTGGGAACGGTTATGTAGCGTTGCAAACGGATGGGTACAATGTAGTGTTTACATGGAAAGTAGATCTGTAGGATTTTCTGGCTTTTATTTTATTGAACAGAAGTACTTACCTAGGTAGGAGTCCATCATACAGCAGTCAGGTGTATCTATATAATTACTGTGTGTAACAGAAGCACTTACCTAGGTAGGAGTCCATCACCCAGCAGTCAGGTGTATGTATATAATTACTGTGTGTAACAGAAGCACTTACCTAGGTAGGAGTCCATCATACAACAGTCAGGTGTATCTATATAATTACTGTGTGTAACAGAAGCACTTACCTAGGTAGGAGTCCATCATACAGCAGTCAGGTGTATCTGTATAATTACTGTGTGTAACAGAAGCACTTACCTAGGTAGGAGTCCATCATGATGGACTCCTACCTAGGTAAGTCTTCTGTTACACACAGTAATTATATAGATACACCTGACTGCTGTATGATGGACTCCTACCTAAGTAAGTGCTTCTGTTACACACAGTAATTATATAGATACACCTGACCGCTGTGTGATGGACTCCTACCTAGGTAAGTACTTCTGTCACACACAGTAATTATATAGATGCACCTGAATGCTGTACGATAGACTCCTACCTAGGTAAGTGCTTCTGTTACACACAGTAATTATATAGATACACCTGACTGCTGTATGATGGACTCCTACCTAGGTAAGTACTTCTGTCACACACAGTAATTATATAGATGCACCTGAATGCTGTATGATGGACTCCTACCTAGGTAAGTCTTCTGTTACACACAGTAATTATATAGATACACCTGACTGCTGTATGATGGACTCCTACCTAAGTAAGTGCTTCTGTTACACACAGTAATTATATAGATACACCTGACTGCTGTGTGATGGACTCCTACCTAGGTAAGTACTTCTGTCACACACAGTAATTATATAGATGCACCTGAATGCTGTACGATAGACTCCTACCTAGGTAAGTGCTTCTGTTACACACAGTAATTATATAGATACACCTGACTGCTGTATGATGGACTCCTACCTAGGTAAGTACTTCTGTCACACACAGTAATTATATAGATGCACCTGAATGCTGTACGATAGACTCCTACCTAGGTAAGTGCTTCTGTTACACACAGTAATTATATAGATACACCTGACTGCTGTATGATGGACTCCTACCTAGGTAAGTACTTCTGTCACACACAGTAATTATATAGATACACCAGACTGCTGTATGATGGACTCCTACCTAGGTAAGTGCTTCTGTTACACACAGTAAGCATATAGATACACCTGACTGCTGTATGATGGACTCCTACCTAGGTAAGTACTTCTGTTACACACAGTAATTATACAGATACGCCTGACTGCTCTATGATGGGCTCCTACCTAGGAAACAACAACATGTAAAAGTGAACTGTCAATATGTGGATAGTATTTTACAGCCATATGTGAGATCTATACCGTCTTTCATTAAAGACACAACTGATTTTTTGAATTCGCTAGAGCGGATTGATTGGGGGTCGGAGGAACTGTTATTGGTGACTTTGGATGTAACCAGCTTATATACATGCATTCCGCATGAGGAGGGAAAAGCTGCGGTCTGGCAGCTATTGGAAGAGAGTAATGATTTCAGTATGGAAGACATTGATTATATAGTGGGCCTTATTGATTTGATTCTGAAGCACAACTATTTCAAATTTGAGCAAGAGATATATATTCAGCTCACAGGGACGGCAATGGGATCTCCAATGGCTCCGTCCTATGCGAATACATATATGTGGAAATATGAATGTACTCATATAATGCAGACTCAATATTGGTCTTTCATTCAACATTATGTGAGATTCATTGATGATCTCTTTTTGGTGTGGTCTGGAGGTGTGGAGTTGTTAATGTCTTTTGTCAATCAATTGAATGAGTTGCCCACACCGATCAGGTTCACATTGAATTACAGTTCTATTGAGATCAATTATCTGCATGTGTTGATAAAAATGAGAGACGGGGGGGTTGTGACAACGTTGTTTGTCAAGCCCACAGACCGTAATGCATTGCTCAATGCCCGTAGTCAGCACCCGACATCACTTAAGAAATCGTTGCCTAGGTCGCAGATTATGAGGGTGAGGCGGATAGTGTCCGATCCTGAGGACCTAAATGTGCAAATGGAAAAAATGGGAGAGAGATTTTGTGCAAGGGGGTACAGACAATCGGACATAGAGCAATGCATGCAACAGGTCAATGGTATGGAAAGAAATGTTTTGCTTGAAAGGAGAGTAAAAGATGAATTGACCAATGGAGACCGTATGATTGTGACGGCTACATATTCGGATGTAGCGCACAGATTTAAAGAAACCACTTTGAAACATTGGGAAATACTTCAGAAGGATACTGAGGTTGGTCATTTATTCAAACAACCCCCCATGTTTGCGTATAAGAAGGGGAGAAGTATCAGAGATGAATTGGTTAGATCGGATCCTACTGATAAGTATACACCAATAGAAGGTTTCCAAAAAAAAGGGGTCTTTAAGTGTGGAGGTTGTGTCACCTGTTCACATATGATCACGGGCCCTAATTTCCTGGTTCCACAGGTGAACCTTGAAATCAGGGTAAGAGATTTCATTACTTGTACCACTTCGTACGTTATTTATTTGTTGATGTGTTCTTGCCCTAGGGGGTATGTCGGTAAAACGACACGACCCTTTAGGGAAAGATTGAGGGAGCATAGATCTCTGATTAGGCGAGGATTGAACAATAGTGCAAGTGAGCAGCAATTGAGTAGATCCCCAGTGGCAAGACACTTCATAGAGGTGAAACATTGTATCAGGGATCTGAAGTGTTTCCCTTTTGAAGTGGTTAAACAATCACCACGGGGGGGTGATAGAGAAAGCCGGCTATCTAAACGAGAAATGTATTGGGTTTATCGGTTGCAGACACTGTCACCGTTGGGAATGAACGAGCAATTCAGCTTGGTTCATTATATATAGATTATTGATTACGAGATACAATAGTATGTGTTATTAAATATATAAATGTTTAGGGGTCTGTAGTATCATCTGAATTGTTTTATAGCAACACAATAGATTCACCCATCTACGGTTTGACGTCAGGTGAGTTGGTGGGCGTGACCGGGGAGGGGTGAATCAGGTGAGGCAATATAAGGTGAAGCTGTTCGGATTGTACTAAGTATGGATATAGTTGTCCCTGAAGAAAGTCCCAAACAGGACTGAAACGTTGGACTGTAATCGACAGTTCACTTTTACATGTTGTTGTAACTTTAATAAAAAATAGTGAACTTTTAATTGTGGAGTGCTCGGCTTATGTTTCAATATGCAGTGGATGTGATTTGAAGCCGTGAGCACCCTTTTGACACGTGTGCAGCAGCTACTATTTGAATAGGTCCTACCTAGGAAAGTCATTTTGTTAAACATTTTAAAAGCCACTTATTCCTACAGATACAATTTCCATTTCATTGAGCCGTAGGAACAACCACAGATTCTCTCTGTCCTACAGATCATGCAAGTCACACAGTACTCATTATTATTAATATTCCTGTCCTACAAGGACAGCACCAGCAGACAGAAGTGCAGACGGAGGACAGAAACAGCCAGTAGTACCAAGTGTCAAACACATTCACAGCCATGAGTGGTTCTAGATAAAACACAGGGTTTCGCTAAGTCTGGAGGAAAATGGAGGACATTCCTAGATCAACGGCTTTCATCAGTGTGACTGATTAGTGTTCGTGTGATGAAACCCACTTGTGCCCAGGAAGACACCTTTGGTAAAGACCATTTGATAAGTATAAGTGCAATTTCAGTGAGCCGCCCACTTAGACAGTCCAGTCTGGGGGTTGTGGCGCTGTTCCCTTTTGAATACTGGAAATGATAAGTTCTAAGCAGTCCTTCTTGCATAAGACAAAAGTGCAAACTGGCATATTCTTATCTCTCGTTCGAGTGATTAGTCTTTGGTGTATCAGATTGTCCCTCTCATGTCCTGTAGCCGGATGCTCTCAGATGAGGTCTAGACCAAAAGGTCTGAACAGACAGGACATGAAGAACAATATGTCTAAAGCAGAGGTGGAGCTATTCTGGGGCAAATCATTTGCACTATATGAGACAAAATCTCACATTGACTTAAATGGAGCTTTTAACTCCTTAAATGTTAGGGATCCCACACATTTTAAAGCAATGCGTTGGAGACCCCTAGCCTTCAAGCGGGTAGAAGAACCATTTACATCAACTAACATTTTGGGAATGTTTATTTGAACCCTACAGTGCGGTTGGTTTGCCTCAGAATGGCTCCACTTTGCGTTTATGTAGGAGACGCAGAGTGGTAACACCAGCTCCAGACCTGACCTCTGAAGTGACGGTGAACTTCAGCCTCTTCCCTCAGAGACATCACGATTTTGGAAATGGTTCTAAGGTGCTTCCGTTAATATTGATCTTCCTCACTGTCTGCGACTCGGGGGCGTGGAGCAAAGGATGGGTGAGGCTGACCTGGGCATTGCTGAAAGACGCTATTCTGCCACTGCCCCCAATCTGTATGTTGACAGTGGTGGAATAGCTTGCCCTTAGATTTGCTTTCTCCTTGGTGTCACAGGAGTCCCATTTCTCTGCGCTGCCACATGGAGACATGTTTTTTTGTGGCTTTATTACTAGGGTGTGTGGGACAGCAGAATCCAGCGATGCCACCCTTTTTGGGCATCGTTTTGCTCCTTCATCCAGGGACTTAGATGGTTTCAGAAAAGCTGTTGAGCTTATATCAGCTCTCTTATGGGGAGTGGGGGCCTTCTGGACTTTGAGTGGTCCGTACTTTGAGCGAAGCTCACGCACATCTGGCCAGTGGATGCTGGTTAGCTCATGGGAGCTGATGCCACTTGGTATTGAATGGACATCAGGACTCAGACAAGGAGGAGAACCGTTAGTGCACCAGAATTGGTTCTCTTCATCTGCAGATCCCAGGGGTGAGCTCAGTGAACTCCTTGGGCTGACAGCTCGGTCTCTTCCAGTGGGGAAGCTGTTTCCCCAGGATCTCCTGGTATGGAGAGGGAATGCATGTAGCTCAGAGTGGGGTTCAGGAGAGAGGGGCAGGGCAGCGGGGCTTGTACACGTTGGAGTGGAATTAGCAGATGATGATGATGACTTCTCCAGCTGGTTGAAGCTCAGTGGGGTGAATGAACATACTCTGGAGCTGGAGAAAGAGGGCATACGAAGGGACTTTGAAACTACAGGCCTAGGAGGAGGGGAGCACATTCTAGTGCGCAGCGGGAGAGGAGACTGAACCCGAGAGTTAGGCTCAGATGCAGTAGAAGTAGGGGCTGGTTTTTTGGATATAGGGCTCGGGAAGGCAATGAGGACAGCAGAGCCTGGAGAGACACAGACAGGGCCTTCGAGTTGCTTGCTCTCCTGATCTAACAAGTTCCTTTCTTGACAGGCAAAAGAGAGAGAAACTGGACTTTGAGGACCCTGTTTTCTGGAGAGTGTTTGTGTTGATTTGATGATATTCTGTTTGGGTTTGTCTTCTTTTCCATTTTCCCCATGAACTGCGATATGAGGGGTCCCTGGTTTGGCGTCAGTTAAGACTGCGGGATTTATACTGGCTGGGGCAGGACAAGATATTTTCCGATATGTTTCTTGTGGTTGTGATACAATGTCTGAGCTCTTAGATTTGGCCAGTGGGTTTCTCTTTGTAAGACTTTGCCCCACATGGGATGCTGATAGATACTTAGAAAGAGTTGCTGCACTAGACAATTTCCTTTGCAAAGCGAGTGGTGCCAGGAGTTGGGGAGTTGCCCTGGACTCTGCTGCCCACTCTTTCGGTGGGCGCAGCATTGGCTGGAACATTGCCTGGAACTCCTTGGCAGTTGAGGTCTTGTTCTTAAAAGAGGATGAGCGTGTTGCCAGATTATACTTCCTAGAGCAGTTCTCATTTCCTTTAGATGGGATGGAAAATGATGAGTCCAACTGGAGCCGCTGCATTACATCTAGCACAGAAGGGGAGATGCCTCTGTTTCTATGAACTTGTTGTACTTCAGACTGATTCCCAACAGGACAAGAGGATGGGCTATTCTCTTCAGCGCATGACCCCAAATGATTTTCTGGAACTTGCTCAGATGATGGTGGTCCTATCTCTTCCTTATCTGGGAAATGTGGAACTTTCACAGATGAATTAACGACTTGTGTGAATTCTTCTCCTATTATATTATTAGAAAGTCTCTGTTCTTTGGTGATCTCGTGGACTTCTGTTGTGATCCTAGAGTCTACTCTCTCTGTTTCTTCATTGAAAATGATTTGTACATGTTCTTCTGCAGTTTGTGTTTCAGGCAACTCTTCCAAAGGTGGACTCTTTGTTGATGGGGAGTCCGTGACATTCATGTGGAGTTCATCTGCTATTTTGTTGTTCATTTCTTCTTCTCTGTTTGTAGAATGCAACTCAGGTTCTTTAGACAATGAACAGTCATGTTGACTATCTTCATGCTCTGCCCAGGGACATGGATTTTGCAGACTATTTTCAGAGGATAAAGGAATATCCAAATCAAAGACTTTCTTTTCAGTGTTTTCAGAATCAGTTTCAGTTTTGAGTCCTTCTCTTGCTTCAGATAGACAATCTGCAGATTCACATACTTCTTCTGTCTCAAGGATACTATTAGACATGCAGTCAGATATTTGTGAAGGTTCCAGAAAAGAACCAGATGTTACTGGTGGGATTTCTGCTACTTTGGATTCATGAACTAATACTGATGGGATTTCTGCTACGTTGGCTTCATGAACTAGTACGGATGGGATTTCTACTACGTTGGCTTCATGAATTAGTACGGATGGGATTTCTACTACGTTGGCTTCATGAATTAGTACGGATGGGATTTCTACTACGTTGGATTCATGAACTAGTGTTGAATCTTTTTCAGCAGTGTCACTTGGTATATGACTGACCAATGTCTGATGGGCAGGTTCCTGACATTCTGAGATCAGATGTTTATCTTGTGGTGGTTCCACTGCAAGTGTCTGCTCACATGAGGGGAGCTGGGGAGTTGAAGAGGACTCCGTTATTTTATCTTCTCTGTAGAGGTCACCAGAGATCTCACGAGCTGGAGACAAAAGGAGGCCATTCTCCTGAACGCAGTTAATGTGCAAGAGTGTTTCGCTGATCAGCAGATGACCATACAGATGAGGCTCTGTGGATAGAAAAGAAACACATTCAACTCCAACCTTTTTTACTTCTAAGGGTGCTATGTTCAAAGACAAACTGGAGGATTTCTGGGTCAAACTAACTACACCACAGTGGAGACCTAAACATTTCTCATTGAATTAAAAAGGGGCTTCCATCCCATGGAGGGCTAGAGAGGTCTCCAGGGCCACTTACCAGTGATTTCTCTAGAATTCAAAGGGTTAATATTCCAAGTTAAATCAATGGTAATGTTTGCCTGTTATACATGGAGCAGTTGCATTGCCTCAAAATTCTTCCACGTTTCCTTTGAACATAGGTCCCTTCTACACATCATAGTAATATTTTTGGAATGAAATAACTTAATAAAAGAGCAGTGAAATTTCTTTCATGAGAACAGATATGTTATAGGGCTTTTCCTGTTGACTAAAACTGGGCTTTTCCCACTACTGGTTTATTCAAAAGTTACATTAGTTCAAACTGAGAGAAAGTAACAGCCTCATTACTTCCTTAAAGTCCTGACAGGAAGTGACTCTGCGTTTTCTATCACATATTGCTGAGAACTGTTTGTCATTGATTTCTCCTATAAAATGGAACAGAATAACTAAATGAAATCTGACCACTAGAGGGCATTGTTAATGTAAAAATATAACCCCAACAGTATTAACTGGAAGATGCATTTCCCAGCGGTTCTAAGCAATATATTGGAGAGCTCTCCAAGGGATTAAAAAACCTATTTAAGTCAATGAGAATTTTGCCAATTTTAACCCCGCTCCCACCCATGGTGCAGTTGGTTTGCTCCAGAAATGCCTCTCTTTTGCTTTGTACATAACATCCAATATCTCTCCCCATCTAAAGCCTGGAAGACTGTCTTGGGGTCCAATCTCTCTCCCCGTTTAAAGCTTGATGAGAGTCCCAGTGTTAATAACAAAGACAGAGACACCAGTGGGAGAACATTTTTGCCAAAATGGGCACTGTGTCAAGGATATTAAGTTAACTGTATTGATGGGACTGTTCCTCACTCAGAGGGACAGAAAGGTATGGGAGGTAAAATTAATGTTAAAATTTAATGAAATTTGTAGTGGTTTGAATAGGGATAAGGAATTCCTGTCAAAATACAATTTAGTTGATTGACCTTTCCAACAGACCCAAGAGCATCGTCAATACCTCTAAAGCCTCAGATGAAGAGTGCAATTTACCACTGACTGATCAAAGATATCTGGATCTGGACTGCATTCTGTTATCTGATTTCCATGCTAAACAATGTGATGTGTACTTGTATTTAAGAGAGATGTTTTCATATTTATCTGTATAACATGCCTGAGGAAGAGACCTAAGGTCTTGAAAGGTTGCATTTAAATCTGCTTAGTTAGCCAATAAAAGGTATCAAAAACTATATTTGCCTCCCGTTTAAATCTTGGAAGACTGTCTTGGGGTCCAATATCTCTCCCAGTCTGTCTTGGGGTCCAAAATCTCTCCTCTTCTAAAGCTTGGAAGACTGAGTCTGACACCAACTGATATTTTATTAGAAGGGAATTAGTGATAATTTGTGCAGTGTAAAGACTTCCATAGGGTGGAGTCCTTCATACAGAAGTTACCATGTTACTATGTAAACAGCCAGTGGCAAATACTCTAGGACATTCCTACTCTACGACATTCCCCGTATGATGAATACTGCCTTTAAGGTATGGTGGAAGTCATAATAATAATTCAGATTCTGTACTAACCCCTTAATGTTCAGAAAAGGGGTAGTCCTTTAACCCAGCATCGCTCAGCCCTGGTCCACAAAAACCACCAACAGTTCAGGTGTGATCGGATCTCTCCACCTGATCACAAGATAACTAATTAGAATAATGACCCACTAATCACACATCTGTGCTAAGGAGGTAGGACCTCACACACCTGCCTCATTAAATGGTAATAAAGACCAGGATTAGGAAATGCTACTTGTACCAGTTACCTGATTCACCACTGGCCAGCTGAGGAGGGTGGGTGTTCTAATCTCCAGTATCTGAAAGTCCAAAAACCTATTGGCTCTGGGGTGAGCTCTCTTTCCCCACAGATGTCCTCCCCAGCGATCTTTGTTGAGTGATGAAAGAAACCCTTTGTGAGTCCAGAAGTGGCCCTAATTTTGGCCTTAAAGGGATAGTAATACTTCGTTTTAACTTTATTTTATTTTGTAGGCATTAAAAAAACATGAAGAACGATATAAGTCATATCTCAAACCTTTATGGTTTATGATATATTCACAAGCAAAGTTTCCCCTCCCGCCCCTTTTACCTAGTGTAAGCCATCTCTTCTCAGATGTGGAATCCAGTCCATAGACCAGACAGATAACAGAAGGGGACAATCTTCTTTGTATGAAAACAATGAAATTCCTGCCCCCCTTGACAAGCTTTTCAGGTTTTGCCTTATCTTAATTGAAGATTGTCTCTCTCTGCAGTCTACCTGGGCATCTCCCTTCTGATCTGGTTGAACAGGGGGGGGATACTTTGTTTGTGAATATCTCTTAAACCATAAAGGTTTGAGAGATAAGACTTATATCGTTCTTCATGTTTTTTTAATGCCTACAGAATAAAATAAAGTTAAAACGAAGTATTACTATCCCTTTAACGATGCACATGATTATTTTGTTTTCCAAAAATGGATCGTTTATTTAACTCTGAGTCCTAGAAAGGTGTGCAACATACTGATTCACAAAGCATTGTATATCTCTCTAGCATTCATAGGGTAAAAGAAAATAACAGGAAAATGGGCTGTAGAGGCCTCATTTATATTATCTGAAGTACCACTTATGGACTTGTGGTTGGTGTTGAGTATCACACCAAAAGGTTATGGAAGGCAACTGAGGGGAGCTTCCAGAAAGTCATGGTGCAATCATTAGTGAGAAGATGGTGAGAAGATGGCGAGAAGATGGCGGCCCTTACACTTACTGGTGCCAGTTGACAAACTCTTACTTGTGGTCATTTGGTTTCCTATATTGGGGATACTTGCATGACAATTTGGTCATAACCTCAATGAAAAAAGTTGAGGTCAGTCTCTCCATAAAGTTTTGTGGTCTGCTTATTTTATCTACTTATTTCATAGTGGGGTACTATGGGGTCCTGTCACTCCCAATTTACAAAAGTGTCAATGTAACATAAGTATATAGTGTGACCCTGGGATTGTGACCTATATCAATGACTGATTTACGCACACAGTAATTATATAGATACACCTGATAACTGTATGGTGACTGGATTTTGTAATAAAATGAAGAGGCCGTGGAATACTTTCACTTCTTAATACTAGGGAATGTGATTTGTAGTTCAACAACTGTTTACATTGCTAGAACCTTTTTCATGAAAAAAAACTCACTGCTCCTTTAAATGTGTCTTTTAAGCCCTTGAATGATGGCCAGTTGTCCAACACATTTTTGCATTGTAGACCCCAGTAGCATTCATGAGGTTAAAAGCTCTGTGAATTGTGAGAATTCGTATTTCTGAACATGCACATAAATTATTTTAACTAGTTCAGTCACAGTTTCTGTCCTCTCACCTGTTACACATCTCTCTCCTGTTTTCTCCTCAAGGATCTGTGGAAGGTTCTCCTCAGTAGCTTTCCTCGGGACCTTGAGTCTCCTGTTGTCTCCACTCTTCCTTTGTGTCTTCATCCTTCCAATCTTCTCGCTGTACATCTTGGCCAGCAGTTGGACCTTGTTAATGATCTTCTCTGAGTTCTCAATTAGGCAGCAGCTGTCCTCCACCTCGTACAACCTCAGACCTGCCGGATAGAAGTTTGCTTTGCTCTCTGTGGTGTCATCCATCTTACTGGTAACCTCCCTGTTGAGATGAGTGTCCAGTTTGGTGGGTCTTTCCTCCATGCTGTGGTTTTTCTGCTCCTTTCGTAAACCTCCATTCATGGAACCTACTTTTGGTGCTAGAGTCACCGGTTCAAGATCACACTCCTCCATGATAATCAGTCCGTCTTCCTGAGATTCCAGACATTTCCTCCGCTGCTTCGCTTTCCTTAGTGCTCCACTGTTCTCTGGTGTGTTTGGCTTTTCCTTCTCCTTCCAGGCTTTTCGGATCTCTGCACAGGACTTGTACTCTGGCTCCTCGTCCAAGGAAAGATTGATGGAGCTCCCTGTTTCCAGAAGTGGTGCAGGCTGGTGACACTCTCTCTCCATGCGAGACCAGGGTTTCCTAGGTGAGCTGACCTGCTTGCCCTCTGCTGGACACCCATTGCTTCCACACATGCTCTTCTCCCTGTCCTTCTTGACCTCCTGCTGTAGGATGTAATTGAACCTCAAAATGGAGTCTTTCACGACTCCGGTAGGAATGTAGGAAATGCTATCCTCTTTGCTCAGGTATGATACTCCCGCTTCTGATGCCTCATAGTAATTTTTTATTCTCTCGATCAGCAGACGGTCATCCTGTGTCAGGGTGGAATCTCTCTTTGCCTTAAGACTCCTTTCATTCTTCTGTGGTGCTGGCTCCGATTGAGCCACCTCCTGACACTCAGCCATGTCCTGCAACTCAGAAACCTCTGTATGAGGGTGGGCACTGAGTAGTGCGATCTCTGGTTCATTGGAAGGTCCTGGATCCAAGAGCTTTTCATGTACAGAAGTCTCCACATCACATAACAGAGCCGTTCCCTCCTGCCCCAGCTCCTCCAGCACCAGGAGAGGAGACTCCCTGTTACCCGGTTTCTGTTCTTCTTCCTCAGAGGATTCACAGGGGAAAGGAGGAAGGCAGGTGGGAGCCTCTGTACTAACTCTCCCCGGTGCTGGGTTCTTGATGGGATCCACAGATTCTGTGGTGGCTTCACTTGCACAGCTGAAAACATCGTCTGGTTCCTCCAGGGAGAGACAAGGCCCAAGGTTTCCCAGCTGTCTCGACTCACAGACCGGCTGCTGCTATAATGAAGGAAGAGGAAATGTACATTAATAACCGCGCATCGGCAGAAAAAGCAGCACGACTGTGTGAGATGTAAATAGAAAGCAACAAATAGCAACAAATAGCAACAAAGATACAACATTGCTTGTAACAAACTGACACACACACAAACACACATACACAGAGACACACACAAAGACACACTAAGACACACACATACATTGTCCCATACACTGAGACACAGACACAGAGATATGCACATACACACTGGCGCACACACACACTGGCATGCACACAGACACACACGCAGTGGCGTAACAATAGGGGTCACGGGGGTTGCACCTGCGACCGGGCCGGTCACTCTCAGGGGCCCAGCCGCCCCCTGCGACCCCCTCGCCACGTGCCCGCAGCACAGCTGATCTCCTGGCGGCCGGCGCTCTAGTAATGCAGAGAGATGACATCATCTCCCAGCGCTCTGCATTACTAAGAACCGCGCGGGGGCTTGAGTTCCAGACAGAGGTCTGTGCCGAATGAGGCACCGATCTGTCATCTCACACACCGCTAGACCACCAGGGACTCCAGGTAGGAGGAGGGGGCGGTCAGTAGGGGCATTGTGGAGAATGAGGGGCATTGTGATGGGGGCATTGTGGAAGGGGCAATATGGAAAATGAGGGGCATTGTGGAGAATGAGGGGCATTGTGATGGGGGCAATATGGAGAATGAGGGGCATTGTGGAGATGAAGGGGCACTGCAGAGAATGAGGGGCATTGTGATGGAGGTAATGTGGAAGGGGCAATATGGAGAATGAGGGGCATTGTGAAAGGGGCAATGTGAAAGGGGCAATGTGGAAGGGGCAATATGGAGGTGGCCAATGTAGTTGAGGGGGGCCAATGTGGTCGGGGGGGCCCATAGCAATTCTAGCACCAGGGCCCGGTGGCTTCTAGTTACACCTCTGCACACACACAAACACACATACATGTACAGAGACACACACAAAGACACACACATTGTCCCATACACCGAGACACAGATACACAGACACACACACTGGCGCACACACATACAGACACACAGAAAGAACACACGTATGCACACACATACATACACACAGATAAATACACACGTATGCACACACATACATACACACAGATAAATACCCATACAAACTATTGAAGCCAATTCCAATTAACCCTTTGAGTGCCCGAAGGGTATACAATGCATTGAAGAGTGTTACCAAATAAATTCTAAAGAAACAAATCATCAAAATAGGACACCCGGCTTAACAGTGACATCTACTATGCTGACCTGTTGCAAGAAACCACATCTCATCTGTAAGGGACTCGGATCAAGAACCCACCTGCATCAACTCATAACTCTGAAAATCTCTGCAAACGCACAAGTGCCAAACCTCAATATAAATGGATCTGTTGGCTCTATGGAAAGAAACAAGACCTACAATGCCAGAAACAAGCTACATTTAAAATCTATGGAAATATAATACACATCAAATAGAACAATTAGAAATTGCAATACAAAACCTATACAAAAAACAACTGCAAAATCTCCTCAATAATAAGAATAAGAGAATTAATCATCTCTCTCAGGATTATAACAAACATGTTCCTAAATCACCACCAGGAATCCAAATCTGGACTGATCCACGTCACACCAAACAATGACACAACAAACAGGCTCTCAAATCAGATCCTAATTGCCAACCCGGATAGTAACATAAGGAAATCTGGAACTGTGAATCTCTCAGACCATGTGCTGTCAATAAGAGATTTATTGTTTCCATCGGATTATCATTCCGTGCAAGCGGTAAACCGGATCATATACAACTCTACGCAGATCTGGAGGAATCTGTCAGGAGACTACGACTATAGGAATATTTCCACAGTAAGGACAACACCACAACAACTTGGATTATAACTCCCAAAAAAGAACAAACCCTTCACTCCACCAGCAGAATGTAACCCCAAATTAGATAAATACAACTTCAGCCTACATAACAACACAACAGAAAACCAACACACACAACCTACCGCCACTAGAGGGCTCTTCCATAAGTGATCTAAGCACCAACCACAGAATCACCATTAACCCGATAAATAAAGGAGGAGCAGTGGTGATCACGAACACTCAGAACTACATAAAAGAGAGAAACAGATGACTATCTGAAACCAATTACTACAAAAAACTCAGTCAAGACCCCCCCCCCAATACATATACAAGGCAACTCCAAAATCTCATAAAAACATTCCCAAAGACTCACAACCACAACTGAGGAAGCTTACACCAACCAACCCTACTGTGGGAACGTTCTACATGCTTCCAAAAATCCACAAACCAGGAAACCCAGGCAAGGCTGATAGTAACAGGTACGGGCACTGTGACGGACCAGATAGCTGGCCTGGTGACAAACAGCTCACAACTCCCTGTCATTAACACCAAAAGCTTTATACAAAACACCAAAGACTTCCTTAACTTCCTTATGTAAATCAGTCAGTGTTACTGTGTGCGTGTGTGTGTAAGGTATATAAATCAGTGTTACTGTGTGCGTGTGTGTGTAAGGTATATAAATCAGTGTTACTGTGTGTGTGTGCGTGTGTGTGTGTGTAAGGTATATAAATCAGTGTTACTGTGTGTGTGTGTGTGTATAAGGTATATAAATCAGTGTTACTGTGTGTGTGTGTGTGTGTAAGGTATATAAATCAGTGTTACTGTGTGTGTGTGTGTGTGTAAGGTATATAAATCAGTGTTACTGTGTGTGTGTGTGTGTGTGTGTGTATAAGGTATATAAATCAGTGTTACTGTGTGTGTGTAAGGTATATAAATCAGTGTTACTGTGTGTGTGTGTGTGTGTGTGTGTGTGTGTGTATAAGGTATATAAATCAGTGTTACTGTGTGTGTGTGTGTGTGTGTGTATAAGGTATATAAATCAGTGTTACTGTGTGTGTGTGTGTAAGGTATATAAATCAGTGTTACTGTGTGTGTGTGTGTGTGTGTGTGTGTATAAGGTATATAAATCAGTGTTACTGTGTGTGTGTGTGTGTGTGTGTCTGTAAGGTATATAAATCAGTGGTACTGTGTGTGTGTGTGTGTGTGTGTGTGTGTGTGTGATGAGAGGTATATAAATCAGTGTTACTGTGTGTGTGTGTTGTGTGTCTGTGTGTGTAAGGTATATAAATCAGTGGTACTGTGTGTGTGTGTGTGATGAGAGGTATATAAATCAGTGTTACTGTGTGTGTGTGTTGTGTGTCTGTGTGTGTAAAGTATATAAATCAGTGTTACTGTGTGTGTGTGTGTGTGTGTGTGTGTGTGTGTGTGTGTGTGTGTGTGTGTGTGTAAGGTATATAAATCAGTGTTACTGTGTGTGTGTGTGTGTGTGTGTGTGTGTGTGTGTAAGGTATATAAATCAGTGGTACTGTGTGTGTGTGTGTGTGTGTGTGTGTGTGTGTGTGTAAGGTATATAAATCAGTGTTACTGTGTGTAGAATATACAAATAAAGCAGTGGTGTTGTGTGTGTGTTTCTCACAATCTAGCGTGTGTGTCTCCACATGACGGACCCGTTACCTGCTCCTCCTCCTCAGATTCTCGCTCGCTCCTCCTCTCCGTTCCCCGGCTCTCTGTCTTGTCCTCGCTCCCCTGATCTCCCTGGAGTCCTCTCTGATTCAGCAGCTCTAGAATCTCCTCAGTAATAGAGAGGCTTCCAGACAGAGCCTCCTCGGGCAGACAGAAGGACGGATCCTCTTCACACACTTCATCCGTCACCTCTAGGATGCTGGACTCCAAGGTGCACACACTGTCTGATGACTTAATAGACCCTGAGGAAGGGTACAGCTCTCCTTCACTGCCTGCGTGCTGGGGGGGGGGCGAGGGAACAGCATCAGAATTGCACAAGTTTCATAATACCATTATCCCTACTGTTATCCCAGTAACGACACACACGTATACCAGTAATATCCCTACTGTTATCCCAGTAACGACATACACGTATACCAGTAATATCCCTACTGTTATCCCAGTAACGACATACACGTATACCAGTAATATCCCTACTGTCATCCCAGTAACGACATACACGTATACCACTAATATCCCTACTGTCATCCCAGTAACGACATACACGTATACCAGTAATATCCTACTGTTATCCCAGTAATGACATACACGTATACCAGTAATATCCCTACTGTTATCCCAGTAACGACATACACGTATACCAGTAATATCCCTACTGTTATCCCAGTAATGACATACACGTATACCAGTAATATCCCTACTGTTATCCCAGTAACGACATACACGTATACCAGTAATATCCCTACTGTTATCCCAGTAACGACATACACGTATACCAGTAATATCCCTACTGTTATCCCAGTAATGACATACACATATACCGCTAATATCCCTACTGTTATCCCAGTAACGACATACACGTATACCAGTAATATCCCTACTGTTATCCCAGTAACGACATACACGTATACCAGTAATATCCTACTGTTATCCCAGTAATGACATACACGTATACCAGTAATATCCTACTGTTATCCCAGTAATGACATACACGTATACCAGTAATATCCCTACTGTTATCCCAGTAATGACATACACGTATACCAGTAATATCCTACTGTTATCCCAGTAATGACATACACGTATACCAGTAATATCCCTACTGTTATCCCAGTAACGACATACACGTATACCAGTAATATCCCTACTGTTATCCCAGTAATGACATACACGTATACCAGTAATATCCCTACTGTTATCCCAGTAATGACATACACGTATACCAGTAATATCCCTACTGTTATCCCAGTAATGACATACACGTATACCAGTAATATCCCTACTGTTATCCCAGTAACGACATACACGTATACCAGTAATATCCCTACTGTTATCCCAGTAATGACACACACGTATACCAGTAATATCCCTACTGTTATCCCAGTAACGACATACACGTATACCAGTAATATCCCTACTGTTATCCCAGTAACGACATACACGTATACCAGTAATATCCCTACTGTTATCCCAGTAACGACATACACGTATACCGCTAATATCCTACTGTTATCTCAGTAATGACATACACGTATACCAGTAATATCCCTACTGTTATCCCAGTAATGACATACACGTATACCAGTAATATCCTACTGTTATCCCAGTAATGACATACACGTATACCAGTAATATCCCTACTGTTATCCCAGTAACGACATACACGTATACCAGTAATATCCCTACTGTTATCCCAGTAATGACATACACGTATACCAGTAATATCCCTACTGTTATCCCAGTAACGACATACACGTATACCTCTAATATCCCTACTGTTATCCCAGTAACGACATACACATATACCAGTAATATCCCTACTGTTATCCCAGTAACGACATACACGTATACCGCTAATATCCCTACTGTTATCCCAGTAATGACATACACGTATACCTCTAATATCCCTACTGTTATCCCAGTAACGACATACACGTATACCAGTAATATCCTACTGTTATCCCAGTAACGACATACACGTATACCACTAATATCCCTACTGTTATCCCAGTAACGACATACACGTATACCGCTAATATCCCTACTGTTATCCCAGTAACGACATACAGGTATACCAGTAATATCCTACTGTTATCCCAGTAACGACATACACGTATACCACTAATATCCCTACTGTTATCCCAGTAACGACATACACGTATACCGCTAATATCCCTACTGTTATCCCAGTAATGATATACACGTATACCGCTAATATCCTACTGTTATCCCAGTAACGACATACAAGTATACCAGTAATATCCCTACTGTTATCCCAGTAACGACACACACGTATACCGCTAATATCCCTACTGTTATCCCAGTAACGACATACACGTATACCAGTAATATCCCTACTGTTATCCCAGTAACGACATACACGTATACCAGTAATATACCTACTGTTATCCCAGTAATGACATACACATATACCACTAATATCCCTACTGTTATCCCAGTAATGTCATACATGTATACCAGTAGTATCCCTACTGTTATCCCAGTAACGACATACACGTATACCAGTAATATCCCTACTGTCATCCCAGTAACGACATACACGTATACCACTAATATCCCTACTGTTATCCCAGTAATGACATACACGTATACCAGTAATATCCCTACTGTTATCCTAGTAACAACATACACGTATATCAGTAATATCCCTACTGTCATCCCAGTAACGACATACACGTATACCACTAATATCCCTACTGTTATCCCAGTAATGACATACACGTATACCAGTAATATCCCTACTGTTATCCCAGTAACGACATACACGTATACCAGTAATATCCCTACTGTTATCCCAGTAACGACATACACGTATACCAGTAATATCCCTACTGTTATCCCAGTAACGACATACACGTATACCGCTAATATCCTACTGTTATCTCAGTAATGACATACACGTATACCAGTAATATCCCTACTGTTATCCCAGTAACGACATACACGTATACCGCTAATATCCTACTGTTATCCCAGTAATGACATACACGTATACCAGTAATATCCCTACTGTTATCCCAGTAACGACATACACGTATACCAGTAATATCCCTACTGTTATCCCAGTAACGACATACACGTATACCAGTAATATCCCTACTGTTATCCCAGTAACGACATACACGTATACCAGTAATATCCCTACTGTTATCCCAGTAACGACATACACGTATACCAGTAATATCCCTACTGTTATCCCAGTAATGACATACACGTATACCGCTTATATCCCTACTGTTATCCCAGTAATGACATACACGTATACCAGTAATATCCTACTGTTATCCCAGTAACGACATACACGTATACCAGTAATATCCCTACTGTTATCCCAGTAACGACATACACGTATACCGCTAATATCCCTACTGTTATCCCAGTAACGACATACACGTATACCAGTAATATCCCTACTGTTATCCCAGTAATGACATACACGTATACCAGTAATATCCTACTGTTATCCCAGTAACGACATACACGTATACCTCTAATATCCCTACTGTTATCCCAGTAACGACATACACGTATACCAGTAATATCCTACTGTTATCCCAGTAATGACATACACATATACCAGTAATATCCCTACTGTTATCCCAGTAATGACATACACGTATACCGCTAATATCCCTACTGTTATCCCAGTAATGACATACACGTATACCAGTAATATCCCTACTGTTATCCCAGTAACGACATACACGTATACCAGTAATATCCTACTGTTATCCCAGTAATGACATACACATATACCAGTAATATCCCTACTGTTATCCCAGTAATGACATACACGTATACCGCTAATATCCCTACTGTTATCCCAGTAATGACATACACGTATACCAGTAATATCCCTACTGTTATCCCAGTAACGACATACACGTATACCAGTAACATCTCTACTGTTATCCCAGTAACGACATACACGTATACCAGTAATATCCCTACTGTTATCCCAGTAACGACATACACGTATACCTCTAATATCCCTACTGTTATCCCAGTAACGACATACACGTATACCAGTAATATCCCTACCGTTATCCCAGTAACGACATACACGTATACCAGTAATATCCTACTGTTATCCCAGTAATGACATACACGTATACCAGTAATATCCTACTGTTATCCCAGTAATGACATACACGTATACCAGTAATATCCCTACTGTTATCCCAGTAACGACATACACGTATACCAGTAATATCCCTACTGTTATCCCAGTAATGACATACACGTATACCAGTAATATCCCTACTGTTATCCCAGTAATGACATACACGTATACCAGTAATATCCCTACTGTTATCCCAGTAATGACATACACGTATACCAGTAATATCCCTACTGTTATCCCAGTAACGACATACACGTATACCAGTAATATCCTACTGTTATCCCAGTAACGACATACACGTATACCAGTAATATCCCTACTGTTATCTCAGTAACGACATACACGTATACCAGTAATATCCCTACTGTCATCCCAGTAACGACATACAAGTATACCAGTAATATCCCTACTGTTATCCCAGTAACGACATACACGTATACCAGTAATATCCCTACTGTTATCCCAGTAACGACATACACGTATACCAGTAATATCCTACTGTTATCCCAGTAATGACATACACATATACCAGTAATATCCCTACTGTTATCCCAGTAATGACATACACGTATACCAGTAATATCCCTACTGTTATCCCAGTAACGACATACACGTATACCAGTAATATCCCTACTGTTATCCCAGTAATGACATACACGTATACCAGTAATATCCTACTGTTATCCCAGTAATGACATACACGTATACCGCTAATATCCCTACTGTTATCCCAGTAATGACATACACGTATACCAGTAATATCCCTACTGTTATCCCAGTAATGACATACACGTATACCAGTAATATCCCTACTGCTATCCCAGTAACGACATACACGTATACCAGTAATATCCCTACTGTTATCCCAGTAATGACATACACGTATACCAGTAATATCCTACTGTTATCCCAGTAATGACATACACGTATACCGCTAATATCCCTACTGTTATCCCAGTAACGACATACACGTATACCAGTGATATCCCTACTGTTATCCCAGTAATGACATACACATATACCGCTAATATCCCTACTGTTATCCCAGTAATGACATACACGTATACCAGTAATATCCTACTGTTATCCCAGTAACGACATACACGTATACCAGTAATATCCCTACTGTTATCCCAGTAATGACATACACGTATACCTCTAATATCCCTACTGTTATCCCAGTAACGACATACACGTATACCAGTAATATCCTACTGTTATCCCAGTAACGACATACACGTATACCACTAATATCCCTACTGTTATCCCAGTAACGACATACACGTATACCGCTAATATCCCTACTGTTATCCCAGTAACGACATACACGTATACCGCTAATATCCTACTGTTATCCCAGTAACGACATACACGTATACCAGTAATATCCCTACTGTTATCCCAGTAACGACACACACGTATACCGCTAATATCCCTACTGTTATCCCAGTAACGACATACACGTATACCAGTAATATCCCTACTGTTATCCCAGTAACGACATACACGTATACCAGTAATATACCTACTGTTATCCCAGTAATGACATACACATATACCACTAATATCCCTACTGTTATCCCAGTAATGACATACACGTATACCAGTAATATCCCTACTGTTATCCCAGTAACGACATACACGTATACCAGTAATATCCCTACTGTCATCCCAGTAACGACATACACG